>CM021108.1:175045668-175112394 GCA_007115665.2 Sequoiadendron giganteum
AAAGATAAAATCTAGGACACGGAAGCTGGCATTTCCAGAAGAACCCATACCAACTTGAAGCGCGAGGCACCCCTTACTTTGAAAATGGTTCAAACCTTTAAAAAGGGGGTTAAAGATACGTAGGATATGGAGGTAGAGATAGAGACTATCCTTAGGTCTCTGAAGTAATGGGTGGGTCCTGTGTGCTTTTTCTGTTGTTCCTTCTTTCTTGACCCTATTGGTCCTTTTAGTTTGGTTGCTGCTGGTTTTTTCTCAGGCAGCTATTTTTTTTGGTGGAACTTTGGTGTTCTTTTTGCTATATTGTAAACTTTGTGGTTTCGGGTCCCTGTAACACCCGTTTTACACTTTTATCAAAAACTGTGGCAGTTGTAATCAACATCTTGATTTGTGCATGATTAGTTCTTCAAATTTGGTATGAGAGTAATGCTAATATTGAGTTGCTAGTATTTAATAAATTAGAAGTTAAGTAATTTTGATTTGAAAATTATAAATGCATTAGTAAATGATTTGGTAAAATTTATAAGTGGTAAAAATATTAACAATAATAGTACCCTATGAATAATGATGTTAATTTTAATAGAAGTAAATTTAGAATCTATGATATTAGTAAATATATATATCCAACGATAATACTAAGAAGTAAAGTTGATAATATTAACTTTAGTAATGTAAGTATAATATTAAATATGAATATTATGAGAGACATTAATATCAAATTTGGTACTTAATGAGGGTGGTATGAACAAATAAAATATTAATGTCAAGTTAGTAATATTATAACCATCATTAATCAAAATTTTATATTTTCCATATTAATAATTTGTTAGTAGGAATGGTAAGGATAAAGGTGAATATCATACTAATAGGGGTGTTATCAAAATCAATGTTATTAAGGATATTTAATATTAACCTTCTCATTAGTATGTTCCAAGTTTATGAGTATTTAATGTTTATTAATATACGTGTTTATTTAAAAAAAATTGGTGCATGTGTATTGTTTAGTTGTTTAAAAAATATAGGCATGAAAATAATAGGAGATGGAGAAAAAGATCGGCTCCCAGAATGGGTTAGAGAAGTGAAATTCCATGATAGTATTTTAAATAAGTGAAAAATCAAGCTAAGCAATGACATGAGTCAAGATGGAAAAGCTATGAGTAATTTTCACGAGGAAGTTTTAAAATTGGGATGCACATTCTAGGTTACTCCTATGTTATTAAGAGATCCCACAAAGAAGAACTATAATCCTTCACCCAAATTATACAACAACAAATGGAGAAGATCACATTTGATCAAAAGGTTAGAATCTAGATTCACAAAGGGACATCAATGGAAATAATGAACTAAGTAGTATCTACATTTACTAATAAATTCACCAAGTGACTGGAGATAGGAATGTTCTCTTGCTAGTTATTTTTTGTGTTTTTTCAAGTTTTAATAAAATAGCTATCAACCCATGTCTACGCATGAAGACCGAATCTAACTTTGGAAATTGTAAAGATTAATAGTTTGAATTTTTAGGCCTAGATGCAAGGATAAAAGAGGTGTTGGAATTTTGGATGAACAATTGTCATACTTCAGTTTTATTTTAGTTCTATTTTAGTATACTTTTCATTTCCTAAGTTTTAGCTTGTTAAAATGAACTCCAACTGGGGTGCCTACTTATGCTTTTATTTCAATTTTAGATTTTTTTTCAGTTAAACACTCAAGTGTTGGAGGTAATTCTAGTTAGCTTTTTATTTAGATCTATAATTCTAGGAACTTGATTTTTATATATTTTGAATTCGAGATCATTTCAAAGGATATGATGTTGATGTAACTTTCTGCAAACAAACAATACAATATCAATGTGGATTTTTCCTACTGACTCTATGGATTACTGATTTAATGAAAGGGTTACATATATGTTGCATTTGTATTGATTTGGTATCATGGTGATGGTATGATTATTTTGTTTCAATTTAAATGATCAAAATAGTGAGGTCTGGTTGGTAATTGTGAACTTAAGTAAGATCTCATCTCAGATCTACATGTGCTTGATGGTTGTAGTGTAGAAAATTGTACACTCTTGAAAGCGATTTAATTTCACACTTAATTAGGACCTATTTTGGCACACACATTAAAAACCCTTTAAACTCATCATTAATAGGCCCTTAAGACCGATTATTTTGGATCTTGAGGTATTTTTCAACTAAAAATATAGAAAAAAATCATTTAAATCATCGAAAATCCTAGAAACCCACCTCAAAAATCTAGGATGGGACTCATTCTCCACCTTGGGTGAATGAGAGCCCCTACATGGGAAAGATTCACCACCTTGGGTGAATGAGTTCCATTTGGGGATTTTTTCAAATTTGAGTGGGAAAATCACCTTTTTAATTCAAATTTCTGGTTGTTGTCAGCCTTAGAGATCTTAGTAATGGTAAATTAGGTGTTAATGCCTATATAAGAAAGTTTATAAGTCATTATTTCATCCAAAAAATCTAAGCAAGAATCTTCAAGAGTAATTTGAAGATCCAAGAATCAAGAATCTTCAAGCATTCTTTCACAAGAGCATTCAAGTTTCAAAAGCAAGCAAATTCGAAGTCTTGGAGTGACATTAAGGTGTTTTTGTAGGTCTTCAAGCTCACTTTCATCTAATATCTAGCATTTTAAAGGGTTGATCATGGTTTTATATGGTGAATCATGATGGATTCTAGGTTGGGGAGATGCAACTAGTCATCAAGTGAAACCTAAGGACTTGTTTCCTAGGTGATTCCATCCTCCATTATCACTCTACAATCCTGGCCTAAGGAAGGTACAAGCATTATTAAGGATCATTTGGGTGATTAGAGATATCTCAAAGTGAGTCATTCATTTTCATATTTCATTTATGCATCTTATTTTTATATAGTAGTGTCAGTGTATACATTAATGCTTGCTTACACATAGGTTTACCTAAGCCTACTTAGGTACTTATTGTTGTATGACTCATTGACATAGACTAGATATTTTCTAAATATTTTTCCCAGCTAGTTTATAGATTGGATAGGTTTTGATACACCTCATTCTTGGATATTTATCCTTTATAAGGAGACCCTTGACTGTCTAATAAATTGGGAGGAGCTTATGCATTATCAGTGCTTCATTAAATCTTCTTTGTGATCATTGGTTCTTTCATGGTATCAGAGCTATCAAAGAAATTTTCAGGCCAACGCATTCCTCTATCCTCTTCCTTCTCTATTTTTTCTCCCTTTCATTTCTTCTTTCGAAGTCCTTGTTTCACCCTGAAATCATGGTGAAAGAGTGATTGAAGCCGTGTTTGGGTAAAAATTTATCTGCGGGAAGATGGTTAAGCATCTGTAAAGCAATTTGAGAGGTTGTTTGGAGTCAAAATGCACCCAACAAGAAAGGATCGATCCACCCCTATGGCATATCTCTAATAAAAAATTTTACGACACCTCTGCTCACAAAGGCACAATTTGTTACAGATCGTCGGAGTTTGTGGCACCAAGATTCAACAAAGGACTTCACCAAGCTCACCTATTACATGGGTTTATTTTCTTGTGTAGATGTTGGTGATTTCCAGAGGCGTGATCTCTATTCAAAATTTGGTGGAAGGTTATCCTTAGGTATGAGAAACATGGTAGGAGGGGCATTGAATATGGTGAATATGGTTGGAGACTGTGCGCTAGTTTCAACATGCACCTCGGCCACTTCCCATGCTACTCTTTGACTCCCTCTTCACATGTAATAGGAGTTTCTCTCGGTGTGGATCTCTTGTGGAGTTGCCTGGAGTTGGAGTAATTGGAGTCTTATTTCCCTATTGACCATGTCAAAAGGTCAAATACCCATTTTCCCCTTTAAAGGAGGTAAACTTTTGTACTAGACACATAGTGGTTTTGATCAACCACTAGAGTTTGTAATTTAAGGGGGGTATTTAAAAATTTGGGGTCCTATAGGGAGCATGGGTTTTTTGCCTACGATTAAAATAATGCACTATTATGAAGTGTCATTTGTAATTTAAGGGGGGTATTTAAAAATTTGGGGTCCTATAAGGAACATGGGTTTTTTTACCTACGATTAAAATAATGCACTATTATAAAGTGCCATCGTTCTTTATATCTTGTGATTGATGAAATATTGGATGTAATCTTGTTGTACTCAGTAGATTAGGAAATATCTTGGAGATTTGGTGCATGGCTCTAGTGAGACTTAGATTGTACAATTTGTGCATGGCTCCAGTGAGACTTAGAGTGTAACAATTTTCCTTTGATGAGCATTCAATTGATGCTCATGTAGGTGTCTCCATACCTGATCTTTATCATGTTGCAGTGAGTGATTAATTTTGTGTTCTTCATCAACAATGGTATAATTTTTAGGGGGGGCCTCTAGCCTTCCTCTCTTTGTTTCTCTTTTGGAGAGGAGTTTTGTTCCCACTAGGTTTTTTCCTTTTCTTCGCCTTTTGATAAAATTGCATTGTACATGGGTACCTCACCAGGCTAGTATCCAGGACGCATTTTATCCATGCCCACCTAAGTTATGCTTAAGGGGGGCTGTTAGTGTATACATTAATTCTTTCTTACAGATAGGTTGACCTAAGCCTACTTAGGCATTTATTGTTGTATGACTCATTGACATAGACTAGATATTTTCTAAATATTTTTACCAACTAGTTTATAGACTGGATAGGTTTTGTACACCTCATTCTTGGATATTTCTCCTTTATAAGGAGACCCTTGACTGTCTAATAAATTGGGAGGATCCTATGCACTATCTATGCTTGATTAAATCTTCTTTGTGATCATTGGTTCTTCCAATTAGAATAGGGTTGCATTATGTTTCATACTTCTTAGTCTTAGACACACTTAGGGCTAGGGTTTACATTCCTATTTACATGCATATTTCATTATTTTCATCAATTTTTAATTACCAAATTAGGGGCTTGACCGAGGTAAACCCCCCATAAGAAAATCAAGTCTATATTATGTTTTGCAGGTATTTTCACATATTAGGATCAAAAAATCAATTTGGGAGAAAATAGTAGGCATTGAAGTGCAGATCAAAACTTTGAATTCCCAAAAAAGAGGAATGAGACTAATTCTCCCAAGGTGGAAAATGAGTCCCACTATAGGTGATTTTTGCAAATTCAGATACCATTTTTCTAAAACTTGTTTTTGTGCAAGATTTTGGATCTGGGACCAATTCGCTTAGATTGGCGAATGAGTCCCAATAGGTCAAAAGTTTATACTTTTCAACATTTATATGCTCTTCTAGGTCTGCTTCAGGTTTCTAGGTGCACACTACTTAGATCTTGCCTCTTTGTTTTTATTTCATGTATTTTTAGGTTATTTAGGGAAGAATTGCATTGAATTAGGGCTAAGCATTTTGAGTTGCATTTCATTTTTCTTTCCTAGTCTAAAAATGGTAGTGAACCCCTCATTAGCTTATATTTAGCCCCTAGGACAACCCTATTGCAAGATCTATTTCTCCTTTGCATTGAGATCTCGAGGGTTTGTTCTTAAGTGAAAGTGAGTAAAGATTATCATTTTAGGTCCTAAACTCTAGGAAAGTCAACAATTTTTCACCTTTCATTTTGGTGAACCCACATTTAGAACATCATAATTCTTATTTGGAGTGTGTCATCATCCTAGATGTTGCTTGCATTAACATTCTATTAGGTTTTGCATTAGTTAATTGGCATTCTAGAGTTTCTAATTCTGCATTAGTGAAAGCTCATATAGCCTACATTTTTGCATCTCATTTCACTGAAAATCAAACAAAATCTGCATTTTCACTTCACATATAGATCATGGAACATAAAAAGCATTAAAAACAATTAATTTTTTTTGAAAATTTTGAAAAAAATAGCTACTGGGTATAGTGCCCCTCTGTATTTTGCATTTCTTGACATTTGAGTAAGTTTATTTGGATGATTTGTGGTGTTTCATTGTTGTTCATTATTATATTGTCTAATTTAATTTCAAAATTATGTGGTAAATTAAATATTATGATTGGCCTTGTTTAATCAATTAAATTAAATTAAATTGATAATTAGGTAATTTAAATTGATTTTGAATAAAAATAATAATTAAATAATTTATGTTTGAGAATGGTATTATGTGGACTTTGATTATTGATAATTTGTAGGTAAATTAAATGATGGGATTAAATGTTTTTATAATAAAAAATAAATAAAGATAAATATTATTATTATTATTTTGGTGTGAATATAACTTAAACTGGAGAGAATATATAATTCTAAAATAGAATAATTAATTTGAGTAGATTTTCACACAAGATGTAAAATCAAGTTTAAAATGGAAAAATATGGAGTCCGTGCACATGCATGACTCCAAACTAAACTGTCAATTGGAAATTTGTCAATTTGGTTGACTTTTGCATTCGAAAGCTTATTTCTTTCCTGGATGTTTATTTTGGAATTTGTTTTTATTTGTTTTAATAATGTTCTTGTTTGGGAAGGATTTTTAAGGAATTAATTTTGTTTTTGAAGAAAAGAAAATTGGCTCTACAAAATGATATTTGGAAAAAGATTACAGTTTGGGGATGGAAATTGTGTTTGAAGTAGATTAATTTCTGAAGGTGATCAATTTTTGGAGAAAGGATTTGTGGCTACAAAAATGTGGTCTTCAGCAAATCGTCTCCATCTAAGAGCATAGGAATTCAGGTTGGTGTTGCATTTTTATCTTGATTTTTCCTTCTTTGTTTTAAGTAAATGAATTATCTCCTTCTTATCGTCTGAAAAATGATTTGCTTGAATCCCATTCAATGAGTCGAATCATCCTTTTTAAGATCATTTATATTTGTGTTTGAAATTCGTTGATGGACTCAGAATTCGATTTTACTTCTGTTTCTTTATATTTTGTTTGGAATATTTCTTCAGTTGTCAACAATATATTCTTATTGTTTTGTTGACTGGTTCTTTTAATATCCCCACTATTCTCCATGCATGGCCAATCCAATCTTTAGGCTTTGATTCTTGTTCCCAGTTTAGTCGATTCTTTCCCGAAGGTATGATTTTTCTCTTATGGTTGAAAATGTGTTTTCTTGCACTAGTCAATTTGCAAACTACTTCCTTAGCATTATATTTAATCTTCCTCTTAGGATTCCATTCGATTTCTATAATTTTTCCAATTGCTCTTCTTGTTATTAAATTCTTTTAGGGATTGTTTGGGGTCTCTTTGGCATTTGATGCCTGTACATACCTGGTTTTGAGATTCATGATGTTTGTGAGATTTGATTGTTATGAAATACTTGTATGGAACCCAACGCATGGTGTAAGTAATAATTTTCTTATCTTCGCACATATATAAATGTGTTTGGTTGTGTGCTGGTGTTTCTTTGATACGATGTTAAATACAATAAGGTACCTTAAGTTTAGCATATTGAATACTAGTTTTAAGCAATAGAATACTCTAAATTAAATATATTTATAAAGGTATTCTAGATGGGAATATCACTCATCATTCATTATGTTTGAGATTCACCTAATCTTCCCCTATGAATCATGTTGATCTCTTAGATTGCATAGGCGTCTTCCTCAATAGGCAATGAGTTTCACCTCAATGGGTATTCCTTGGTTGGGAGTTCGATGCTTATAGCTTATGTAATGCTTTGTTGCATGTGGTTAAAGCTAAAGTTCAATTTTATTATGCTGATTATATATTTTCAAGTTTCAATGCTTATTTAAGTTCACGATCACTCCTTGGTTAGCTTTATAGGGTGCGACTTTTAATGATTCCAAAAGTTAGTGATATGTTAATGTTAAATCCAATTCTAATTACCCTTAGGGTATGCCTTCCTCCCTCTTTTAAAAGGTCTTTATCACCCTTAAATCCCCTATCTTTCACCAAATCTCCTTACCATTTGAACCATTCGATGTCTCCTCAGCATGGTTGTTGTCTTATATCATTGATAGAATAAAATCTTCTCTTTAAAATAAAATTAAGTCATTATATCAAGTAATTAAATTGGAAACATCAAATTATTAGATGATTGATTTATTTCTTGTATAGATCTTAATAATCTTCTTAATTGAAATAAGGAAATATTCTAAATGCTTAGATTGGATAGTTAAGTAAGAATCGTTATATTAGTAATAGTTTATAAAGAGTGGGGAAAATAGCTTGAGTTTTAATTTCATGATTTCTTTTTGTCATTTTGAAAGTAAATTGATAGTTTATGAAATTATTTTATTGAATAGGTTAAGGAATTAGATTACTTTTGTAAATTATAGAAAGTGGTTCATTTTAAGTATGATTGCCATTATGGTTGTCCTCAAATTTATTGTGTTATCTGATTCTTTTCAGTATTTAGAAGTTAATAAAGTAAATAGGATTTTATTTAATTTGGGAAATGTTTATCGATTATGTTCGTTAAATGAATAAGGGAAAATTGATTTATTTCTAGTTAGATATATGAATAGATTTGTTTATATAAATGGACTAGGTTATTCGTGCTTTGAGAATTTCACTATGTTATTACTATAATTTTTTTGTAGTGGTAATGCTCTATTAATTAATTTAAGGGGATTAAGTTAATGAGTAATCTGAGCTGTGGAGACAATTCCTTTTATTGAATATCTATCATGGTTGATTTGATTGTTTGTTCGTGTTGATTTTTAAATCGAGTTTGTGAATCGGTTGATTACTACTATTGTCATGGTTGTTGATTTTGTGAAAGTTGTTTATTAGCCAAAATGTAAGTTTGTTGGCTAATTAGTGGTTGGGTATAATGTGAGGAGAAAATTGAGGTTTCCCTTGGATGCCCTATTGGTTTATTTTACTATTGGTATTTGTGCTTAATTTAGTATTGAGTTGATGATGATAGTTTTGGTTGAGTTGAAGATCTCTTATGATGCTTCCACTCATTATTCTACACTTGTTGATTCGTAAATTATGGATTGAAAATATCCTTTTAGACCATGTTAAGGTTGCTACTTCGATTGGGGAACCCATGTGTCATAATTTGTTAGTCTTCTAGAGGTTAGGGAAAAATATTTTTCTTTATGATGGGCTTTTCATGTTGGTTCTTTGTGAAAACTTGATTCTTTTACTTGATTTATGATTATGTGGGTGTTGGCCTTGCACTATGAAATTGTTATCTATGGACACTTTGTGTGAGTTCGTGTATGCCTTGCTTTATTTGATAATTCATGTGACCTTTTTATGTTGTGCAAGTTGGCTTACCCAGTTAGTGGACAATTGAGTCTTTTGTTTCTAGTAGGGGGAGTGGCTCTTAATGAGGGTTTGGTGCCCAAAGTGGTAGGTCCAGGGTAACTTATGAGATTTTCTTAATTTAGTGAAAACACTAATAATTAATTAGGGGTTTGGATAGTTCCCCACATTAATTCAGATAATGCAGCCTCACTCATGGATCAAGTGCTCGTTTAGGATTGAGATGAATGGGATGGTCTAGAATGGTAAAGATAAACTGCCTTGTCCTCTTGAAAGGTATGTTGATCCCACATAAGTGAGAATGGGGATTGGGGATCGGTTGAGGTTGCCAGGGTTTAACTAGGATGGGGGCCGATAACCTAGGAAGATTTGTATTGGGTAACCCATATCAAACTTTTGTGATGAAACTCTTCTCTATAGCAACCTTGTATGCCTTGTTTCTTTTTCCCTTGCTGCTTTATACCTTTGGAAGCGGTTGTTTCTTCATAATTATTATTGCATTTGTTTGTGGAGTCTTGTCAGCCCTTTTTGCTTGACTATTTTTATGTTGTTGGTCCTTCTTGTCATCTCCTAGCATGGGGGGTAGACCTTAGGGTCCACATGGTCAAGTGGAATGTGCTATGCACTCCATTTGGTTTCCATTCGAAGTTCATAATGTGTGGAGTTAGACCATTGCAGTGATTCCATAGCTTCACCATATTTGGAGATGGCATTGATGCTATGTATTATGTTTATTTCAGTTGTATCACTTTATGTAATTGATGTATCATTCTCATTTCATGTTGGGAAGCACAATTGTATTATAGTAATCCTTGAACGATGTATATTCATATAATAAATGTAATGAATGTATTCTTGGTATTATCTTATGATCACTGATGGATGTTATGTAATGTTATGGATATATTTACGTTGTTTATTGATTCTATATTATATTTTTAAAATGTATACTTGTGAGTAGGTTTCCATCATTATGGAATTGGGTTATGCTTAAAATGATCACAAGTAATGTTGTCAAATTATCCCTAGATGACTAGATAGACAATGTGTATGTATAGTTTCATTATTAGTGTTGTAAGTGAATTTACATTGCATATTAGTTTCACTTTAAAAAAAATTGTTTTATAATTGTTAGTTAAGTTATCCTTTCGGGTTTATGTGGCGAGCGTTGCAACATGGTATTAGAGCCTAGGTTCATACACTAGGTACTTTGGATACATATGAGCCCATTACATTGACCTAGTTGCTCATACTCTTGAGGTTATGTCTTTCCTTTTTGTGTCATCCTCACTTAACAACCCAAGTTCAGCCATAGGTGGTGTTGTCCAATGGTGCAAAAAAATGGTGGAAATGATAGGACCCTTGGTGTAGTGTGCAATGCACCAATATTCTTCTTACTGGGGATGCATTCTAGACCTTTTTGTTTCCTTGTGATTTATTTCCCAGTGATGTGAATTTTTGTGTGTGTGTGTGGGGAATATGTGTGTTTAATTTATGGAATTTTTTGCTTATGGTGTGATAAATTATGTTTCTATTTGAAAAGGCATAAAAATTCTCACATATTTTGACTCTTGAACTTGTGTTGTTTACCTTTCTGTCACCCTTGCTTCATTGTTGTGACCTTTATTTTTCCTTGGCAGTGTGTGTAGGATGCCTAGGGGTTGAGGTTGAGGTCAAGTTAGAGGACGAGGTGATGGCCGTAGGGTTAACCGCTAGGGCACTTCATCTCAGAGTTGCCACAAGCTTGTGTGTGAGGAACAATGGGACTCCCAGAATAGTTTTGCGAGGGATCCAAGTATGATGAGACTTTAGGTCAAGCCCTCACTCAACTTAAGCTGGAGAGGGGCAAGAAGGTTGAGGAACCGAAGAAGAAACATAAAACTAACAAACACTCTATAGTTCAGGATTGGTCATTTGGGTGTGGACTTAATGCACCCATCCTGACTAGAGAGGGAAAGGAGTGCCTACATGCATGTCCATCCTCTTCCAAGAATGTTGTGATAGATTCTGATTAGGACCCAGAGGAGTTTCCTCCCTCGGAGAATGAGAAAGTTGATTAATGATAAAGAGCCTCTTTTTAAATAAGGGGCCAGGTGGCCCATACCCTAACTAATAATGTATTTGTTGCTCGATGCTAGTTGATGATACTTGGTAGATGTCAGTTTTACTATTTTGGATTGGATTTGGATGACAGTTTATCTAACTTTGTTGATCATGATACTACTGAATAATGTTTATGTTATGATGAATATATGGATTTAGTTATGTATTTGGATTAAATTGGTTATGCTTATCATGTGGACTTACGACTATTCTTGTTGTGCATCTAGTTAGTAATTGTTATATCATGTGATTATGATGCAATTATTATTACTTGATGATGTAGTTATTGTTTGAGGTCTTGGTGAGAGGGATGATGTAGCATCACTCATTGGTGAGCACCATGCTACATTGTGATTTCCTCTCATGGTGTGCTTGTTGTTTGATATATATATATATATACATATTGTTTGACAGTGTGTTTGATGTAGGTTGTGGGTACCAGGCATCGACTCCACCTACACTATCAAGTCTGAGCATGCCTTAAAATCCTAATGGAAATCATGTGGAAAAAGGAGTTGACAAAAGGTCCCTAACCATTTCCATCATCCTTGACAAGGATGGGTACCCATCTTGTTACCCCGTCTGTCTGGTTTGTATTCCTTGTCAGTTGTCTCACTTGTTGTCTATTGTTATTTGATTAAATTGTGATGTCATGTGGATGATTGTGATGATGTTGCTTATAATTGTGTATGTTTTATTTTACTTTGTGACTTCTGGGAGTAAGTCAAAGTTTAGGAGTAGTGTATGTAGTGCCCCTCTGTATTTCACATTTCTTAATATTCGAGTAAGTTTGTTTGGATGATTGGTGTTTCGTTGTTGTTCGTTATTATATTCTTTAATTTGATTTTGAAATTATGTGGTAGATTAAATATTATGATTGGCCTTGTTTAATCAATTAAATTAATTTAAATTGATTTTGAATAAAAATAATAATTAAATAAATTATGTTTGAGAAAACTATTATGTGGACTTTGATTATTGATAATTAGTAAGTAAATTAAATGATGGGATTAAATTTTTTATAATTAAAAATAAATATGATTATTATTATTTTGGTGTGTTCAAATATAAATTAAATTGGAGAGAATATATAATTCTAAAATAAAATAATTAATTTGAATATATTTTCGCAAAAGATGTAATAGAAAGTTTAAAATGGAAAAAGATGGAGCACGTGCACATGCATGAATCCAAACTGAACTGCGAATTAGAAACTTTTTAATTTGCTTGATTTTTGCATTCGAAAGCTTATTTCTTTCTTGGATTTTTATTTTGGAATTTTTTTTTCTTTGTTTTAATAGTGTGCTCATTTGGGAAGGAGTTTTAAGGAATTAATTTTTTTTTCGAAGAAAAGAAAATTGTCTTTGCAAAACTAATTTTGGAAAAAGATTACAGTTTGGGGATGGAAATTGTGTTCAAAGTAGATTAATTTTTCAAGGTGATCAAATTTTGGAGAAAGGATTTTGGGGTTGCAAAAGTGTGGTCTTCAACACATCTCCTTCATCTTTTAGCATAGGAATTCAGGTTGGTATTGCATTTTGATCTTGATTTTTCCTTCTCTGTTTTAAGTAAAAATTCTCTCCTTCTTGTCATCTGAAAAATTATTTTCTTGAATCCCATTCAATGAGTCGAATCATCCTTTTTAAGAAGATTGTTGTTTGTGTTTGAAATTCGTTGATGGACTCGGAATTTGATTTTACTTTTGTTGCTTTATATTACATTTGGCATTTGATGTCTTAAGCTATCAACATTATATACTTATAGTTTTGTGGACTGGTTCTTTTAACATCCCCACTATTCTCCATGAATGACCGATCCAATCTTTAGGCTTTGATTCTTGTTCCCAGTTTAGTCGATTCTTTCCCCAAGCTATGATTTTTGTCTTATGGATGAAAAAGGCATTTTCTTTCCTTGGTCAATCTGCAAACTACTTCCTTAGCATTCGATTTAACCTTCCTCTTACGATTCCATTCGATTTCTATAAGTTCGCCAATCGCTCTTGCTGTTATTAAATTCTTCTAGGGATTGTTTGGGGTCTCTTTGGCATTCGATGCATGTATATGCCTGGTTTTGAGATTTATGATGTTTGTGAGATTCGACTGTTATGAAATCCTTATATGGCGCCTAACACATGGTGTAAGTAATACGTTTCTTATCTTAGCACATATATAAATGTGTTTGGTTGTGTTCTAGTGTTTCTTTGATATGTTGTTAAATACAACAAGGTACCTTAAGTTTATATATTGAATATTGGTTTTAAATAGTAGAATACTCTAAATTAAATATATTTATAAATGTATTCTGGATGGGAATATCTCTAATCATTCATTATGTTTGAGATTCACCTAGTCTTCCCCTGTGAATCATGTTGATCTCTTAGATTGCATAGGTGTCTTCCTTAAGAGAAAACATGTTTCACCTCAAAGGGTATTCCTTGGTTGGGAGTTCGATGGTCATAGTTTATGTAATGCTTTCCTACATGTGGTTAAAGCTGAAGTCTGATTTTCTTTTGCTAATTATATTTTCATGTTTCAATGCTTATTTAAGTTAACGATCGTTGCTTGGTTACCTTTAGAGGACACAACTTGTAATGATTCAAAAAGTTAGTGATATGTTAATGTTAAATCCAATTCTAATTACCCTTAGGGTACACCTTCTTCCCTCTTTTAAAAGGTCTTTATCACCCTTAACTCCCCTATCTTTCACCAAATCTCCTTACCATTTGAACCATTCGATATCTCCTCAGCATTGTTGTTGTCTTATATCATTGATAGAATAGAATGTTCTCTTTTTAAAAAAAATTAAGTGATTATATTAAGTAATAAAATTGGAAACATCAAATTATTAGAGGATTGATTCATTTCTTATATAGATTAATAACCTTCTTAAATGAAATAAGGAAATATTCTAAATGCTTAGATTGGATAGTTAAGTAAGAATCATTATATTATTAATAGTTTATAAAAAGGGGAAAATAGCTTGAGTTTTAGTTTCATGATTTCTTTTTGTCATTTTGAAAGTAAATTGATAGTTATGATTTTTTTTATTGAATCAATTAAGGAATTAGATTACTTTTGTAAATTATAGAAATTGGTTCATTTTAAGTAGGATTGTCATTATGGTTGTCCTCAAATATATTACAGGTTATGTGATTGTTTTCAATATTTAGGAGTTAATAAAGTAAATAGGATTCCATTTTAGTTGGATAATGTTTATGGATTATGTTAGTTAAATGAATAAGGGAAAATTGATATATTTTTATTTAGATGTATGAATAGATTTATTTATATAAATCAACTAGGTTGTCTGTGCTTTGAGAATTTAACTATGTTATTAGTATGATTGTTTTGTAGTGGCAATGCTTTGTTAATTAATTTAAGGGAATTAAGTTAATGAGTAATCTAAGTTGCGGAGACAATGCCTTTTATTCAATATATCATGGTTGATTTGATTGTTTGTTCGTGTTGATTTATTGGGTTGATTTTTGAATCGATTTTGTGAATTAGTTGATTACTACTATTGTCATGGTTATTGATTTTGTTAAAGTTGTTTATTAGCCAAATTGTAAGTTTGTTGGGCAATTAGTGGCTGGGTATCATGTGAGGAGAAAATTGAGGTCTCCCTTGGATGCCCTATTGGTTGATTTTACTATTGGTATTTGTGGTTAATTTGGTATTGAGTTGATGATGATAGTTTTGGTTGAGTTGAAGATCTCTTATGATGTTTCCACTCGTTATTCTACACTTGTTGATTTGTAAATTATGGATTAAAAATATCATTTTAGATCATGTTATTGTTGCCACTTCGATTGGGGAACCAGTGTGTCACAATTTGTTAATCTTCTAGAGGTTAGGGAAAAATATTTTTCTTTATGATGGCCTTTTCATGTTGGTTCTTCGTGAAAAATTGATTCTTTACTTGATTTATGATTATGTGGGTTCTGGCCTTGCACTATGGAATTGTTATCTATGGAGACTTTGTGTGAGTTGGTATATGCCTCACTTTATCTAATAATTCATGTGACCTTTTATGTTGTGCAAGTTGGATTACCCAGTTAGTGGACTATTGAGTCTTTTGTTTCTAGTAGGCGAAGTGGCTCTTAATGAGGGTTTGGTGCCCAATGTGGTAGGTCCAGGGTAACTCATGAGATTTTCTTAATTAAGTGAAAACACTAATAATTAATTAGAGGTTTGGGTAGTTCCTCACATTAATTCGGATAATGCAGCCTCACTCATGGATCAAGTGCTCGTTTAGGCTTGAGATGAATGGGATGGCCTGGAATGGAAAATATAAACTGCCTTGTCCTCTTGAAAGGTATGTTGATCCTGCATGAGTGAAAATGGGGATTAGGTATCGGTTGAGGTTTTCAGGGTTTAACTAGGATGGGGGCCGATAACCTAGGAATATATGCATTGGGTAACCCATATCAAACTTATTTGATGACACTCTTCTCTATATCAACTTTGTATGCCTTGTTTGTTTTTCCCTTTCTGCTTTGTACTTTTGGAAGCGGTTGTTTCTTTATAATTATTATTGCATTTATTTGTGGAGTCTTGTCAGCCCTTTTTGTTTGACTATTTTTATGTTGTGGGTCCTTCTGGTGATCTCCTAGCATGCGGGTGGACCTTAGGTTCCACATGGTTGGGTGGAATGTGCTATGCACTCCATTGGGTTTCCAATCGGAGTTCATAATGTGCAGAGTTGTACCGTTGCATTGATTCCAGAGCTTCACCAGATTTGGAGATGGCATTGATACTAAGTATTATGTTCATTTTAGTTGTATCACTTTATGTAATTGATGTATCGTTCTCATTTCATCTTGGGAAGCACAGTTGTATTGTTGTAATCCTTGAATGATGTATATTCATATAATAAATATAAAGAATGTATTCTTGGTATTAGCTTATGATCACTGATAGATTCTATATAATGTTATGGATGTATGTACATTGTTTATTGGTTCTATATTATGGTTTTAAAATGTGTACTTTTGAGTAGGTTTCCATTGTTATGGAATTGGGTTATGTCTAAAATGATCGCAAGTAATGCTATCATGTTACCCTAGAGGATTAGATAGATAATTTGTATGTATAGTTTCATTATTAGTGTTGTAAGTTAATTTACATTGCATATTAGTTTCACTTTAAAAAAAATTGTGCTATAATTGTTAGTTAAGTTGTCCTTTGGGGTTTTTGTGGTAAGGAATTACATTAGGAATCATTTGCCACCTTGGTTGAATCAGTCCCATTGAAAAATTTCAACTGCAATTTACAAAGTTAAAATTCCTATTTTTCAGCTCCTATTTGCTATTAAAACTTTTTTGTTTCAGTTTGCATACTTTCTGCTATAGTAAAATCATTAGAAGTCTTATAGTTTACATTCATTGCAATTGGATAGAATTAGATTCTTACACTTTTCATTTTCAGCATTAGTTCATTGTTCAATTAGATTAGATTACATTTGGAATACAATAGGAAAAAACCAAAAAAAAGATCAAACACCTAAACGACTTGGAGAAAGTATAGTTATTTATCTATTCCAAATCTCTCTTTGGAATTCAACCTAACCCTCAAGCCTTTTAGTAGTGATGAATTAAAAATGTTAGATGAAGTCCTTGAGGATTTTATCTCACGAAGTTCATCCAGAAACCAAAAAAAAGAGATGTTAATGTGATTCAACCTCAACTTATCCTTTACCCACCTTCACACAAATCTCAAACTCAAAAAAATCCTGAATTTAGTCTTTACCCACCTAAGAACAATGTTTTGCAGAAATCAAGTAATAATACCATTGATCATACATAAAACACTAGAAACAATCTCCAACCATGAAAACTAACTTTGACAATCGTACCATTGCCTAATCCCATTTTGCATTGTTCTCCCTATTTAACTTCACGTAATGGGAAGGAGTATGATCTTGTTGAATAACTTAAAAATACTCCTGCAAAGACATCCTTATGGGACCTAATTCAGAATTCACATAACTATCACGCCATGCTTCAAAAATATTTACAACAAGTAGTGGTTCCTCCTGTTACAAATGCAAAAAATATGACAGCGTTAATACAAGGAATGAATATAGTTAGTGTAGACATTACCTTTCATCAATATGAGTTTCCTCCTTTGGAATTGAGAAAGAAAAATGATGCCTTCATGATAATAGCCAATTATAACATATTAGGAATAAAGAGAACCCTTGTTGACAATGGTTTTGCTCTTAATGTGTGTAGTATTACTATTTTGGATAAGCTTGTTATGGATACGTAAAAAGTTGAACCCGATTCCTTGTCAATTCATACATTTGATAACATAGGAAAAAATTTGTTGGGTTCAATTACTTTACCTATTACAATTGGAAAAGAAACCTTGCCAACCTATATTCATGTAATTCCTTATAACCTTTCACATAATATTCTTTTAGGGTGAACTTGGATTCATGAAATGCATGCATTTCCTTCAACCCTTCATCACATAATGAAGTATTTCTACAACAATAAGGTATATCAAATTGAAGTAGACCTCGAGCCGAAAATTTATCTACAAGTTTAAAATGGAATGACCAATCCTCTAAACACATTGATTCCAACATCAAACATAGAATCTATGGAAGAAGAAAAACAAGAAACATAAACAATATCAAAGTTATTAGATGATGATTGGGGTTTGGAGTTCACACCTTTGTTTATGGGAGAATACATAATCACAAGAAAATAAGATGAAAAAGGAAAACAACCAATGGTCATGTCAATGTGAAACTTAGAAGAAAATTCATAAACATCTACCTCATGATCTACCCTTGAAGAAGATACAAGCTACACAAAAAACTTTGATGAGATAGATTATCAACAACCACCAAACCCAAAAGAAATGGAAAGACTTTATGAGAGAGGTTATGAACTTATGGAGCAATAGGGTTATAGTGGAAAAGGATGTGGAAAAAGAGAACAAGGCACCTATTTTCTTGTGGAACCTAACGCGCAATTGGGTTATAGTGGAAAAGGATGTGGAAAAAAAAAGCAAGGAACCCATGTTCTTGTGGAACCTAACACGCAAGAAATAAAAAATGGTTTGGGATACAATCCTTCTAGGATAACACAAGAAAGTAAAAGACCTTTGTTAAAGATCAACACCATTATGTGTAAACCTGAAATCAATCTCACCTTGAAACATCCTAAATTGCTTGATATTAATTTCGAACCATCATGGGAATACTTTGAAAATGATGAATCCTTGAAGAAAATGATAGGATTTTATGACAAACCATCCACTCCTCCTCAAAAGAATTTTTTTACATATGCTATGATTAGCACCAAACAAAAAGATCAAGAAAAGGAAAGTAATGAGACATATATGAGTAAAGAAGAATATAACCCTGAATTTCCAAAGCTAAGCGCACTTCCTTAGGAGATACAATTGACATACCAATGGACATCAATGATAAGGAGAAATTAATTAAGATAGGAAAGTGCCTTGATGATGAAGAACAAGAAGATCACACAATTTGACTCCATGATTTTCCCAAACATTTTTCTAGGAGATATTTAGATATGTTGAGAATCGATGCTAAGATTGTGACACACAACATAGTCCTTGCTAAAAATGATAAACCAGTTGGACAAAAGATACATTGAACTTCTATATCCCATCCTTGGTCATGTTCAAAAATTTAATGTCCTTGAGCTCATGAAATTACTAGCCCCTTGTGCCTAGGTCATAAACATGTTTTATTTTATAAGGTTGAGAGATTGACCTTGTTTGGCCTTTACATGCTTTAAAAAATATGTTTTAAAGTCCTCTGAGGCCTTTTATACATTTTCCTAGATGGTCCCCTTTCTTAAAACAACTTATGGGCACGTGCTAAATAATCCCAATTAAGTCTCGTCGATCACTTCCATTTATCACTCTTTGCAAATAGTTTTATGAATAAAAATTTAGATTGGCGATGAGTTATGAATAGTGTTCTTTTGTTTCACATATCACAAATTGATTTCAGAACTTTTGATTCATATTAGTGATGTGTGATGCTTGAATTTCTCGCTATATCACTAGAGGTTCGGCTATCACTAATTGCTCTTGAGTTTTGAGTTCTAAATTGGTGATGAGAATGCCCTTAGAGCTCTTTTTATTTCTTTTCATCCCCCATCACATATAGTTGTGCACTTTTCTTGATCAAATTATCATATTGTGAATGGATTTGAGAACTTTTTATTCATATCAACAATGCGTGATGCTTGAGTTTCTCTCTACATCACCAGAGGTTCGACTATCACTAATTGCTCTTGAGTTTTGAGTTTTGAATTGGTGATGAGTGATACCCTTAGAGCTCTTTGTATTTCTTTTTATCACTCATTGCGGATAGCTATGCACTTGTCTTGATCAGATTAGCGATGAGCGATGTGGTCTTTAGTCAATATGTGTTGTCGCTATTTTGAAAGGGGTAAATGAGTGATATGTTTGTGACTATTTTTTTCAAGGGAGGATGCACATGGCTTGATTTGATTCGATCATAATATTTTATCTGTCACTGATATGGTCTTGAATTTTAAACATAAATCAGCGATGCACGATGTGAGATGAAGATTTCCACAAAGGATAGTGATCCAATGGTTGAGATTCCATCGTGCTGGTACTCTTGTCAGTGATTGAACCTTGGATAGTTGGGGAAGATCCATGATGGGTGATGGGATGTTTGAACGATTGTTCTTTCATTTTCTAGCTCTTTATACTTCATCGATGTGAATGAAAGAGCATGAACCAGGGTGGTGATGCATGATAAATGTCAAATTTAGATGACTAATGAATTTAAGAGTAGCCGTGGAAAATTTATGAGGTTGTATCATTATTTTTGAGGTATAGGTTGTAAAAGATAGAAATGACACTTGAAGATCACCATTGATGGTGTTTTAAATCCAAAAAGATCGATGGCCTAGATTGAAAGATGATTGGCTAAGTTGTCACCTCACTTGTGCGAGGCTCTCCTTGATCATTAATGGCTACACACTCTTGATTTTTCTACTTAATGTGGATTACCCGTCGTTTTATCTCACCATTTGCAACCAAATTCTTTGATATGTTTACCAGTTGAGCATCTATGTGAGAATCATCTGTGTATGTTGTAGTGTTATTGATACAAATTTCGTAAGAGTATTATTATGAAAATATTGTTAGGGATACCCTCTTGGGTTTCACAGAGCCTAAAGTGAGGGCTTCAAAACCCTTACTTATGTGTTGTCTAATCCTTACCCTTGCTATTTAGTGATTTTTTGTAGATTCATATGTAAGTGGTAAGATCAAGTTTGGTTTAAAAAAAAACCAATAGATTCCTTCCTTCTAGATTTAGGCTTCACTCAGTGACATTCATATCCCAATGTGTATCTCCTATGACAAGATGATCATTATCGATACAAATACTTTATGTTGATGATTATTTGATTACCAAGAGGTCTTCATTTATTTTTGTGATAATAAAGTAAACTTTATAGGATAAACTTGACATGCGAAGCTTAGGTTTATTGCATTATCTCCTTGGTATCGAGAGTTCACAATATGACTTAGGGATCACTTTTGATTTATTTCCTTAGTTTCATATGGTTTATTGTAGGCCATCTTTGAATCCATTTCTATTTGGAGTTAATATTTAGGCTAACTATCCTACCGTAGACATGGAAAATGTAAATTTTCGGTTCAACACACTTGATCCTGATTACTAATATCATTTCCTTCAAAATCATACTCTCAACATTTCATCATATTTTGTCTCTTAATTTAATGAATTATTATTCATTTAAATTAAGTCTTCCTCCTCTAGTGATTAAATTAGTCAATTTAATTTAATTAACCTTATATTTCTGTTTAATTAAATAAATCATTTTATTTGATTAAAATCTCTAAAGTCCTCTTATTAAATTGAATAAATTAAACCTTATTTGATTTAATCTAACATATTCCTCCTTAGATAAGTAAATCAAATCATTTCCTCTCAATTCTGATTTAAATTAATTCATCTATTTGAGTCAAAATTGTCAAATCATTAAATCTCCTATTAAATTAATCAAAACCTTGATTAAGTTAATCCCTCTCACTAAAATCCTCTACAGAATGCAACTTGCACAATAAATCAATTACTTTGATTTATTTAATTCTCTATTTTCGCTCACATGGCATCAAAAAGGAATATTCTTTCAATTTGAATTCAAAAAGTCCAAGTGGACTTGGTCCTTATAACAAGGCATTTAAGGCCTCTTACATGTCCTTTGCATTGAGCCAAGTGACATTAACTTCATTTCCCTTCCCTCTTCAACAAGTCATTTCACAAATTAAAATTCAAACTAATTGCATTATTGGCACTTTGGCCAAAACATGCACAAGCAACAACTATTCACATGGTGACAATTCGCATTCAACCATTGGATTGAAAGTTAGTCCCACATTGCTCAAAACTTACTCATTCTTCCAAATTCAAATATATAAATTGAAGGCTTCTATCCTCATTCAATCATCCACAATTTCATGCAAAGTTACTCTCTTCACATTGAGAGCTAATTTTGCACATTTCCACTCAACCATTCATTATTTTCACAATTCATAGCTAGGCTATGATCAAATATTTTTGGAGAGATTTGACCAATCTACAATCACTCACATTGCAACTTAGGAGTTGGGAAAGGGCCAATTTCAACATTCAATTGGCACCAATTTCCCCATGGGATCACTATTTTACTTGCTTAATTAGGATTAGCTCTCATTTATTTAAGTTGTGCTCTTCATTTCTTCCTAGGTTAAGTTTAGTAGATGGATTTCATGAGGAATCTATCATGCTAGTTTGCATTTGATCTAACACCTTGATTGTTTGTTGTTTTTATGCATTTTGTAGGTTTAGGGGTTCACACCTACAACATTGGCTAGTGCTACCTTGTATCTACAATGTGTTAGTAATCTCATATATTTGACTCATACTAGGCTGAATATTTCATACAAACTAGGCATGGTTTCAAGATTTATGTAGGAGTCTCATGATTTATATAAGAAATTAGCTAAGATGATCCATCACTACCTTCAAGGTACACATGGATATGGGATTCACTACAAATTTAACATACAGGTTAACTTGGATGGATACATAGATTTTATTGGGCTACTTTTACTCATAATCCTAAGTCAACTTTAGATTATACTTTCTCACTAGGTTTTGATCGTATTAGTTGTCTAGAAAAAAGTAAAATCCTACTTCTTTATCATGCATAGAGGTAAAGTACCTCGTAGCTATCAACACAACTATTGAGAACTTTGGATTTGAAGCATTCTCACTAAGTCTAGAATTTCATTCAAGTATCCCATAATTATCTATTGTGACAACCAAAGCACCGTTCAGAAATGTACCTGAATATAGTCTACCACCAATGAACCAAACACATCGAGGTTTACATTCATTATATTCTAGAAATTATTCATAGTTAGATCATCATCTTAGGCTTTTGCTAGTTTTAAAAATAGGTTGTTGACATTTTCACGAAACCTATTGAGATGATTTTCATTCATCTATGAGCCTCTCTTCTGGTGTGGTCTACTTCAAAATCAACATCATCTTTGGGGTGTAGATATCAAGTCTTTTTCATCTCCTTTTCTCTCTTCTAGGGAGGAGCTTTTTACCATTGAGTTTTCTCCCTTTCTTTGTTTTATGAGAGGTTGCACTATACTTGGGTACCCCATCAAGCCTATTGTTAGGACCCAATTTCTTTGTGTCCACCTAAGCTATGCTTAAGGGGGGTGGTAGCATAAAAACTAAGCTTACTTATGAGTGGTAAGGAACTATATGTCTATTTTTCTCCACATGTGTTCCTTTTAACAAGCTACTTACTTTTTCAAGCGGGTTTTAAAATAAGTGGTTACATGTCTATTTTTAGGCACTTATATTTTTAGATGGGTATTACTCTATATGTACTTCATAATCTCTAATAATTCATCATTTCATTTATCTATTTCTTCATATATTGTGTATTTTTCATTAATCTCATAGATAGATAATGTGCTTTCTTGTCTCAAGTAGCTCATCAATATGGGCATCAATTCAAGTGATCTTGGTGATTTCTACATTCTACAACATTCATATGTCTCAATTTCATCTCTCAAAATTATATTTAAAAAAACTAGTTCAAAAAAATATTGTGGTATGCTACTATTGATGTGATTATTGATTACATTGAAATGTTTTGTCAATTGTGTTTGGTTATTATTCTATCAAGACAGTAAGATGTTAATTTTTTTTATTATAATGAAAACTACTGCTCAAGATTTGAAATTGAATTAACTACACTCTAAATTATTAATATTAATAAATTATGATACATCCTATGTTTTTTTTAATATATTCATTAAAATTTCTTAAACTATTAAATCTATATGAAATTGTTGTAAATTAATAAAAATACCTTAAAATCTTATTGAATGACCATAAATACATATATACATAATCATATCAACTAATAAATTTGTTAATCACCCAAGAAAAACAGTAAACAATTAAACAATTGTAACTCCAGATATTTTTACGATGACTTATATATTCTATAAGAAATGATCCCTTAAAATCATTTTTATTTTCAAAATGTATATAATTTTACTACACTTCCTAAGTACTGGGGAATCATGTGGCCCTACTGATGCAATATCTCAAGTGGCGGTGTCTTTTGGCTACCGTGTGTGATGTAAACTTCTTCCACGCCATTTGCTTTCGTCTGCTTCCATTCTTCTTTGAAATGGCGGTGTCTGTTGTGGTTACACAGGTGGCGACTTCGTATCGATAAGATTTAATTTTTTATTGTTTTAATCAAAATAAAGGTCTACAGAATTTTGGAAGCAGTCAAAGACCACCAGAATACAAACTTACAGCTGGTTATGTCTCAGCTTCTTAATCCATTCGTCTGCTTCATAAAGTTATTTCCCGTCATATTTCCGTAATCATTGATGTGTGTTGTACCAGAGAACTCGAAATAGAATGGGGACCACCTCCCACGCAAAAGAAAAACCATACTCATATGCCTGTCATTTCATATCATAAAAGGAAACTTATTTTATCAAGCAAAGAATGGAGGACATGATAGAATCTACTGCGTTTGCTTTTTAATCCCATTTTCACTCTTTTCCCAATGCTAACCAAATGTATCAATTTTTTACTTCTTATCCTTTTTGAATTATAATGCATTACATTGTTCTCAATCATTTATTGAAAGGTAATATTGGAAAGAGAATAAAATCCCTTTTATATGAAATTTTCCTTCAACTCGCTGTGTATTCAGGATGCGCGTGGGCCTACAGATGCACAAATGCAAACTTTACATTGGTTAAACTCCACTTTTTAAAGGAATGTCTGCGTGTTTTTCACGCCCATGTTATTCAGTTTAGAAGATATATATGACTCTCCTTCCTTCCGTGTGCTTCCTTTCATCTTTTTCACAAAGTTATTTCCCATTATCGTTCTTTAATCATTGAGGCGCATTAAACCAGGAAAGCAGATATATAATCGGCACTCCTCCCACCAAAAAGAATACCATATTTTAGGAAACTTATTTTGGGAAGCAAAGAATCCAAGGTATACTGCTTTCTCGATCAAAGGCGCGTCTCTCTTTATTATTTTTATTAGGGTTCGGTAACGATTTTTAGTTTATCTTTTGATTGTTTCCATTAAATTTATAATTTGTAGGATTGATTTAGATTTGTTTAATTTATATGGTTTATTAACACTTTTCAATTAATTAGTATGTATTGATTTTAATTATTATTAAAGTTTTATTTATTATTTTTAAAATTCTATTTAAAGATTAATTTTAATTTATTGAGAAAAACAGAATCAGCATATAGATATTTAATACATATTTAAATATTTATTCACATTAAGAATGTATTTATTATTGAATTATTTTCTTACATTAAGGTTTGGGGAATCTTTTATATGACTTTTTATTATTTTTGTCTTTTTAAAAGCCATTAAATTGGTATTCTAGATATTTGACCAAGTAAGACTACACTCTACATACAAAACTCCTTGAAAAATGTTCCTAAAGATCATGTGTTAAATAAAATAAATTCTAACCATCTAAGCAAAACTAAAAAGTAAATATCAAAATTTTAACAAATATGATATTTGCACTAAATTTTATATTTACAAACTTAGGTCAAATACATAATTATGTATATTTTTTACATAGTTGTGAAAGTGACCTATAATATATTTACAAGTTCCAATGCATTCATTTTATCAACCTTGAGTCTCCTACCTATCGATGAATCACTTATAGTCATATGTCATATAATATTTGAATCAAATTTCTAGATAAATACTTGTTATTCATGTAATTTATAATTAAGTGTTGATTTAGGAAAGATAGTTCTATTTTTTGTTTTAGAATCTTGATTTTTTTTTAGGAACAAGAAATAGGATATGTTTATTTTTGTGTTGCCTCAAATTTTATGTAAGATCTATATTTGTATCTAGGATGAGTCTACTCTTGTATATTGTTCCAGTGTTCATGGATTGGTCCTCTAACATGTAGATTTGATCCTATAATATGTGTGCTCCTATTCTTTAATTTATCAAATTCTTTGACATGTAATATGCTCTAAAGATCGGTGATATCTAAGAATAACTTAAGAGGATTCCAAAATCACTATGAAATAAGTTCTCTTTGCTTAGTTTCTAGAAAAAGAATCAATTTATACTTGTTCCATCATAAATATTAAGCTTTCGACATATTAGAGTTACTGGGGCGATTCCTTATATAAATTTATTCTTTTAGGGTATCAAATTGAAATATTATTCTAAAAATTAATCCTATCAGAGATGATATTTACTTGAAAGATAATTTAAAATGAATTTAATTTAATGCCTTTGAATATAAGGACATAATAAAAATTCACACAAACATGTTTCATCAACTCATAACTGCTAGTGAAATACATAAAAGTTAGATTGATTTAAATTTAAAATTTTGAAAATATGAGGTCAAATCTATGAAAATGAGATTTATTTCACACTAAAAAGAATAAATTAGGAAAGGTAAATGATAATATTGATACAAAAAATTGATATCTATATATGTATGATGTACTATATGTAGGATGTGGAGTGTCGTAAATTATACATGTGCCTAATTATGTTGATCATTTATCCCTTTGATTTTCATCTTTGGAGAATTGATTTAAATTTAGTAAATTAAGGGTAAGTGCATGGATCTATGACACAATTTTGGGTCTTAAGATGCCACATTTTTTTCTTTCTAAAATCAGCAAAATCTTATTTGCACGAGAAAATGAAGATAGTTACGCTGAATTCAAGATGTAGCAAGAACAAGAGTTGAAATGCTCCGAGTCTAGTTTCTAAGCTACTAATTATTTTTGAAATTAGTGAGGATTAAGGGTCTCAAAAAGGGGAGGGGCCAAAACAGGTCATTTTTTTTTAAGAAAAAAATAACATAGGACTTCAGGGCTCCCCCCTTTTTGATTAATTTTTTTTAGAATTCAAAAATCCGAATGGTGAGAAATTATCTAACACCGTGTATTTTATCTTCGTTCTTTCAGATAATATTTTTAATGAATATATAATATTTTATGAATTTTGAAAGTGGACACTTGCTGAAAAGCTGAAATTTGAGTGTGCTACCCCCTAATTTTTTTGAAAACTAATCAAAAATTGAAAAAAAATTATTCATCATGTGTAGAATGAAGTCTAGTTTTTTAAAATGTAATTTTTTTTCACGTTTTGATGATCGAGAAAAAATCTATCCTAAAACTAGCACATGTTGGTTTTTGACCAAAAACATAGGCATTTACAATAGAAGTTATGGATTAAAACGAAAAAAGAATTATATATTTAGATAGCTAGGAGAGAGGTTAACGCCATCACAATTTTTAATAAATTTGCATTGAAATATGTGCAAACGTGATGATGAGCAAAAACAAAAATATGAGGAAATTTGGCAAATCCTGTCAATTCACTCATCCAAAGTAGGTCATTTGGCGAGCGCTGAATTTGGCACTCACTAAATGACACATCACATTTGGTGAGCGCTAAATTTGGTGTGTGCCAAATGTGATGTGTCATTTGGTGAGCGCCAAATTTGGTACTTTCCAAATGACCTACTTTGAACAAAATTTAACTCTCCCCTCTCTTTGGTCGACCACTTTGATAATGTTGAGAGTGTGCTGTTTATGATCGTAGATGGATAGTTGAGATTTTACCTTTCATCAGCTCTCTGCCTCATTACCCTAATTGGATAACTCTCTATCCCTCCAAAGTATCTCTCTCTCTCGCAAGTCTGACTCCCTCCCACACTACCTAGACTACTCTCTCTCACTTTGAGGTCTCTCTTAGTTCTCGTTCCCTCCCACATTGAATAGATAAATTTATCTCACTAAAACCCCCTTTCTCACAATCCCTCTCTATCTCATCCCCTCTGGTATTTTTGTCTCTCTCACTCCATCTCCCTCTCTTAGGTTTTTATCTTTCTCTTTTTGTCTCTCTCTGTCAAATCTCTCCCTCCTACCCCCTCTCCCTCACTTAGGTCTCTCGTTCACTCCATCTATCTCTCTCCATCTCACTCTCCCACTCCCTCTTTCTCTATATCTCTCTCCCTCTCTCCCTCTCTCTCTCACTCTCTTAGATATCTCCCTCCCACCTCTCTCTCCCTTTATCGCTATCTCTCTTTCTCTCTCTCTCCCACTCCCTCTCTCTCTCTCTCTCTCACTACCTCTATCTCTCTCCCACTATCTCCCCCTCTCTCTCAAGTCCCTCCCTCCCCCACTCTCTCTCTCTCTCAATATCTCTCTCCATCTCTCTATCTCTCAAGTATCTCCCTCCCAACCCCTCTCCCTATCTCTCTCTGCCACTCCATCTCTCTCTCTCACTCCCTCTCTCTCCCTCCCACCTCTCTCTCTCTCTTAATTATCTTCCTCCTAACCCCCTCCCCCTCTCTCTCTTTTACAAGTATTTCCATCCTACTTGTTGGGGATAAGGATTTCGATTTGTCATCAAGATAGGCATCTAAGACATTAGTGCCTTAGTGATTTCAATTCAAAATCACTCCAAAGACACACACAACTATACCATAAAGCGGAAGCAGGTACAAAGTATCCCCCATTGATCCTCTGAGAGAAGTAAATAAAAAAAAAATTATCAATTTCAACATAAACAGATAACCATGAAAGACAAAGCAATATTGACACACAAATATATGTTGGGAAGACCCTTTTGGGTAAAAAACCCCACCCTCCAAAACACTCAACTCAGATTGTATTATTCAGTAAAAGGATTACAATACAAAAAATACAGAGCTATGCTCTTCCAGGAGTGTTACATCTTGTCCAACAGGAGAATACAGGCAGGTAACAAAACCAGAACTTTCATGTAGTTCCAATGAAATCCATATGTCATTACTACATAGATTCCCTTCAGCTTCTCATAATAGACTATCACAGCCAGCACAACCACTCGATCTCACAGCAGGTTCACATTGTTCAGATCCAAGAGAGAGAGTGTTCATAGTTTGAATGCCTTAGAATACTGCTCAAACACACTTCACCCCTCTCTCTGTCCCAATGACTCTCTTATTTCTCTCCATGCACATGAGATTACTCAATCTCTTTACATGTACCCACATGACCAGCCTATCCAAACAGTCAAAACCGTCCTCGGGATATAACTGACAAATCTTCTCATGTTGTCCTCCTTGCATCGAGCCACCCAGGCACACATCTGATCGACACCTATTGCATTGAGCCGCCTAGGTAATAAATCCATCACCTTAATCGAGTTCCATTTCCATGACTTGCAATAATTATCTTTACCTCTTTGGTCTTCAGTCAATCAAATGCTGCCAACCTGCCAGGTGTCACCTTCACATTCATAGATCGCTCTGACAGAATCGGTCCAGCTCGGTCAATCGACCTTTGAGCTCATCCGAGCACTTACCGTGTTACTGCCGAGCTCAACATTACCTCTCGCGGTATGGTAGTGAGCCCACCCGAGCTCACCCCACCATCAACTGCACTACCGCTCCCTCAGTCGATCCACCTTACTATATAGTGGTGAGCTCATCCAAGCTCACCGACGAATGCACTGAGCCCAATCTCGCCTTCCCATCGTGCTGCTGTAGCCCTATTGGACCCACCTTGTAGTATGGTAGTAACTAGTCTAAGGGACCACTGATGATCAAATTGCGCTATCACGGGGGCCGACTGGCCACCCCTCGGTAGTGCAGTGACCATCAGCCAGATTGTTGACGGTCATACCATGGCCACCACGATGAGTGGACCCACCCCCTGTGGTATGGCAGTAACTGCCGAGACCACCGCCGACAACATTACCACACCCACCATGGCTTAGAAAACAAGTCACGTAGTAGGGCGGTAATCGCCAATCTGAACTGCCACTGTCACCACCGCTCATCACGCTACCGCTAGGTAAGATGAAGACCGTTGTGGTAAGGTGGTAACACCACCCAACCACCGAATAGGGTGGCCCATGGTATGGTGGTAAACACCATAAACATGAAGAAAAAAGCCAAGGCTGAAGGAGAAACAAGCCAGAAAGCTAAGGAAAAAAACCCAACAATCTCCCACTTGACGCAGGCTTTCAGGCATCCTCCAAAACCTAAATAGGGACAAACACCAGCTTCCACACTCCAACCAAGAGCCCTGTAGTGACATCAAAAATTTCAACCATCTCAGGCAACAACTCCAAACATAGGAACATGCCAAGTGAGAAAACACTAGTCTTAGGAATGAAAACACTTGAACCTCCAAGCGATAAAAGGCAACACAACAGTAGCAACAAGGCACCAACTCGAGAACAAGAAACAAGAAATAGACCACAATTCTCTAGAACAAGAACACCAATCAGCTAGAACAACAACCAATGACCTGACTATCCTCATCCAATTGATGAAACCCATGCGAATGGACATAGCACCCACAGCTCGTGCTAATCGATCCAACCACCCATACCTCAAAGGTATGATAACCAGCAACAGACTCATGCCATCATAAAACCACCCATCTCATCAGCAAACAAGCACCCTGTGTCAATCAATCATAGACCAAATATGTCCAGGTACTCCAACTGCAAGGGCACTATCTAGATGACTGCAAACAAAGCACCATCATAAATGATCCAATCATACCAATTCCACGAGCCCCTGCATATAGAAGAAAGTAATCATGTAGTTCCAAGGGACACCCACTCTGATCTGTACAACTTGCAACCTCCTGTTGCAAGGAAAAAAATTTCTCTCATCAATCATCCACTGTTCTTCCAAGGTTCCATATTTGACTCAAGAAGGAAAACCCCTCTTGTCATCACCAACGTGACAAGCACATGACCACAAGAAATAGTGACCATCACAGCTCCACAAACATCTAAAGTCATATGAAACAATCAAGAAGAATAAGACCAGATTGGAGAGAAACATCAAATCAAAACATGCCCTTCTACATACCCTTCTAAATGTCGGCTGTGACAAGTATGATCTTCTTCTTATCCCAAAGAGAAATCCTCAACAATACCCAACAATACCATGGATGTAAGGATCAAGAAGATTAGACTAACCCATACAACATCTCCTATCAGTCCTCAAAAGTACAACAAGATACATAATGCTATCCATCTTCCATTATGAATCCTCCAGAATCTTAAAACAACAACTCAAGATTCATACCAATGAAAGATAAAGCATAACACATTTGAAAAATATAATGGGCAAATACCTTTCACAGGAACACTGTCAAGCAAACCGAGGAGAAAATGAGAACATGATCCTCTAAGATATCTGTTGAATTCACATTCAACCAAGGTGCAGGCTTCTCAAACTTTCAACTATAACAACAATATTCTCATAAGAATTCCAGCCTCACCTTATTCTCCATGCATCCATGAATATCAGCAACCTGTCATCCCATGCTGACTATAATCTAAAATTCTGTAGCAACCATGAAGTTCACCAGCATGTGACCACTACAATCAGAACATAGAGAAACCCAAGACCACTATCAAAGCTCCAAATTAGTTGAACAGGAACTTATCATGACACCATGATCTACACGTCCCCCTTCGGAGATACCATGCTTCAAGTGAATAAGCTATGGTCTCAAGAGAAAAGAAAATTTCCAAAAATATAAGAAAGAGTAACCATGACATAAAGCAAATAACTCTAAACCAAAACCAACATCACTTGTCAAGCACCACCAGCAACTCAGCCAAAACTAACAATGTCTTCCATGGCTCCAAGATGTTGCACACCTTCAAATAGTGAACATGCAGATCCAAAAGAAACACAATAGCTACAACACCAGAGGACACCAGTCATTGCTAAAGCTCCCACTACAACGTGACACTGAGCTTTCCAAGCACCATGACTGACTGCACCATCACTATCAAAAGCTTACACTAACCAGTGTAACAAGCTTTTCATGACAATGTGACTCTCATGCTATAGGTCCCCATAACTGACTATTTAGGTACTCAGAATGCCATTCACCTTCTCATCTCAAAACAGCCATGCCAATGCACAAGTGACCACAGACAAGGTCAACTAATAGATCTACAACAACACAGAAGCAATCACATGGATATAGATAGTCCACTCTTGACTTATCTCATAGCAGTCAATAGGTAGCTAATCTATCAACCACACAACTCAGAGATCCACTTCAAATGACAACCCTGCAAATCTATCATCACACTGGAAAACTACAAACTGAGATCTCAAAGAGAACATCCATGTAGACAACCATGACTTGAACACATGATCAAAGACTAGATCTGATTTTCCAATCACATCCACAACTCAAGCACTCTAGTCCAAGCAACCATTAAGAAAACACACCACAAGAATGTTGAATGAGTAAAACACATACCAACACTCTCATGCAGAGAAGATATCACACCTCCTCTAAGACATGTCGAGCTACAACTATCTCATCGAGTCACACCCCAAAAAGCAAGGATCTAGAAAATAGCAACCAACAGCTCCACACAACGCAAGTTTTTCTCTCAACCATGTAAGACCTAGAAAACCATAGTTTTTATAAAACACCCATGCATCTCCATCTTCATGGCTCATCTAGATGACTCAGGAGTCTGTACACAACCAACATGATTAACCAGAACAATGAAAGAACATGAAAATGCAACATAGACTTTTTAGGAAAGTCTACAGAAAACCTTCAGAGCCAAAGACATGAATTTGAACCATGCAAGTGCAAGAAACAAGCACACAGGAACAATAGGTCCATTTTAGACCAATTCCAACACCACAATCATGCACAAGAAAATGAGAGAGCCAGGCTATCTAGAAGTTGCAGATCACCAAGGTCACTTCATAGGCTCCATGCAATCAGAGCACCAGAGAAACTGCCTTCAGTGCTAAGTCAAAAACACCCAGCACAAGCACAACTCTCCATAGCTTATCAACAACACAAGAAAGCCCATACCGTGAAGGATCCTTTCACATAGACACCCAGTATGAACACCATGCTTTGCTGCAACACAACCATGAACATACCTCACGCCCTTTGCATTAGGAACTTTGTTATGAGCCAGGATCCTCAGACCATGTTGCCACAACATGACCAACTCCAGTCATCTCCAATGTCTTTCAAGTTGTGTGTTGAATCAATGAAGCACACACTTCCACTCATCTAAGGATCAATCACCAACCAAATTCTCCAAACTTTCTCAAACTTGCGAGGCTAAGAAATCATCACAGGAGAAAACCCATAACTTCAGCAACCAGGAGAAGACTTTGATACCACTGGTTGGTATCATCAAGCCTTGACCTCCTTCAACCAGCTCTGATACCACTTGTTGGTATCACGAGCAAAAAACTAGCTCTGATACCACTTGTTGGGGATAAGGAGTTCAAACTGTCATCAAGATAAGCATCTAAGGCAACAGTGCCTTAGTGATTTCAATTCAAAATCACTCCAAAGACACACACAACTATACCATAAAGTGGAAGCAGGCAGAGAGTATCCTCCATTGATCCTCTGAGAGAAGTAAATGCAAAACAATTAATAGTTTCAACATAAACAGATAACCATGAAAGACAAAGCAATATTGACACATAGATATATGTGGGGAAAACCCTTTCGGGTAAAAAAAATCCACCCTACAAAACACTCAGCTCAGATTGTATTATTCAGTAAAAGGATTACAATACAAAAAATACAAAACTATGCTCTTCTAGGAGTGTTACATCTTGTCCAACAAGAGAATACATGCAGACAACAAAACCAAAACCTTCATGTAGTTCCAATGACATCCATATGTCATTAATACATAGATTCCCTTCAGGTCCTCATAATAGATGGTCACAACCAGCCTCTTGGCCAACACAGCCACTCAGTCTCATAGCATGTTCACATCATTTAGATCCAAGAGACAAAGTGTTCATAGTTGCAATGCCTTAGCATACTGCTCGAACACACTTCACCCCTCTCTATGTCCCAACGACTCTCTTATTTCTCTACATGCACATGAGATTACTCAATCTCTTTACATGTGCCCACATGACAAGCCTATCCAAATAGTTAACACTGTCCTTAGGATATCATAGATAGATCTTCCCATGTCATCCTCCTTGCATCGAGCCACCCTGGCATGCATCCGATTGACACCGATTGCATCAAGCCGCCTAGGAAATACATCCATCACCTTAATCGGGTTCCATTTCCACGGCTTGCAATAACTGTCTTTACCTCTTTGGTCTTCAGTCAATCAGATGTTGCCAACCTACCACATGTCACCTTCACATTTGTAGATCACTCTAAAAGAATCTGTCCAGCTCGATCAAGCTCGGTCCAGCTTGGTCAACCGAGCACTTACCACATTACTTCCGAGCTCAACGTTACTTGTTGTGATATGGCGGTGAGCCCACCCGAGCTCACCCCGCCATCAACCGTGCTACTGTTGCCTCAGTCGATCCACCTCACGGTATAGTGATGAGCTCATCCGAGCTCACCAATGACTTCATGGAGCTCACTCTCACCTTCCCACCTCACAGTATGGCGGTAACCGGTCTGAGGGACCGCTGGCAGTCAAACTACGCTACTACAGGGACTAATAGGCCACCCCACGGTAGAGCGGTGACCATCAGCTAGACCACTGGTGGTCATACCGCGGCCACCATGGTGAGTAGACCCACCGCCTGCTGTATGGCAGTAGCCGCCGTCACCACCGCCGATGGAATTACTGTGCCCACCATAGCTTAGAAATCAAGCCACGCGATAGGGCGGTAACCGTGAATCTGAACTTCCATTGTGACCGCCACTCACCATGCTACGGCCAGGTAAGATGAAGACCGCCACACTAAGGTGGTAACACCACCCAACTGCTAAACAAGGTGGCCCACAGTATGGTGATAAACGCCATAAATATGAATAAAAAAGCCAAGGCTGAAGGAGAAACAAGCCAAAAAGCTAAGGCAAAGAACCCAACACTCTCCCTCTCATAGCCACCCCTATCTCTCTCCTATTCCCTCCCTCCCTCAGACACATGCACTCTCTCTCTCTCAAGTATCTCCCTACCACCAGCTTTCCCTCTCTCTCTCTCACCCTTTATCTCTCTCCCACTCCCTCTCTCTCTCACTTCCTCTATCTCTATGGATGTCTCTCTCTCCTTCTCTCTTAGGTATATCCCTCCCACCCCTCCCTCTCTCTCTCTCAAGTATATCCCTCCTACCCCCTCTCACTCTCTCTCTTTTTCAAGTCTCCCCCTCCTACCCCTATCCCTCTCATAGTCACTCCCTCTATCTCTCTCTCTCAGACCCTTTATCTCTCTCCCACTCCCTCTATCTCTATGGATGTCTCTCTCTCTCCCTCTCTCTTAGGTATCTCTCTCCCAACCCTCCCTCTCTCTTTATAATATATATATATTCTACTCCCTCTCTTTCTCACTCCATCTATCTCTCTAGATGTCTCTCTCTCCCTCCCCCTCTCTTAGGACTCTCATATATATCTCTCCCATCCCTCTATCTCCCACTCCATCTCTCTCCTACTCTCTTAGGTCTCTCCCACCCACCCGCTCTCTCCCACGTTGTCTCCCTCTCCCTCTCTCTCAGGTATCTCCCTCCCTCCAAACCTCTCTCTTAGGTATCTCCCTCCCTCTCTCTCTCAGGTATCTCCCTCCCTCTCTCTCTATATATATATATCTCTCTCTCTTGCTTCCTCCATCTCTCTCTTGGGAACTCCCTCTCCATCCCATCATCTCCCTCTCTCTCCCTCTCTCTCTCTTTCACAGGTATCTCCCTTCCACCCCTCCCTCTTTCTCTCAAGTATCTCCCCCCACCCCCCTCTCTCTCTCTATATCTCTCTATCTCTCTCTCTCACACACTCTATCCACCTTTATCTCAGGCACACCCTCTCCCTCCCACCCCCCCCTCTCTCCCTCTAACTTGGGTATCTCCCTTCCAACCCCCCTCTTTCTTAGGTATCTCCTTCTCCATCTCTCTCTATCTCTCTCTCCCCCATCCCCTCCACCTCTCTCAAGCACTCCCTCCCCCTCCCACCCATCCATCTCTCCCCCTCTCTCTTAGTTATCTCCTACCCACCCCCTCCCTCCCTCTCTATCTCTCAAGTATCTACCCCCATCCCCTCTCTCTTAGGGTTTAGGGTTGAGGGTAGAGGGTTAAGGGTAGAGGGTTTACGGTTTACAGTTTAAGGGTAGAGGGTTTAAGGGATTAGGGTTTAAGGGTTAAGGGTTGAGGGTTGAGGGTTGAGGGTTGAGGGTTGAGGGTTGAGGGTTGGAAGGTTGAGGGTCGAGGGGCTGAGGGTCAGAGGGTCAGGCAGAGGGTAGAGGCTGAGGGCTGAGGGCCAGTGGCTCCAGGGCCGAGGGTTGAGGGTTGAGGGTTGAGGATAAAGAGAGAGAGGGTTTAGGGTTTAGGGTTGAGGGTTGATGGTGGATGGTAGAGAATTAAGGGTAGAGGGTAGATGGTTTAAGGGTTTATGGTTTAAGGGTTAAGGGTAGAGGATTTACATTTTCGGTACTAGAGAAGAGAGTTTAGATAGGTTTAAAATGGTTTAAGGGTTGAGGGTTGATGGTTGATGGTTTAAAGTTGAGGATTGAAGGGTTTAAGGGTTGACAGTATAGTGTTGAGGGATTAGGGTAGAGATTCTAGTTGGGTTTAAGGGTTTAAGGGTTGATGGTATACGGTTGACATATTAGGGTTGATAGTAGAGGGTAGATTTTATGATGTTCAGGGCAGAGGGTAGAGGTTTTAAGGGTTTAATTTTAATGATTTAGGGTTGAGGGTTTAGGTTTCCCATCCCTCTATCTCCCACTCACTCTCTCAGGTCTTCCCCCCCACCCTAACTAAATAACTCTCTCTCCCTCTGAAGTCTCTATCTCTATCTCTCAAGTCTCATTCCCTCCCACACTGCCTAGACTAATTTATCTCACTCCAATTCCCTCTCTCACACTCCCTCTTTGTCAAGTCTCACTTACCTCCCACCCTACCTAGAGAAATATATTTCACTCCAACCCCCTCTCCCACACTCCCTCTCTCTCTCTCCCCCTTTGGTCTATTTGTATCTCTCAGGTCTCATCCCTCCCAACCCCTCTCCCATTTTTAGGTCTTTCCCCCAACCCTATCTGGATAACTCTCTATCTCTCCCAAGTCTCTATCACTCTCAGGTCTCACTCCCTACCACACTACCTAGACTAATATCTCTCACTCATATCCCCTCTCTCTCTCTCTCATGTCTCTCTCCATTCCTCTTTATATTTGGAAAACATTTCATCACCAAATTTGGAGAGTGCTAAATTTTGAGAGCACCGAATTTGGCGCTCGCCAAATTTTGAGAGTGCCAAATTCGGTGCTCTCCAAATTTTTCAATCATCAAATGTGTTTTTACCTTGAAATGGTAAAATAGGGGTTCACCCGATGGTTCACGCCAACATGTTTCTGCATTTGTTTGGTTTAGTGCTTTATCCAACTCAAAAACACCTTTTTTTATGCAATTGACTCCCTATTTTACCAATCTATGCTTGATACATCATCTTTTTACCACCAATTTCCATGCTAGACAATGTAGAAGAAGACATTTTGATGTTTCTAAATCATTTTACATTATCTCAGGTAATACATTCATTTTTGTAATATTCAAATGTTTATATTTAGTATATTTGTTTATTTTTGATAATATAAACTAAATTCCTTTCATAATTTTATTAATCATAACAATTGGAAATATAATTCAACATTGAATTAGATGGGAGTTGCATAAAAAAAATTAATTTTTATGAGTTTGAAGAAAATCATGAAAAACATGACATAATAGTGATGAAATCCTGTTTAAACTTATATAAACGTCATCAAATTAACACAAATTTTCTTATGAATTCTATTTTCATTCCTTATAGTAGTCTATTTCTAGCATGGCTAGTGGAATTCACTCTATTTCATTTTAGGTAGATGTTTATATTGAGTTTTTTGTTTTCTTTTGACAGTTTATAGACCATTCATTTGATGATTTTATTAATCTTCATTATTACACTGTATAGAATTCAACATTCAATTAGATGGATGCTGCATGTAAAATTTTAATTTTTAGAAGCTTGAAGAAAAAAAATGGAAAACCTGACATAATAGATACAAATTCATTATTAGTGATGTTTGTGGGAAAACTTTTATTTTCAACTAATTTCGAAAACCGAAGGGCTTTCATCAATGTTAATGCAAGTTTCCATTAAATTTTTTGTGCCGTAAAAAAGTCACCTTCATCATGTGCTTAGATAAATTCAAGTGACTTGACATAGTTGTTAATGGAAGTTTCCATTCATTCATACCATTTACCTTTTTGAGAAATTAAAAAAGATAATATTTTGTGCAATTGAAAAGGCTTTTTGTCTTTCTGAGCTACCTCATTACCAAAGAAATAGTGAATAATTCGAAGATATAGCATCACAAACCCTTCTTTGAATTCATGTTCTTCATGTCTTGGTTGAAAATCACAATTTGGTTTTGACAACAATAAGCACAAGATTCTCTAGTATCCAAAGGTGGAAGCAACTTATACCCTAGGTTTGACACTTCTTTGCTCGTAAACACTTTTCCACACTCCAAATACTCCCCTCAAAACATTCTTAACATTGATCAAAGGTTACAAGAAGCAATTTTGTACAAATCCCTCAAAGTACTAGGTTTTATGTAGTATATTTTCAAAAAGAAACAAACTATCCTCAATAACTCACACAAAATGATCTATGTTGATCTAGCTAGCAAGGGCATATCATTCAGTCAAAATATCATATAGTTAGATAACTGTACATCATAATTCAAGAAATCCAAAATGTTTTACTGGTTGAGTAGGATGCATAAGATCAGTGGTGTTCCCCATATGTGGAACTTCTCAAAGGCCGAGCATGGAAAGGGGGGCCATGATGAAGTAGACACATGTATCAAACGAGTCTTAGCATGAGAAGAGTTAAAGTAAAAAGACAATGTAAATTTGAAAAATGAAAGATCATTCGTTGAGTGGTGCAATCATGCAATGGGTCCAGGTAGTGAAGGTAATTCTTTAGTTCATAGATTATTTCATTTAGTAGATGATACTAAAATTGAAAAAATGAGGATTATTGTACACTAATAGGATCGAGCTAGCTACACTCTTTTAGAAGCTCCAATGTAGGTACATGGACTATCCATACGTGGAAGATGGCATGATTTTATTCTACATGTAAACTTCAAGCATGGAATGATTGTGAGTCAACAGAGTGGGTTGATGATATGTCTGTAAGAAGTCTAACCCCACTTGACACCTATTAGCTCCTAACGGCTCTACAAATCATAGAGATGCAATCATCCATTAACTTTGATCATGTATTAGACCTACTAGAACTAGGTAAGATATCTTACTTTCAGGTTTTATTTCGATGTTCATTAAATACATCTAACAAGATGAACATATCAATGCAGGGCAATTTTATGTGCTGATTGTAGATGAAGACAATGAAGAGGGTACAAATTATTACATGTGTCATTGTATCGAGGCCAAAAAGAAATTATAGGGCCCCCAATTATAGATGGAGTAAAGATAGAATATCCTACATGTAATGTGGTTGTTGCTGGAAAATGGCTTAGAAGGTAACCAGTTAAGAATGTTACAGTTTGGTTGTTTGAGGACTTCGACACACATCAAAAGATTCTTCACTACTCAAACCTTGTCATCACAACCAATGTTATTTTGATCAAATCTAAGGGCATACTTGTGAACAAGAACTTGTGGAAAGTGCATGATCTTGACCATGAGGAATTACTTGACACAATATGTCACGTACTGATTTTATCAATTATTTTATTGCGATTATTAATCATGAGAATTTAAATGTTTATGTTAGATGATTATATAGATTGTAATTGAGATTGAAATTTAAATGCAAATAAAATGATTTTGAATTCATTATTATGAAATTTGGGGATTGTCATTGCTGATGAGAAATTGAGTGCAAGTGAACGTAGGAACAGGTGAACGAGAATGAAGGTGAGAACATTGTTTAGGTAGAGTAATTTTAGCCATTAGACGATAATGAGGATGATGGAATCTCACACACCACTTAGTTAATTATAATGTATATTCATGATGATTAAATGGTTTAAATTTTAATGATTATTATGACTATGCTTTTGCTTGAACGTAATTATGAAAATGAATATGTTTGCTACGAAATGGAAAGATTGATTGTTTCTCAATTTGAGTATATTATGTTATTGCGTGGAAAGAAAATAAAAATCTAAATATTGTGTTATTGGTTTATTTGTTATTTTTGCAAATAATAAATGAAAGTAAAAATAAATGTTTAAAAAGAAATAGATATTTCTATTAAATTTAGTATTTAATGAAAGTGGAAAGATATGTATAAATAATTATATATATATATTAAATTAAGTTATTTAAAAAAAATAAGAAGAAGCAATACATTTGCAATGGAATTGAGAACAACAATTAACAAATTGAAAAAAAAAAACATTTCAATCAATCTTGCATGCAATCACAAATGAAACTTGGAGTTCTGGAGATCAAAGAAGGAATAGTGGATCTAATATTATGGAATGCCACCATTTTGCATGATATAGATGAGAAATTTGAATTAAGAGAAGGGAGGTAAAAAAAATACGTTTTTGAAGGCAGAGTTAGTAAAAGAGAGCTTTTAGTTTTATGAGTTTCCATTCTTCTAATTTTGCCATGCACAGATGGAAGGAAAGTTTTTATTTTGTTAAGAATTTACTCTTTCCCCTATTCCCCACACAAGGCCAAAGCAAGGAAGGAGAGGTGCGGTAGGAAGGAATTGATTTGTTTTGGTTAAGCTATCTCCATTCGCATGAGATCGGGAGAGGAGAATTCATTTGTGATAAAGAGAACAAAGGACATCTATCTCCATATTCACATGTTAGGAGAACATAGCACACAACTAACAGACAGGGAACATAGAATAGTCTAAGATCTTTTTTATTAATTTCATTCAGCTAATCTCCCAAGTGTGGCCAGTAGGAGAAGGAGTTTGTCTTATATTCATAGAAAATAAAAAGACCTTGTAAAAGGCGTGGTAGGAAGAGAGAGGCGTGACCAGTGGAGGACAGGGAGAGGTCTCTCATGTGCAGCCAGGGGACAATAAAATAACAGTTTTGTTATTTTATTTAGAGGCTGCTTAACTTAAAAGATGAGGTGCGTAGGAAGAAAGTGAGGAGGAGGTGCGTAGGGAGAAGGAGAGACCCAAACAAAAATAAGAATAGCAAGAGAACAAGATAGAGGTAAGAACAAAGGGAAGACAGAAAGAAAATTAAGAGAAGAGACATAAGAACATCAGGAGGAGAAGATAGAAAGAAGCACCTAGCTAGAAATGGACAAAAAAAGAGACAAAAACTCATCTCCAGATTCACGAAATTACCACAGATTCAATTGAAACAATATTCACCAAATTCTCAATCTCATTTAATATCTGAGTTTAATCTTTTCTTTTACTCTTGTATTTTAAATTTTGAATAGAAAAAAAACCAATGTTTTAATTATTTTTAGGAAAAAGATCAAGTCACCAGACTGAAATTTTATGCAGATAAAAAATAACTTGAATAGAAAAACCATTGAACAACTTGAATAGAAAACTATGAAAAGACAGTAGATTTATTTAATTTAAGAAATTCTAATTTAATATATTGAAATGATGCACACAAGAAAAACAATATGTTTTAGATCTATTTATATTTAGAAATGGTTTAGAAATATCAAACTGTTAGAGAGATATTATCTTCAAAATAATAGAAACATAAATCAAAGATAAAAGATAGTGAAATTATTCCAGAATTATACAGCTAAAAGATTCTTGTTTTAAATAAAAATACTTTCGGTGTATTTAAAAATGCTTGAAAAGTAAGAGTTAAATTTCATAAATCTTTAGGAATGATTCTAAAATTGCCTTCGAAACAAAATTAAATATGAGGTTTTTATGTTTCAAAAAGATAAGATTTTAGAGAAATATGAAAAATAGAAAAGAAAAGGAAATAGAATTAAAAATATAAATTACTTTGAAAAGAAATGAATTAGAAAAGGATTAGTTCAAAGTGAAGATAAATTATATGAGTAAATGAACCGAAATAATGTGTTGTCATTTATTCTTGTCTAAATATGTACTTAGATACATACTTGAGATACACCTTCCTTTTAATTTATTTATTTTAAATATGAACTTAATGTTATTTGTGATTTAAATATGTGAAATTACTGCAATAAAACTATGTTTGCTTGAAAATAGAAGTGCAAATCATGTGATTGGGAAAGATAATCTTTTATTTTGAATTGAACCATGTGTGCTTGATATGGAATGCGCATGACATGTGTTGGGAAAGATAATTTATTTATTTTGAATGGAACCATGCATGCTTGATAATTGAATGTGCATGTCATGTGTATGGAAAGTTACCTTCTAGGATGGGTGCCGAATATGGGTTTATAGAGAGCATAGTTTTTCTTTTCCAAAACTACTATTATTTTTCATACATGACATTTTACTTGGCCAAGTAACTTAAGGACCATTCAAATAGATGGAATGAAATTTTCTCTCTACCATATCCTAGTATCAAAATTGCTTTTTTCTTAAATGAATTTGAAAAATGAAAATGCTTGTGGATTTACTAGTTATACTAGGCACGCACTAGATTCCATCTTGCTTGTCGACTACCTTTTGCTAAGCAATTCGTGCAGGGTCGGGTATTCTCTGAATGACTAAGGAATTTTGGGGAAGCGTAATCTTCTACATTGGGCGGAAAAAGTGCCTGAACCTTGTTCTCTTCTTCATGTTTGAAGATAAGCAGTTGGATTGAAGATCAAATAAAGATTTCTTCATCTATTCTATTATATTTTATTCATGTATGATTATTATAGAACTTAAGGCAACAAAATTCCTAAGTCTTGAACTGTAAATTTATTTTACAATGTTTTGTATTATAAATGTCGTGAAAGATGACATGTATTTATGAATGTAATTGGATGTATTATGAAACTTAATGTAGACTTTAAGTCGATATTTTGGAATCTTGTGGATTAAACAATGTTAATGAATGGAGTTACGATATTTTATGGAATGGAAATGAAATTATTAAATGAATTATAAGATATTTTGGAATTAAATACTTTTGCTCATTACATTTGGTATCAAAGCTACTAGGTTCTGCACTGAAACCTAAGAGCTCACTACGCAATAATGCATAAACCTTATAAGAAGATAAAGGTTGAAAAGTTCTTGTGCCAGAATGACAAGAGAAAAGAACTTAAGGAAGTGAAAAGGAAGATGTAAGCATTAGTAACTTGTGTAAGTTGGGGCTAGTTAAAGATTCATCCTTGGAATCATAATTCATAAACCAACAACTTATGATGAAACCTAGGATTGCGGAAGATTATGCAACCAGGTTATGTAGGAAGGTTAGGAAGAATAACTTGTACATACATGGCTCTATGTGTCAAGACATTAGAAGTTGCAAGGAAAGCAAAACTCTAAGGTGAGAATTACATCAACAAAAGAGGTTTGTGAGCATGGATATTCCTCCATTAAAAAAAAAAGTATATTAGAAAGAAGATGGAATGTTATTTGTTGCTGATTATTCATTGGATCTCCTACTGAATGATCCAGTATGCTAAATCTATGAGATAAAAGAAAACAATGAATAATCTAACTTTGAGAAAATTATATTTAAGGTATGCCATGAGGTAAGAAGAAGGCAATGAAAAGTCAACAAGAAGGAATGAAAAAACCTTCACAAAGAAGCAAGTAAATTGCTAGAAGTTCAATGTAAGAATAATGGAAGTAGCAGAAACACTAAGGGGGGGAAGGAAGAGAGTGGATTGACTCAAGCTAAGTAGCCCACCCAGCAAAAACTTGGTTATGACTTCATTGCAAGTCATAAGGACAATTAAGTCATACATTTTATAACCACAAGGGAAAAAGGATAAATGGAAAGGTTAAGAACTATGACCTTTATACCTTAAAATTATTAGATCTAATGATCAAAGGATATTATTATCAATGCCTTAGAAAACGATAGGCAGATAACTATATCATGATAAGGAAGATCATTGTTTATGGGATTGACAAGGAAAGATCTAAGAGACTTGTGATTGGAAGAAAGTGTCTCTATACTCCTATATACTTTATATAGAGAATTTAAATAACGATGTTATTTCTATATGAAATATATCCATGTTGTGAAATGACTTGAAATTGAAGCTTACTATGCTAGGAAACCTATGGACAAGAAAAAATTTAGCTATTTAAGCCATTGAGATGAAGTGAAAAATAAAGTAAGATGTGACGTTATGTGAACCACACCAAAATCTCTTAATGAGAATGATTGAATCACTTAATCACTACCTTACTGTTGAATGAAACCTTGGGTTAAAGATAACCAAATTGGGACAAGAAGTTAATTCAATAAAGAGAGAGACCTTATGACGAGACTAAAACCTATTAAGATGGGTTGTGTACGGGATTACTTTTTAATACCTATAAATAGGAATTAAATTTGAATGAGCTTTACATTGGGTCTTGAATATAGCCATATAAAGTGGAGAAATCTATAAACCATCGGACTAGTCAACAATTAAGGATTCCATCCTAAGAATTGGAAGGGAATATTGGATTTAAGATTTTCCCATACGATTGAATATCTTTGGAGAAAATTAAACTCTGTAAGGCTAGAAACATAGGAGGGATGCCTAGTAAGTTAAAGGAAGTCGTATTATTGATAAGACTTTACTTTAAGTAGCTCTTATATTAAAAGAGAAATACTTTCAAAAGGAAGCATCTATTGTCATGACAGAACATCATAGAATTTTCATTTAGCAAGGAATGATGAAAATCTTATGGAGAAGAACATCAGATTTGTTACTTGTGCTCAAAATGGATATATTGAAGTTGAGACTCGCCTATATAATTAAGAAATTATGGAGTTAAAAGTTAATGCTTGATGATTAGATATGCAATTAAATTTGTCATTATCTAGAGATCAACCTGATAGAAAGAGGATTAATACTCAAAAAATTAGTACCAGATTAAATCAAGGAAATTAGATTGAGTTAAAAGATGAATTGCATCTTTGAAAATAATCCAAGGATATAAGAAAATCCATGGTATGGATGTCCTAAGATAAATGAGAATTATCTCCACAAAACCTATAACCATTTACGTGAAGATTAATATTGGTGTAAGATCAAAATAGCTTATCACTTAGTCAAAGGATAGACTATTGTTGGATATAAAAGAACCTATGTGTCCAAAATTTGGAAGATTCAAGAATGGAACGAGGAAAATAATGTCAGAGTTAGGACATCAGAATGACAAAGGGAATTGTCGGATGAGGATTCACTATCATCTAGAAGAAGATAGAGTAAGAAGCTGTGCAAAATGTAGCAAGGTAATGTCTAGTATGCGAGGAAATGAAGACCAGAAGTCATCATTGGTAGAACATGTAACTCACTTGAGATTCTAGAAGGAAAATAGTAGAACACAAGACAAATTGATCTGTCGATCTTAGAAGAATCAACATAATGTTCTAGTGGATAGACTCATCAAAGAAACCATCAGTTTTTGGAAACTCGACTTATAGGATTTTGGTCCTAAATAATATATTGTGGGTAAGTAGTTGCTTAGTAAACTTGAAAGGTTATATCAGTTTAGCAAATAATGATAGGGTTGTGTAAACCAAAATCATACCATGAGACATTCATTTGAATAAATGTGCAATATATTATTTTAGTCAAATAAGTAAAATGGTGGACTAAATCTTGAATGATTTGTAAACTTCTAAAATTGAAGTTTGGACAATTATATGGAAATAAAAGGAAACTTTATTAAAGCTAAAAAAGGCTTGGATATAATCATAGACTTGATAAAATGTCAAAAAGGAGTAATAGATCGAAGTGATTGATGTAACATAATTGATAAAAAAGTTTTAAGTGTGGAGCAGTATCAAAATTGACAAGTGTCTAGGAGCAAGGTTATGCTCGAGATAGAAAAGTAATCAAGGTAAAGTACTTTATGGTAAGGATAAAGAATGTGTAACTGGCGGATGGACTTGGTTTATGAGTAGTCTAAAAGTGTAAATACAAAGGAAAAGGATTGGACCCACGATGTAGTGTACAATACATCAACATTCCTCTTCCATTTGGGTTATACTAAGGATAAATTCATGGACCAATGAATTCCAGTCACTAAGTATAGTTATTATTATATATTGGATGTATTTATTGAATAAATCTCTTTGGGAGAGTAAGTATGTGTGAATCATATGATTTTTCCCTATGTGATAGTAAGGACACTTGAAGCAAGGTCTAGAAAGGACAAGATTACTGATAGAATGAATGTTTTGTAAATCTTATGTATTTTGGGAAATCATCAAAGTTGGCTCTGAGATTTGTGGGACCCTTTGATGTACTAGAAGTCATGAATCCAGTTGCTTATAGACTAGTGTTAACAGGGATAGTACTCAAGTAAAAGGTCCAGTGGGACCAGTATGCCGAGGGTAGTGCTACATGGGATAATTCTGAGACGATTGACTGTCATTTTCCTCATTTTCTTTCTTAGAGTAGCATTTTCTTAATCCATGACATACTTGATACTCTGGTTTTTTATTCACATGTTGTGAACATGGATAGCGTGGATGCTACTATGAATTGTTTATGCTTATGTTTTGAGAACTATTATGTTAGTTATTATTTCATTATGATTGGGATACTATGTTTTACTGGTTGAGATACTTTGCTTATTGATTGATTAATAAGACATCGAGATAATGTCTCTTCCAAGAGGGGAAGGATGTCACGTACTAATTTTATCAATTATTTTATTGCGATTATTAATCATGAGAATTTCAATGTTTATGTTAGATGATTATATAGATTGAAATTGAGATTGAAATTGAAATTGAAATTGAAATGCAAATAAAATGATTTTGAATTCATTATTATGAAATTCGGAGATTGTCATTGCTGATGAGAAATTGAGTGCAAGTGAACGCAGGAACAGGTGAATGAAAATGGAGGCGAGAACATTGTTCAATTAGAGTTGTTTTAGCAATTAGACGATAATGAGGATGATGGAATCTCACACACCACTTAGTTAATTATAATGTACATTCATGATGATTAAATGGTTTAAATATTAATGATTATTATGACTATGCTTTTTCTTGAACGAATTGTGAAAATGAATATGTTTGTTATGAGATTGAAAGATTGATTGTTTCTCAATTTGAGTATATTATGTTATTGCATGGAAAGAAAACAAAAATGTAAATATTGTGTTATTGGTTTATTTGTTCTTTTCACAAATAATAAATGAAAGTAAAAATAAATGTTTAAAAAGAAATAGATATTTCTATTAAATTTAGTATTTAATGAAAGTGGAAAGATATGTATAAATAATTATATATATATATTAAATTAAGTTATTTAAAAACAATAAGAAGAATAAATATGTTTGCAATGGAAATTGAAATGGAATTGAGAACAATAGTTAACAAATTGGAAACAAATATCTTTCAATTAATCTTGCATGCAATCATAAATGAAACTTGGAGTTCTGGAGAACAAAGCAGGAATAGTGGATCTGATATTATGGAACTCCACCATTTTGCATGATATAGATGAGAAATTTGAATTAAGATAAGGGAGGTAAAAAAAATCCATTTTTGAAGGCAGAGTTACTAAAAGAGAGCTTTCAGTTTTATGAGTTTCCATTCTTCTGATTTTCCCATGTGTGGCTAGAAGGAAAGTTTTTATTTTGTTAAGACTTTAATCTTTCCCCTATTCTCCACATGTGGCCAGAGAAAGGAAGGAGAGGCGCGGTAGGAAGGAATTGATTTGTTTTGGTTCAGCTATGTCCATTTGTATGACATCAGGAGAGTAAAATTCATTCCTGAGAAAGAGAACAAAGGAAGCTTTCTCCATATTCGCATGTTAGGAGAACATAGCACGCAACCATCAAAGAGGGAACATAGAATAGTCTAAGATATATATTTTTAATTTCATTCACCTAATATTCCATGCGCAACTAGTAGGAGAAGGAGTTTGTCTTATATTCATAGAAAATAAAAATACCTTGTAAACGGCATGGCAGGAGGAGAGAGGTGTGGCCAGTGGAGGATAGGGAGAGGTCTCTCATGTGCGGACAGGGGAGAATATAATAGTTTTGTTATTTTATTTAGAGGCTACTTAACTTCAAATATGAGGTGCGTAGGGAGAAAGTGAGGAGGAGGTGCATAGGGAGAAGGAGAGACCCAAACAAAAATAAGAACAATAAGAGACCAAGACAGATGTAAGAATAGAGGGAAGATAGAAAGAAAATTAAGAGAAGAGACATAAGAACAATAGGAGGAGAAGATAAAAAGAAGCACCCAGCTGGAATTGGATAGAAAAAGACACAAAAACTCATCTCCAGGCTCAAGAAATTTCTAGGTAGATTCAACTGAAACAATATTCACCAAATTCTCAATCTCATTTAATATCTATGTTTAATCTTTTCTTTTATTCTTGTATTTTAAATTTTGAACAGAAAAAAAATCACTATTTTAATTATTTATAGGAAAAAGATCAAATCACCAGACTAAAATTTTATGGAGAGAAAGAATAAATTGAATAGAAAACTATGAAAAGATAGTAGATTTATTTAATTTAAGAAATTATGATTTAATATATTGAAACGATGCACACAAGAAAAAAATATGTTTTAGATCTATTTAGATTTAGAAATGCTTCAGAAATATCAAACTGTTAGAGAGATATTATCTTCAAAATAATAGAAACATAAAAGAAACAAAAAAGATAGTGAAATTATTCCAGAATTATACAGCTGAAAGATTCTCGTTTTAAATAAAATTACTTTTGGTGTATTTAAAAATGCTTGAAAAGTAAGAGTTAAATTTGATAAATATTTAGGAATGATTCTAAAATTGCCTTCGAAACAAAATTAAATATGAGGTTTTTATGTTTTGAAAAGATAAGATTTTAGAGAAATATGAAAAACCGAAAAGAAAAGGAAATAGAATTAAAAATATAAATTACTTTGAAAAGAAACGAATTTGAAAAGGATTATTTCGAAGTGAAGACAAATTATATGAGTAAATGAACCGATAGAATGTGTGCACATTTATTCTTGTCTAAATATGTACTTATATACATACTTGAGATACACCTTCTTTTTAATTTATTTATTTTAAATATGAACTTAATGTTAGTTGTGATTTAAATGTGTGAAATTACTACAATAAAATTGTGTTTGCTTGAAAATAGAAGTGCGGATCATGTGATTGGGAAAGATAATCTTTTATTTTGTATGGAACCATGTGTGCTTGATATGGAATGCGCATGACATGTGTTGAGAAAGATAATTTATTTATTTTGAATGGAACCATGCATGCATGATAATTGAATGCACATGTCATGTGTATGGAAAGTTACATATCGGCATGGGTGTCGAATATAGGTTTATAGAGAGCATAGTTTTTCTTTTCCAAAACTACTATTATTTGTCGTGCATGAAATTTTACCTGGCCAAGTAACTTAAGGTCCATTGAAATAGATGGAATGAAATTTTCTCTCTACCATATCCTAGTATCAAACTTGCTTGTTTCTTAAATGAATTAGAAAAATAAAAAATGCTTGTGGATCTACTAGTTATACTAGGCACACACCAGATTCCATCTTGCTTGTTGACTATTTTTTACTAAGCGATTCATGCAAGGTCGAGTATTCTTTGAATGACTAAGGAATTCTGGGGAAGCATTTAAGCTTTGAGGTTGGGTGGAAAAAGCACCTGAACCTTGTTCTCATCTTCATGTTTGAAGATATGCAGCTGGATTGAAGATCAAATGCAGATTTCTTCATCTATTCTATTATATTTTATTCATGTATGATTATTGTAGAACTTAAGGTGACAGTATGCCTAAGTCTTGAATTATAAATTTCTTTTACAATGTTTTGTATTATAAATATCATGAAAGATGACACATATTTATGAATGTAATTGGATGTATTATGAAACTTAATGTAGACTTTAAGTCAATATTTTGGAATCTTGTGGATTAAACAATGTTAATGAATGGAGTTATGATATTTTATGGAATGGAAATGAACTTATTAAAGGAATTATAAGATATTTTGGAATTAAAGACTTTCGCTCATCACACAATAAAGAGTAGAGAAGACCCATATGGTTCCTTGGATTGATTTGTAGGTATGCACATTGAATTTGTAAAATCATGTTATTGATCACTACTTTCTTTCAAGCATTTAAGTTTGATTGTAGAAGGGTTCGCAAAATTGCATTATTCTTAATTTGCAAAATGATAATTATATGTTGCTCTCTATTGAATACATTTAAGTTGGTATTCTCTATTCCAGTGTTTGATTTTATATGCATTTAGGATTGTCACTGATGCATTTGTGACTATATTTTAACCCACTTATTAATTATATGTATTCTTTAGTGAAGAGATAAGGAAGACTAGTGAAGGAGATAAAAGGGAAAGGATTCATTAAATATTATCAACTTAAGAAAAGAACATCGGTTGCTAGTGCATTTTGTGGTTTTTAATCTTCTCTTTCTTTTCCATTTTGTAGATTTCTTGGATTCTTATATGCTACATGTTTTATGTTAGTTATATTTATATATATTTGAAATTTATACGTAGGATCATCGAGAGATGAGAAAGTAAGATGGGCCACATCACCATTGTATGACCTTCAATCGATCTATTTATAGTATGCATGAAGGTGATAACAGATTTGAATAAAAGGTGTATGTCTGACATTATTCAGTTATTGGTTTTTTAATGATTTTTATGTGAGTCCATGTTTGAAATTATTAGGCTTTTGCAAGTTTTTTTGTGGACCAAATTCCAGTGAGAGTACACAACCATGGAGAGGCTACTACCCATGTGTTTCCAAGGGAGCAGGGGATATATATGTTTTGAATCATTTTGGAATGCAAATAACTAGGCCACTTGAGGTGGATTGGAGAAAAAAACTGGGCAGTAACTAATTTTGTTTCTTCTTGTACAATATATTTCATGATATGGGTTGCAAATGGGAGGATTATTTCCCTACATGTATTGCTACAAGTATTGAGAAATGGGAGGATTTTCAAGATGTTCTTCCATCACTATTGTAATATTTATTATTCACTTAATGTATTTTTTGAGCGACAAAAAATATGATAAATGAATACATGCAAATGTGTATATTCTTTAATATATGCCTCAATTAAATGTGTAAATTACATTAAAAGTTGGTTGTAATGGTTTATGGTTTACATTTAAAGTTGTCTTGAAGGAAAAGCATGTGGATTTGTAACAAAATTAAAAAAAAAGCCTTCTATTGTACATATTTTCTTCCATTAAAAGGTTGTGAACTCACCTTTCCAATTAATATGTCCCCACTTTATATATGTCTAATCCAATAAAAGGGAATCAATCATTGTCAAGCTTATCTACTCTCAGGTTTTCTGTGTTTTGATTTCTAAAATATACTCTAATCTTGAATGATTTTTAGAGTCACTGTCATCATTATTTGTCTCTTCACATAATCTCAGTCACGCTTCAAGGGCTTCATTGAAAATAAATGCACAAGACATCTTAGTACACCTTGCCACCATTGACAACCTAGCCTAGTGGGCATCCAAGGAAGGAAAAACACACCAACAAGGGAAGAACAACTAGAATAGTGGGGAAGCAATGTTTCAATACCCTCCAACACATTTAAAAACTCCCAAACATTCTTCAACCAACCAATCTCTCCAAACAATCACTTCACATTTGGTGCTCTTGTCAACTTTGGCAACATAGTCACATGGCCAATAGCACAAACAAAGGATGGAACAACATGGGCACATACCTTGGGTTGTCTCGAGTTATTAAAAACATAACACGATGATTATCAACACTTTTTGGACTTAGACTTCCAAGATACAACATTCCAAGGCACAAATCAACATTATGGTTTATTGGCATAGTGCATAAATGATGCACTATTACTGATCCAAACTCAAAAATTAAAGATGATTTTTAATCCCTTTTCACTCGTGCATGTGAATATCATGAAAATAAGCCCCATTGAATAATTAAAATATCTTTCAATGCTTTTGTCATAAAATAAAAGACATTTGACTTAAATACTTTATGGTTGTTCTTTGAGTATTGCCTTTTCCTTTGTGTATAATTTGATGATCCTTTGCATAATTTATAGTGGTTGTCTATTTATTATCATTAAAAGTGAAGTTAAAAAAAATAAAATTAATCAATGAAACTTAAGTGATGGAAAAGTAAACTTATGGTGGTTGTCAATTTATTTCCTTTTATTGCTCTCCACAAAATTTTTTTTGTTAAATTGAAGTTGAAACAACAAACTTAAGTGATGGAAAAGTGGTAGTCATTAAAATTTTTGAATCACTCTGAGCTACATCAAATCGCTCTGAATCACTTTGAGCTACATTCAATCGGTAGAATCCCTTATGAGTCCAAAGTGAAAAATGGCTGAAATATTCAATGGGCTATTACTTAGACATTGTTATGCTTAGAAACTTATTGTCTGAGCCTAGACGATTGCATTGGGCTCCTCTACAATAACCTCTCTCAATTTTTGCTATCTTGAAGGTCTTTTCCCATGGTGGAGACTTTTCACTTGAGAAAAAAGTTGTCAAATGCAAGTAGTGTAAAGTTGAAAAGTGGTGCAACTTTTGTTCTATAACTCGCATGACCAAATGAACTATTCCAACACATCTAAGTGGGTATGTTTACACTAGGAATGGTCCTCTTTTGCAGTCAAACACACTGAATTACTTTGAGCTGTGTTCAATTGACGTAATCCCTTATAAGTCCATAATGACAACAATATTCTATGGGATATTACTCGAACACTGTGATTGTTAGAAACTCTCTCAGTTTTTGCTCATGGTGGTGACTTTTCACTTGGGGAAAAGGTTATCAAATGCAAGTAGTGTAAAGTTCCAAAGTGGTGCAACTTTCATTGTGCAACTCGTGTCACCAAATGAACTATTCCAATTTTTTTAAATGGTACAGTTATGCTATGCATGGTCCTCTTTCGAACCCAAACACGTTGAATCGCTCTGAGCTACGTTCAACCGACAAAATCCCTTATGAGTCCAAAGTGCAAAATGGCTGCAATTTTTGATGGGTTGTTACTCAGACACCATGATTCTTAGAAACTTATCATCTAAGTCTACGAGATTGTGCTAGGATCCTCTACAATGACCTCTCTTGGTTTTGGCTATCTCAGAGGCATTTTCCCGTGGTGGCAATTTTTCACTTGGGGAAAAAGTTGTCAAATCCAAGCAATGTAAAGTTGCAAAGTGGTGTAGCTTTCATTCTGGAAGTCGCGTGAACAAAAAAACTGGTCCAAAGCATTTGAGTGGGTACATTTATGCTAGGAATGGTCCTCTTTCACACCCAAACACACTGAATCACTTTGAGCTATGTTCAACCGACATAATCCCTTGTGAGTCCAAAGTGCAAAATTCCTACAATCTTTGATGGATTGTTGCTTGGACGCTATGACACTTAGAATATTCTCGTCTGATCTAATGGGACCATGTTGCACTTCTATATAATAACATCTCTCATTTTTCTCTATCTGAGAGGCATTTTCCCATGGTGGTGACTTTTCACTTGGGGAAAAAGTTGTCAAGTGCAAGTAGTGTAAAGTTGCAAAATGGTGTAACTTTCATTCTGCACCTTGAGTGACCAAACGAACTATTCCAAAAAATCTAGGTGGCTATTTTTACACTAGGCGAGGTCCTCTCTTGTACCCAAACATGCTGAAGCACTTTGAGCTATGTTCAACCAGTAGAATCCCTTATGAGTTGAAAGTTCAAAATGGCTAGAATCTTTGATAGGCTATTACTCGGACACTGTGATCCTTAGAAAATTATCGTCTAAGCCTATGGGATCATGTTGGGCCTCTCTACAATAAACCCTCTCTATTTTCACTATCTCGAAGATGTTTTCCCATGGTAGTGACTTTTCACTTGGAGATTTTTTTTTTCAAATCAAGTAGTGTAAAGTTCCAAAGTGGTTCAACTTTCGTTCTACAACTCAAGTGACCACAAAACATATTCAAACACATATGGGTGGGTAGATTTATGCTAAGCATTGTCCTCTTTCACACCCAAACACGGTGACTCGCTCCGAGCTGCATTCAACACATAGAATCCCGTATGAGTCCAAAGTGCAAAATGGTTGCAATCTTTGAGGGGTTTTTACTCAGACACCATGATACTTAGAAACTTCTCATCTAAGCCTATAGTATCATGTTGGGCCCCTCTATAATAACCTCTCTTTGTTCTTTCTATCTAAGAGGTGTTTTTCCATGGTGGCAACTTTTTACTTGGGGAAAAGTTGTCAAATACAAGTAGTATAAAGTTGTACAACTTTCATTCTGCAACTCGAGTGACCAAATGAACTGTTCCAATGCATCCAAGTGGGTATGTTTACACTAGGAATGATCATCTTTTGCAACGAAAAATTTTTAATCACTCTGAGCTGCGTTCAACCAGTAGAATCCCTTATGACTCCAAAGTGCAAAATGGTTCAATCTTCGACGGGCTTTTACTCGAGCACCGTGATGCCTAGAAACTTTTCATCTAAGCCTATGGGATTTTGTTTGACCCCTCTATAGTAACCTCTCTTTATTTTCTCTATATTTCAGAGATGTTTATCTGTAGTGTCAACTTTTCACTTGGGAAAAAAATTGTTAAATACAAGTAGTGTAAAGTTGCAAACTGGTGCAACTTTTGTTCTGCAATGCAAGTGACAAAACAAACTGTTCCAATGCATCTAAGTGGGTAAATTTATGCTAGGAATGGTCCTTTTTTACACCCAAACATGTTGAATCACTTTGATCTACGTTCAACCGATAAAATCCCTTATGAATCCAAAGTACAAAATGGTTGCAATCTTCGATGGGTTGTTACTTTGACACTGTAATACTTAGGAACTTCTCATTTAAGACTATGGGATCATGTTGGCCCCTCTAGAGTAACCTCTCTCGGTATTTTCTATCTCGAAGGCGGTTTCCTGTGGTGGTGACTTTTTACTTGGGGAAAAAGTTGTCAAATGCAAGTCATGTAAAGTCAAAAAAGTGGTGCAACTTTTGTTCTGCAACTCATGTGACCAAATGAACTATTCCAACGTGTCTAAGTGGGCAATTTTACACTAGGAATGGTCCTCTTTTGCATCCAAACACACTAAATCTCTCTGAGGTACATTCAATCAGTTGAATCCCTTAAGAGTCTAAAGTGCAAAATGGTTGCAATCTTTGAAGGGTTGTTACTCAGACACGGTAATGCTTAGAAACTTCTTGTCTAAGCCTATGGGATCACTTTGGGCTCCTCTACAGTAAACTCTCTTAGCTTTCACTAACTTAGAGATATTTTCCCATGGTGGTGACTTTTCCCTTAGGGAAAAAGTTGTCAAATACAAGCAATGTAATGTGCAAAGTGGTTCAACTTTCTTTCTACAAATTGTGTGACCAAAAACACTATTCCACAAGTGAAAATGGGTATTTTTATGCTAGGAATGGTCCTTTTTTTCACCTAAACATGTCGAATCCCTCTGAGCTACGTTCAACCATCTAAATCCCTTAAGAGTCCAAAGTGAAAAATGGCTCCAATCTTCAATGAGCTATTACTCATACACCGTGATGCTAAGAAAATTATCATCTAAGCCTATAGTATCATGTTGGGTCCCTCTACAATAACCTCTCTTAGTTTTTTCTATCTCAAAGGCATTTTTCCGTGGTGGTGACTTTTTTTTTTGGGAAAAAGTTGTCGAATGCAAGTAGTGTAAAGTTGCAAAGTGGTTCAACTTTCATTCTGCAACTTGAGTGACCAAAAAAAAATGTTTCAATGCATCCGGGTGGGAACGTTTATGGTAGGAATGGTATTCTTTCACATCCAAACACGTCGAATCACTTTGAGTTACGTTCAACTGACATAATCCCTTATGAGTCGGAAGTGAAAAATGACTGCAATCATTAACGGGCTATTACTCGGACACCATAATGGTTAGAATCTTCTTGTCTAAGCATATTGGATTGTGTTGGTCCCCTCTACAATAACATCTCTTGGTTTTTTCTATTTCAAAGGAAGTTTCCCATGGTGGCAACTTTTCACTTAGGAAAAAAATTGTCAAATGCAAGTAGTGTAAAGTTGTAAAGTGGTGCAAATTTTGACCTGACCAAATGAATTGTTTCAATGTGTCCGGGTGGATATGTTTACACTAGACATAGTCCTCTTTCACACCCAAACATGTCAAATCACTCTAAGCTATGTTCAATTGACATAATCCCTTATGAGTCCAAAGTAAAAAATGGTTGCAATCTTTGATAGGTTGTTACATGGACACCGTGATGCTTAAAACTTCTCATCTGACCCTAGGGGATTGTGTTGGGTCCCACTAGAATAAAATCACTTAATTTTCACTATTATAAAGATGTTTTTATCTTTAATGGCAAATTTTCACTTGGGGAAAAAGTTATCAAATGCAAGTAGTGTAAAGTTGCAAAGTGGTGCAACTTTTGTTCTACAACATGAGTGACCAAACTAATTGTTCCAACATGTCTTTGTGGGTAGGTTTACGGTATTAATGGTCCTTTTTGGCACCCAAACATGCCCGATCTCTCTATTACTCAAAAAAAGTAATTCTTAGAAACTTCTCATATGAGCCTATGAGATCATGTCGGACCCCTCTACAATAACCTCTCTCAGTTTTTGTTGTCTCGAAGGCATTTTCCCGTGGTGGTGACATTTCACTTGGGTAAAAGGTTGTCAAATGCAAGCAGTGTAAAGTTGCAAAGTGGTGCAAATTTTATTTTGTAGCTTACGTGACCAAAAAAACTATTCCAACGCATCCAGGTACATATTTTTACACTAGGAGTGGTCCTCTTTCACACCCAAACATGTTGAATTGCTTTTAGCCATGTTCAACCGGCATAATACCTTAAAAGTCCAAAGTGCCAAATGGATGCAATCCTCGACGAGATGTTACTCACATACCATGATGCTTCTAAATTTCTTGTCTAAGGCTACGAGATCATGTTGGGATCCTCTATAATAACCTCTCAATTTTCACTAACTCAGAGGTTTTTCCCATGGTGGTGACTTTTCCCTTGGGGAAAAAGTTGTCAAATGCATTGTAAGGTTGCAAAGTGGTGCAACTTTCATTTTGCAACTCACGTGATGAAAATAAGTGTTCAAATGCATCCAGTTGGTATTTTTACACTAGGAATGGTCCTCTTTTTCACCCAAAATTTTTGAATCCCTCTGAGCTACGTTCAACCAATTGAATCCCTTAAGAGTCCAAAGTGCAAAATGGTTGCAATCTTCGAAAAGTTGTTACTCAGAGACTGTGACGCTAAGAAAATTCTTGTGTAATCTTATGGGATCATTTTGGGAGCCTCTATAATAACCTCTCTAAATTTTTACTATCTCATTGTCGATTTCCCATGGTGGCGACCTTTCACTTGGTGAAAAAGTTTTCATATACAAGTAGTGTCAAGTTGCAAAGTAGTGCAACTTTTTTTTTGAAACTTGAGTGACCAAATGAAATATTCTAATGTATCTACATGGGTAAATTTATGCCAAGAATGGTCCTCCTTCACACCCAAAACACCGAATTGCTTTGAGCTACGTTCAACCGCTAGAATCCCTTATGAGTCCAAAGTGCAAAATGGCTGCAATCTTCGACTGGTTATTACTCAAACACCATGATGCTAAAAAACTTATCATCTGAGCCTATGGGATCATGTTGGGCCCCTATACAATAACCTCTCTTGATTTTTTCTATCTCAGAGGCCTTTTCTCATGATGGTGACTTTTCACTTGGGGAAAAAGTTGTCAAATGTAAGTAGTGTAAAGTTACAAAGTCGTGCAACATTCATTCTACAACTTGAGTGACCAAATCAAATATTTCAATAAATATGAGTGGGTATTTTTACACTAGGAATGGTCCTCTTTTGTACCCAAACATTTTGAATTTCTCTGAGCTACGTTCAACCGTTAGAATCCCTTATGAGTCCAAAGTGCAAAATGACTGCAATCTTCATCAGACTATTACTCGAACAACATGAAGCTTAAAAACATCTTGTATAATCCAATGGGATCATGTTTGACCCCTCTACAATTACCACTCTTATTTTTCTCTATCTCGAAGGTGTTTTCCTATGGTGGTGACTTTTCACTTGGGGAAAAAGTTGTCAAATACAAATACTGTAAAGTTGCAAAGTGGTGCAAATTTCATTTTGTGACTTGCATGACTAAACTAACTATTCCAATGCATCAGGGTGGGTAATTTTACACTAGCAGCGGTATTTTTTTTCACCCAAACACACCAAATCGCTCCCAACTACGTTCAACTGGCAAAATCCCTTATGAGTCCAATGTGCAAAATGACTAGAATATTCGATTGGATATTACTCGGACATCATGATCCTTATAATTTTTTTGTCTAAGCCTATGGGATTTTTTTGGACCCCTCTATAATAACCTCTCTCATTTTTTTCTATCTCAAAGGTATTTTCTCGTGGTGGTGACTCCTCACTTGGGAAAAAGTTATCAAATGCAAGTAGTGTAAATTTGCAAAATGGTGCAAATTTTCTTCTATATCTCATGTGAGCAAAAAAATTGTTCTGATACATCCAGGTACATACATTTATACTAGGCATGGTCCTCTTTCACACCCAAACACATCGAATCACTTTGAGCCACATTCAACTGGTTAAATCCCTTAAGAGTCCAAAGTGCAAAATGGTTGCAATCTTCGATGGAATATTACTCGAACACCATGATTCTTAGAAACTTCTTATATAATATTACAAGATCATGTTGGGATCCTCTACAATAACCTCTCTTATTTTTCACTAACTTCAATTTTTTTTCCCATGGTGGCAACTTTAACCTTAGGGAAAAAGTTGTCAAATATAAGTAGTGTAAAGTTACAAAGTGGTGCAACTTTCATTCTGCAACTCACGTGACCAAACTGACTTCTCCAACACATTTGGTTGGTATGTTTACGCTAGGTATGGTCCTCTTTTGAACCCAAAAATGTTGAATCCCTCTGAACTACATTGGACTGGTCGAATCCCCTAAGAGTCCAAAGTGCAAAATGGCTGCAATCTTTGACGGGTTGTTACTTAGACACCGCGATGCTAAGAAAGTTTTATTCTAAGCATATGGGATAATTTTGGGCCCCTCTATAATAACATCTCTCATTTTTTTCTATTTTAGAGGCATTTTCCTGTGGTAACGATTTTTCACTTAGGGTAAAAGTTTTCAAATGCAAGCAAAGTAAAGTTGCAAAGTGGTGCAACTTGCATTCGGCAACTTGAGTGACAAAATTAAATATTCTAATGTGTCTTGGTGGGTAAATTTATGCTAGGCATGGTCCTCCTTCATACTTAAACACATTGAATTCATTTGAGCTTCATTCAACTGGTAGAATCCCTTACGAGTCTAAAGTGCAAAATGTCTGTAATCTTCGACGAGCTATTACTCAGACACCATGATGCTAAAAAAAATATCATTTGAGCCTATGGGGTTGTATTAGGCCTCTCTACAATAACCTCTCTCAATTTTTATATCTTGGAGGTGTTTCCCTGTGGTGGTGAATTTTAACTTGTGAAAAATGTTTTCAAATGTAAGTAGTGTAAAGTTGCAAAGTGGTGCAACTTTCGCTCTGCAACTTGAGTGAACAAATGAACTATTCCAATATATCTTAGTGGGTATTTTTATGCTAGGAATGACCCTCTTTTGTACCCAAACATGTTGAATTAGTCTAAGCTATGTTCAATCATTAGAATTCCTTACGAGTCCAAAGTGTAAAATGGCTGCAATCTTCCTTGGATTGTTACTTAGACATCATGATGCTTAAAAACTTTTTTTCTAAGCTTTTTGGATTATTTTGGATCCCTCTACAATAACCTCTCTCAATTTTTTCTATGTCGGAGGCATTTTCCCATGGTGGTGAATTTTCACTTGGGGAAAATGTTGTCAAATGCAATTAGTGTAAAGTTGCAAAGTGTTGCAACTTTTATTCTGCAACTTGCATTAACAAATAAACTATTCCAACACATATTGATGGGTATTTTTACGCTTAAAATGGTCCTCTTTCACACCCAAATAGCCTGAATCACTTTGAGCTACATTCAACCGGTTGAATCCCTTAAGAGTCCAAAGTGCAAAATGGTTGCAATCTTTGACGGGCTATTACTTAGACACCGTGATGATAAGAAATTTTTTGTATGAGCCTATAGGATTTCATTAGGCTCCTCTAAAATAACCCCTCTCAGTATTTTCTAACTTGGAGGAGTTTTCCTGTGGTGGCAACTTTTCCCTTGGGGAAAAAGTTGTCAAATGCAAGCAGTGTAAAGTTTCAAAGTGGTGCAACTTTCGTTCTGCAACTCATGTGACCAAATGAACTATTCCAATGTTTTTGGGTGGGTATGTTTATGGTAGGAAAGGTAATTTTTTACACCCAAACACGTTGAATCACTCCAAGCTATGTTTAACCAACTGAATCCCTTAAGAGTCCAAACTGCAAAATTGCTACAATCTTCGATGAGCTATTACTCAAATACCATGATGCTAAGAAACTTATCTTATGAGCCTATGGGATCATGTGGTGCCCCTATATAATAACCTCTCTTAGTTTTTTCTATTTTAGAGGCATTTTCCCATGGTGGCGACTTTTCCCTTAGGAAAAAAGTTGTCAAATGCAAGTAGTGTAAAGTTGCAAAGTGGTGCAACTTTTGTTTTGAAACTCGAGTGACCAAAAAAAATATTCTAATGTGTCTAGGTGGGTATTTCTATGCTATAAATGGTCCTTTTTCATACCCATACATGGCAAATTTCTCTGAGCTATGTTCAACCGATAGAATCCCTTATGAGTCCAAAGTGCAAAATGGCTGCAATTTCGACGGGTTGTTAATTGGATAGTGTGATGCTTAAAAGATTCTCATTTGAGTAAATGGGATAATTTTAGGACCCTCTACAATAACCTCTCTCAATTTTTTCTATCTCAGAGGTGTTTTCCCATGGTGGTGACCTTTCACATGAGGAAAAAGTTATGAAATGTAAGTAGTGTAAAATTGTAAAGTTGTACAACTTTCATTCTAAAGCTTGAGTGATCAAATGAAATATTTCAATGCATTTGAGTGGGTACATTTACGCTAGGCATGGTCCTCTTTCGTACCAAAACATGTTGAATCACTTTGAGCTACATTCAACTGTCAGAATCCCTTATGAGTCCAAACTGCAAAATATCTACAATCTTCATCGGACTATTACTCAGACACCATGATGCTTGAAAAATTATTGTATGATTCCAAAGTATAAAATTACTACAATAACCTCTCTCATTTTTCACTATCTTGGAGGCATTTTCCCGTGGTGGCGACTTTTTGCTTGGGGAAAAAGTTATCAAATGCAAGTAGTGTAAAGTTGCATAGTGGTGCAACTTTCATTCTACAAATTTTTGACCAAATGAACTATTAAAACATGTATGGGTGGGTAAGTTTATGTTGGGAATGGTCCTCTTTTGCACCCAAACATGATGAATTGCTCTGAGATACGTTCAACTAGATGAATCCTTTAAGATTCCAAAGTGAAAAATGGTTGTAATCTTCGAGGGGCTATTACTCAGAAACCATGATGCTAAGAAACTTCTCATCTAATCCTAAAAGATCACATTGGGTTCCTCTAAAATAACCTTTCTCAGTTTTTGCTAATTCAAAGGATTTTTTCTATGGTGGCAAATTTTTCATTGGGGAAAAAGTTGTCAAATGCAAGCAGTGTAAAGTTGCAAAGTGGAGAAACTTTCATTTTGCAACTCGTGTGACCAAATGAAATGTTACAACATGTCTGGGTGGGTACATTTATGCTAGGAATGGTACATTTTTCCACCCAAACATGTCGAATCACTTCGATCTATGTTCAATCAACTGAATCTCTTAAGAGTCCAAAGCGAAAAATGACTACCATCTTCAACGAGTTGGTACATGGAAACCATGATGCTTAGAAAATTATCATCTAAGCCTAAAAGATCGAATTGGGCTCCTCTACAGTAAAATCTCTCAATTTTAGCTAACTTGGAGGTGTTTTCCCATGGTGTTGACTTTTTACTTGGGGAAAAAGTTATCAAATGCAAGCAGTGTAAAGTTGCAAATTGCTACAACTTTCATTCTGCAACTCGTGTGACCAAAAAGTTGTTCCAACACATCCAAGTGGGTATGTTTACGCTAGGCATGGTCCTCTTTTGCACCCAAACATATTGAATCACTTTGAGCTACGTTCGACAAGCTAAATCCCTTAAGAGTCTAAAGTGCAAAATGGGTGCAATCTTCAACAAGTTGTTACTTAGACACTGTGATTCTTAGAAAATTATCATCTAAGGCTATGCAGTCATGTTGGGTCCCTCTATAATAACCTCTCTTGGTTTTTTCTATCTCGGAGGCATTTTCCCATGGTGGTGACTTTTCACTTGAGGAAAAGTTGTCAAATGCAAGTAGTACAAAGTTGCAAAGTGGTGCAACTTCCGTTCTTCAACTCGTGTGACCAAACGAACTATTCCAAAACATTTGGGTGGGTATGTTTACACTAGGAGTGGTAATATTAGTAGATGTAAATAATATTTTTTGGTTGGATCAACAACTATCATGTGTTTTGATGCACGTTCATACAAGTTCATAGATATATATATATGTATATATATATATATTGTCGGTCTCCTACAATGATTTCAATAACTAATTCTTTACAACCACGATTCAGAGATTGGAAATCTAACCTGAATAGCCATTTTAACCATCATGAAGATACATTTGAATTGTCAACCTAGGGACGTGAAATTGAAATGGGTCAACATAGTATGTGCACTAGGAACTTCAAGGTAGTCATCTTCATTCTACAACTAAGAGAGACTTAATACTAAAAGTAAATTGCATGGAAGGAAATAAAGTAAATGTTGAACAATACTCAACAACAAAACTCAAACTGAACATGCATAATAGAAATGAAAATCTAAGCAACAAACAAGAAACTAACCTGCCTACTTTGGCTATAGGAATAGTCACATAATGGAATTCTAGTGGTTGCAGGAACAGTCGATGCCAGATTCTTAACTAAGGACTAAAAAAAATCTAATAATAATCTAACTAAACTAAATGAATGGATTAATCACCAAGTGGCCCCCCTTGGATGAGTATCCTCTAAGACTAATGCAAACTCATATAATCAACTAAGAATCTTATTTCATTCATTGGAAAGTGAAAATACAAAAGAGTATGTCCGATTATCAGATTGTACAATAGCTTGGCAATCAACTACCACTTGAGGAGGAGGATCAAACCTTATTTATCAACTAAACAGGGTATTCAAACCCCACTAACTTAGAAGATACCACCCAGGGATAGTAGAGAAGAGAGTGGTAGGTGGTTACACATGTAGGAGAATTCATTCAGACATGAATGCCCAAACGTGGACTCAACCACTAGAGTAACGCCCACATTTCTCAATATCATTAAATATCAGCATAAGGTGGTTACATTTGATTGTCATAGGAATCTCACATCGTCATCCTCAATTGACCTTCGTGCATTTCCTCTACGTGACCAACTAGCAGCTACGTTTCTCAACTTAGCATTCTCAATCATGTTTTCATGACAATGTCAATACGCATAATAATTTCATAGTTATAACCACCTTTAAAGAACATTGATTAACCAATTGAAAGATTAATATAGATAGTCCACATAATAGGTTAATATCATTGAACTAGCAGAAATGGAATTAAACCCAAATGTCTTAGGGTTTGAGAGAAATCATATAAAAATATCAACATGCAATATCAAATTCCATGGTAACTTCAGCAAATATACTATAATTCTACTTGTAACTAGACCAAAAAGTAGACTCATCACTTCCCCCAACCTAACATTTTGCTGATCCTCCAGTAGGGGAAGATTTCTTCTTCTGCTTGGTCAAGGCTCTGAAATCTACAATTGATAATTGCCCTATATCAGTATCTACTGTGGGTGAATTAGGGTTCTAGTAGAATCCTCCCAACCTATAGAGTCTTCTCCATCTTTGATGTTCCTCAACAATTTCATATCTGTAGAACCTAAAATTTGGTATAGGCCACATGAGGATAGGTGGTTGAAAAGTCAGGGGAAGCCAGTCTCACCCCTTTGCTCTACCAATCTGAATGTACCTTTCAATTCTTTTTATTCAAGCAGCGTAGTTGTGGATGGAATGTGGTTCAGGTTGCTTCAGCTCATCAGTTAATGTGTTCCATCTCTGGGATAAGTATCCTCTCTTCTTTGTATCTCTTTTGTTGGTGTTTTCCTCATACTCATTGTAAAATTCCTCAATCCAAGGCATAATCTTATTACCATAGCTCAGTCTAAAAAAATAAAAATTCTAGAGTATGTAAATTCCTTTGGGGTTCCTTGATTCAACTCTGATGGCTAGGGGAATATTGGATTCCTTCCCCTTATAAGCATTATATTATTCACCCCAACTGATATGATTTTGTACCCAAGATATGAATGCTCTCAATTGGATGTCCCCCACATATAGTAGTGGGTTCCAGTCTTGGTCTTTAGTTACAAAAAAATTGTGTGAATAAAATTCATATAATAATTTTTTCATCTCAAGGGAAGCAATTCTATAAGCATTGAATTTTTTTGTAGGAGTTTTAATGAAGGGGTTCAAACCTGATACGATTCTCGACAACTTAAAGGAGAGATACTTCTCTTTTAGGTGCAGAGCATAAACCCTTTGGAGGGGTTCTGTATTTGAGGATTTGTGGCACCAAGGTTGCAATTGGATTTCCTTTTTGAATCTTTTCTTTTCCTTTTTCCATTCCTCCTCTCTTCTTTGTATCTCTTTCCACAAATTCAAAATTGTTGCATGCACTAAAAAATCAAGACGGTTATGGATTCCTACCAAGATTTTGGTGGATGGTTGCTCCCCATTTAGAACTATCTGCATAGATTCAAGATGTCCCACTGGTTCAGGATCTAGAGGTATGATTTCTCTTTCTTCCTCTTATTGCAGGGCTGCTTCTTCTTGTTCTTGCAGTTGCTACAAGAACTCCTGATCTATTTCCTCATTTTCTTGTAGGAACTCCTGGTCTATTTCCTCTTTTTTCTATAGTAACTCCTAACTTTCTTCATGTTCTTGAATCTCAACCTCTTCAACAAGGGAAACAAGATCTCCAAGGGTCATTTTGGCTACCTTATCGAATATATTTTCTTCTTCTTAATTTTCCTTCTCCATCGGAGCTTCAATTCTTTCACACGATGTCCCACCAAGCTCAGGGTTTTTCTATGAAGGTATATCAACAGTCGTTTTTTCTTTCTTTAGAGGGCTCTTACATTTTTCTTTGATTGCAGGATGAATAGTGCCAGCGTTTCTTTTCTTAGGACTTGGCGCCTCTTTTTGCATAGGCTATGTTTTTCCTTTCCTTGCTTTGGCTTCCCTCTTTTGTTCCCTAGTTCTTATCACAGTTTCAAGTGGAACATTATCATCATCAGAATTTGATGAAGAATTTTCTTCTTTAGAATGCTTAGGCTTGAAGGAACTAACATCTATAGTCCTTTCTTCAGTAGGAGGATTCACACTAGGGTCAACACTAGAGGTTGAAGCACCAGGGGTGTCTTTATCCATGCTTAATTTTATGCTAGACCTATGTGTCTGAGGTGAAACCCTAGCTTGTAACTACTCAGATCTAAATTGATCAACTTTTATAAAATCCTCCTAGGTCATTGTAGGTGTTGCATCATCTAGAGACTTTTCAAAAAAAAATTTAATGAGACAATGGTGGGAAATAGAGTTGTCTCTACCTTTTTGATTTTTTGTTTATATGATGGAGAGAATGTTGTACAAGACATTGGGAACATTCATCCTTCTTCCATGCCTCATATGACTCAATAATTTTAAATGCACTGAATGCAAGTTTGCCAGTCGAGCCTCATAAGTGATATATCTGATAATATATGCATCTTCCTACTTGCATAGATTGGAAAAATAGAGTCTTTTAGCACCTTGTTTGTCAATAGTGAGTGGAGGATCACCATGTATTTCGAATATAGCTCTAGCTGACCTGACATCTTTAGAAACAGGGTAAGGCTTAGCGTTATTTGGTAGCCCTAAAACTTATGCAATTCATTCCTTGATTGCCACGACCTCTAGCCCTTTCATTGTGGCCTTTCCATCTAAAAATGTTTGGGTGAATTCTAATGCAATTCCTTTGTCAAAACTGTCCAATTTTAGGAAATAGTTTAACCAGCCACAATTTTGAAATTCGACCAAGTACTGTGCATTCTATAACAAAGCATCATGAACTAAGGGATAGTTTTGAATGATTCCTCCTCCCATTGTTTGTAATCAGTCTATTACTCTATAAAATTTCCTTCTGTAATTATTTTTTGTAAGCAAATTCCTTTCTGCTCACCTGCTAGCTGGATTGTCGGCTGAATTTTTCCTTTGCTTTGTTTTTACCATTTATTATTTGCATATTAATATTATGATAGGGTTAATAATGGAAAGAAATAGTAATAAAAGGGAGTTATGATGAAAAGAAATAGCATCGACAATTGTGTCACATCACACATGTGAGCCATCTTTTATTTGAAATTTCAAATCAGCTCAGCAAGATTTACTGATGCAAACAGTCATAGACTGACATGTGACAATATATTTGCATCTTTCTTACCCCTCCCTCAACCTAAATTTGGACATGTGTCCACACATGTAATATGGAAACAATGATTTCACAAGGGGTTCATAAAAAATTATGTGAACGTCCATACTAACATACAATGATTAAATGAAACGCTCTAAAAGATAA
>CM021108.1:175112494-175537167 GCA_007115665.2 Sequoiadendron giganteum
TAAGGTATCAATCCAACTTAGACTAATTCCATTTTGTTGAGGGGCCCATGGAGTAGATAACTATCTCTTAATTCCATGATATTCACAAAAAGAATTGAACTCTCAAGAAGTGAACTCACCACCTCTGTCTGATCTTAAGCATTTAATCTTCAAACTTGTCTCATTTTCGGCCAGAGCTTTGAAACTTTTGAACTTCTCTAATGCTTCATATTCTTCTCTCAAGAAAGCAACCCATATCATCCTAGAGTAATCATCAATAAGAAACATAAAGTACCTTTCTACTTATAGACTTATGATTCTAGAGGGACCACAGAGATCAATTTACACTAGCTCCAGTATTCCATTAGAATGATGTTGTTTTCTCTAAAAAGAAACTCTAGTTTACTTTCCCATCTATCATTCCTTACACATGGTGTTAGTAGGCTTTACTAGCTTATGAATAACTCTTACTACTTGAGTGAGGCTTATCTTAACAATGTTATCAAAATTGACATGACACAACCTCCTATGCCATAACTTGATTTCATCAACTTGAGCAATTAAACAACTTTCACTAGCAACACTCAGGTGAAAAATCTTACCTCTTGTCTTTGTACTTGAAGCAATTACATTTCTAGAACTTCCCAATATCCTACACTTCCCATCTTTGAACTAAAGATTGTATCCCTTTTCAACCATTTTTTGAACACTCAATAGATTATGCTTCAATCCATCTACATAAAGGACATCATCAGTATTATGTTTACCACCAAGAGAAATAGTGCCTCTACCACAAATAAAACCAACATTGTTGTCTCCAAATATTACAACACCACTATCATATTTCTCCAAGATTACAAATTTTATTTTGTCACTAGTCATATGATGTGAGCATCTTCTATCAATCACCCACTCATCCTTTTCTTCAATTCTAGCTACAAGAGATTTTTCAACATTATTTTTACTAGGAGATTCAGTGGACACCAGACCATTTTCCTTGATAGCAATGAATACCCATCCATCCTCATTTCCATTGTCTTTATCAGCTTCTTCATCAGTAACACCTCCTTCAACATAATAACATTTCTTTTGAAATCTAGGCTTGTCAGGTTTGGACTTAGGAACTCTTTCAGGACATCTTGAAGCAAAATGACCTATCCTACTAGAAGAGAAACATTTGATAGGAAACTTTCCATTGTACTTACCTTGTCCTCTAGGTTCTCTTTTCACAATCACTGCTTCTAGCTCTTCTAACTCTCTTTCTTCATCTTCAATTTGTTTCAACTCATCTTCATACTTGAATGTCTTTCTAGAACTTTCTCCCAGATCATATCTCTATTTTTTTCTTTCAGATATAGTAGCTTTAAATGTAGATTATGTCTTAGGGATAGATTCACCAAATTCACTCAACTCAAAGGAAAAAATCTTACCAATCAACATATCTCTTGTCATATTTGTTACTATCCTGAGCTCTTCAATTGCATGAGATTTCAATTTATTAGAGGTAGGCAATGATCTGAGCACTTTAGCTACAATCTCTTGTTCATCCAAGGTTCCCCCGACACATCTAATACCCATCATAATTTCATTCACTCTTTGCATGAAAATAGTAATATTCTCATCATCACTCATTTTCAACAATTCATATTTCCCTTTCAGACTTTGTATCTTAGCAATATTCACTTTAGCATCACCTTCATACAAGGTTTCCATCTTTTCTAGATCTCATAAGCAATCTTCAAATCCATAATATTCATCATCTCAGAATTAGTCAAAGCACTCAACAATGCTTCCCTAGCCCTGATATTGTATTCAACTTCTTTGATCTCATCGGGAGTAGAGGGACCATTCAGAGGAACAACATATTTGTTCTTTGTAATCTTCCAAAAGGTTTCACCAATACACTTCAAATGACACTCCATTCTAGCCTTTCATAGAGTGTATTTTATACCATCGAATCTAGGACTATCCTTCTTGTATGATGCCATCTCAAATCACCTCAAGCTATTAAAATTTCTTCTGAGTAACCTACTCTAATACCAATTGTTGGAAAAACAAGAATTGACGACTGAGAGGGGGGGGGGTGAATCAATTGTCATATATTATTCAAACTTATTAAAATTTAATCAACTTATCTTCAGAACTGATGAAATAAAATTAAGCATAAACAATCACCACATTAGAAACACAAAGAACACCAAGATTTTATATGTGGAAACCCTGTTAGGGGAAAAACCATGGTGGATGTCAGTCCACAATATTATACCTTGTTACAAGTATAGAGATGAATAATGAGAATGCACATGCATTCAGGCACACTTCCTAGAGCTCACTGCTCAAAGGAAGACACGCTATCTTACAAAAAACATTCATATTAAAACCAGATGAATAATTTGAACTAAGAAAATAGCATTTTCTAATGCCTAATTATAGTTTTGGTTAGGCTCATGAACACTTCTTCACACTTCTTCACTCTTCTTCACACTCTACTCTACTTTCAAATGATCTGATCTTTATTCATACATAGCACTTGTATTCTTCAAATCACACACACTTCACATATATCTCAAATAAAGAAACAATCTCTCTTATATATCCACTACATGGAATTGCATCAACAACTATTTCAGCCAGAAATAAGATAATAGATGAATACAAACTGTCAGCCCAAAACAATAAATATGATTAATGCACATCAACCAAGGTTTGCCACAACATAATACGAAACACTCTCAAATATTCTTTCTAAAATATTCATAGCATGCTTCAAACACCTTGCTGGACAGGAACATGAAAAACATGAACACATAAGAGAAAATATTGGATCATGAGAACCATGACCAATGCAGACATGCAACAGAGATATAATATGATCTAGAAACATCCATGAACACTTCAAAAACATACACAACAACTCATATTACCAAAATCACATTATCCTTTTCCATGAACACCATTTGTAGTAACAAAATAGCTGTCAGAACATAGAAATTTATAACTTGCTCAAATCTTCATGCGCAACTCTGAAAATTTCAAAGTAGGAACTAGATAGGTTTGAGAATAAACCCTTTAATATGCAACTTCTAAACACTAACATACTAAACTTTCTAACACTTCTTCATAGACAACCTCCAACATATTTATTATAATTTTCTCAATATCCTCGACATATACAACCTTGAAGACATCAATGCTAATAGTGTTGACATCAATGAAAACCACATATCAATAACACAACCACAACATCCAATAGTTGTATCTTTGCATTCATTCATGTTAACATTATCTTGTCAAGTTACAAATTTAGCTAGAATATGGGTTTGTGCAGGATCATCATGGAGAAAATAGGCCCTTAAGTGGCGATGAAAATTTACAAAATCAGAGTTAGGAAACTTGATGTAAAAATTTGAATAAGTTATCTATATTATTTCAAAAATATGTAAGAATATAATTTGTAGAAAATTGAATGTAGTTTCTCAAATACTAAGTTTTTTTTTTTTTAAAAATCTATTTGGTGAAAATTTGAAATTTCAATGTAGTAGTACTTAAGTTTTAGGGAAAAAATAAGAGGTAGGTGTCTATCTAACCACCCTAACCACAATAAAATGATAAAAAAAAATTATAATATTTTATATATAACTAGATGACCCATGTCCCGATGTGATGCATATTTTTTTGTAATTTGTTTCCAAGTAAATAATTAATTATGAATTTTTTATTACAAATTTTAAAAAATATAAAAACTCGTATGTCTGACCAACTTAACTTGGTCAAAACCTCATTAAATTCATTTTTTTTAATCCTATAGTATGCGAAGCATAGAATGTGATTCATTTTTTGGATTCAGAAAATGTGATACTGTTTGAAAGCTATAGATGTTTTTCAATCAGCCTATTAATCAAGACTTTAGCTATAATTCAAATAGAAAATGAATAATAATTATTTATTAAATTAAAAGTAAAGCATAATTTATATTGGTGGAAAGCTAAGACTCTCCTTTAAAAATCCTTTTCATTTCATCAATTTTGGGAAAAAAAAGGTCATCAGCCAAATGGGCCATCATATCACCTGCATATCACAACTTTTGGCCCATCATGATCCTACACATACCCATATCATCAACATAATCTTCAAAAAACTTGTTTATCTATTTATGAAATATCAATTTCATAGCTCTTTGATATGTTGCACCTACGTTCTTTACTTGAAAAGGAATAAGCACCCAACAAAATATCCACCAAGCTTTAGTAAATGCTTTCTTGTATTGATCTTGAGGGTTGATGAAGATTTGATTGTATCCTGAGAATTCATCCGTGAATTACAACAAAGAATGTCCTACAATCACGTCTACTATCATGTCAATATTAGGAAGTTGAAATTTATCCTTAAGGGATCCTTCATTAATGTCATGAAAATCCATACACATCCTAATATGATTATCAGGTTTTACGACTACAACAATGTTTGAGATCCATGGAGAATAGTCAATAGGTCATATAAAGACAACTTCAAGGAGCTTTTCAATCTTATCCTTCACCAATAAATCTATCTTAGGATTCATATTTTGTATCTTTTGTCTTACCAGTTTAGCATCCTGTTCAAGAACTATGTTGTGTGTCACTATCTTAGCATCGACACCTGACATATCCGCATAAGTCCATGAAAAGAGGTTCTGAAATTCATGTAGTAATGTTGCATGATCTTATTGTTTATCCTCATCAAGAGACTTTATTATTTGAATTACTCTTTCTTTGTTAGATGTAGCCATTGGTATGTTGATTGTATATCACATAGGAAGTTCATTTTTTGTCAGAATCTCATAATTATGTTCTTCTTTATTAATTCCAACATCATTGAGTTCCTTCTATTCATTCACTTGTTTAGCACTAACCATAGTACAAGTGATTCCTTGTTTCTTGTCATTAACTCCTAACCTTTATTTAAAAGCTTCATCATCTTCAAAATATTCCATTGATTTTTCACATTTTGTATCAATCAATTCAAGATGCTTCAAAGTGAGAGTTGTCCTAAGGGATCTACACATGATGGTGTTGATGTTGAGTAAGGGTCTTATTGTTTCTTTCATTATCTTACAATGAAAATATCCAAGGCCACTTTTAGTTTCTTGTGTGTTAGGCTACATAAGAACACATATTCCTTGCTCTTTTCTTCCACATCCTTTTCCACTATAACCAAGTTGTTTCAAGAGTGCGTAACCTCATCCATAAATATTTCCATCTATTTTGGATTTGGTGGTTGTTGGTAGTCCACTTCATCAATGTTTGTTGTATAAATTGTATCTTCTTCCTCTAAAGTGGATGAGGTAGATTCTTGTGATCGTTCTTCCAAGTTTTGTGTTGACATTGACATTGATTCTCTTACCTTTCCAAGTTTTTTTGTTTTCATCTTATATTCTCCAATGAATGTTGGTGTTAAATCTAAGGAACCCAAATCATCTTCTTATAACTTTGTGACTTCTTTAATATTCTTCTCTTTTTCTTGTTCTTGGGTGGTTTCAAATTTTGAAGCTAGTATTAATGTTTCTATATGACTTTTTTTATCTTTTTTAGTGTGCAAACAACTTTCATGTTTAAGGGCAACCTTGAGTGTGTAAAATTTATTCTTGTAAACATGCTTTATTAAATGATGAAAGCTCAAAAGAACCTCTTTCATTTCATGAATCCATGGTCTACCTAAAATAAGATTATATGAAAGATCATGAGGCATAAAATGGATGGTAGTTTACAATGTAGCTTTTCCAACTATAACAGGTAATGCAATCACAACAAGTGGTTGCTTTCCTATTTTATCAAATCCATGAATGGACAACGAGTCAGGTTCAATCCCACTCTTGTTAATTCCAAGCTTATCCAAAAGGTTCACACTACACACATTAAGGGTCGAACCATTTTCAACAAGGGTTATATTTATTGTTGTTCTATTAATAATGGTTACAATCATGAAATATTCATATTCATTTTAAAATTCGTAGGAAGATAGCTCACTTTGGTGAAAAATAATATCTAGATTAATTGCATTCATTTCTTGAACTAGGGCTACCACATCATTCAAGTTTGTATTAGGAGGAATACAAAATTGTTGCAAGGTTCTCTGAAGCATACAATGGTGATTTGGTGAGAATTGAATAAGGTCCCATAATGATATCTTAGCAAGAGTATTCTTAATTTATTCAACAAGGTCATACTCCTTTCTACTATGTGAAGGAAATAGAGTAGCACTAGGAAAACTAGGTTGAGGCAATGGTAATGAAACGAGAGGGGTTTTTTGTTGCCTATTGCTCCTTGTGTTGTATGTATGAGCAACAATATTGTAGCCTAGTTTCTGTGAAACATTATCATTATCAAGTTTCATTATAAAGGTCAAGATATCTCCTAGTTGCCATAGTTTCTTTTTAGGTGGTACTAAGATAAACACATGTTTTTTTCAAACTTGAGGTTGGTGTGAGGGTGGGTAAAGGATAATTTGAGGTGTGATTGCATTAAAATCTCTATCTTTTAGTTTTTCATGACAAGCCTTAGTGGATGAACCTTGTGAGATGATGTCCTCGAGGGCATCATCTAACTATGTGTATGTAAATAACGTGAATAAGCATATAAAAGCTATACCACACACCAATGAAACATTATATCAAGGAATTCAAATAATAATAAAACTAATACAACAATTTCTCAATGGCATCACATTGTCCTATATCTCCAAGGATTCTTTAAGTCATTTTTCTCTTAGATTGTTGTGCACATGAATTTCCAAATGATAGCCTGAAGAATGAGAGATGTTTGAAATGCAAGAGATGTTTCCTACATTACATGATGATGAACTATTTGTAGATGATATTGTTATATGAAAATGATATGATGAAAAAATATTAATTAGGATGTTGCTAATGAAAATGCCATGATTAAACTATTTGATGCTAAAATACTAATACTAAAATTCTCACTAGAAGGATAATGCTAATTAAAATGTTGCAAAGTGTAATTGCTATAAAATTCTCAACTCTCTCTCTCCTTTTTCTATGTAAATGAGGGCCTATTTATAGATTTTCCAAGGCATGAGCCTAGGTGGCAGGAATCAATGATCTGAATTCGATCTAGAGAGATGGACAGTTGAAGATGAAGAGGTTAGAGAGAAAAGGGGAGGTGAGTTCCCTTGATCAGAAAAAACTGCCAACTATGAAGAGGAATAAAATTGAGATGACGCCAAGTGTCCCAAATTAGTTATAATTTGTTGATGATAAATACCAAATTAAATATTAGAAATATTGAATTCTTGAGACATGCGATGAGGTGGAAGCTAGGAAGAAGTAGTAGACATGTGCTTAAATTCAAATTTAAAATTCAAATCTAGTGAAAGGAGGTTAATTAAATAAAAATAAAAATAAAATTTGTTCATTTAATTAAGATATGAAAAAAATGATCTAGGATAAAAAGAATTAGAGAAAAATTAACTATATAAATAAATTTTTCAATTTATTTATAAGTAGAAGAATTAAAGATTATTAATTAAATAACTTGTATTTAATTAATTCTCTAGACCAAATTTGAGTGTATACACTAACATATCAAAGTCATCACTACTAAAGGGATTGAGGGATAGACTAACTTGGAAAAAGAGATTTGACATGATCAAATAACTATGCTTTCTCTAAGAGTTTTATCAAGTTTTTGTTTTGTTTATTTTTGTGTTTTTGGCTTTTTGTTTTTTGTTTTCTAATGACTGCAAAATGTAAACTAATCTATCTAACAATGCAATAATGCTAAAAATGAAAGAAAAATGCAAAAATATAACACTAATTTATATTGAAATATGCAAGAAAATGATCTTAAAGGTGTTACACAATCTAACTAAATCTAAGAAATGTTTTGAATGTTCAACTGAACTATTTTAGAAAATTAACTTTAAGATCTAGAAACATAATAAAAAATGCAAATCATAGATCAAAAAGAACTCAATTTTTTTTTTTGAAAATGTCGCTACAAGGGCTCATTCACCCTATTGTGAATGGGTTATAGATTAGGGTTTTTTAGATTTGAATTTTCTGTTGCTGAGCTTTTCCTATATATTTTTTGTTTCTGGTCTATAACAAAAAGTTCTATAACAGATTTTTCTAGATTTTTATTTCTAAATGCAAGTTAAATCAAGGTCATATGATGGATTATGTGGTAATTTTTAAGATGCAACATAAATCTAAATTTGAAGTTAAATTATTGAATGATGATCCTAATACAAATAATTTATAAAATAAACTTAGATCTAATGTAATTTTTCTGATTATTGAAATTTTTTAGTAATGCAAACATGAAAATATACTCTAAATGCAATGCTCACCAATGCAAGATTTTAAAGAACATTAAATTTAATGCATAATGCAATCTATTGCAAAACATAGATCTAGGGTTGAAAGGACTCCAATTTTAAAAATGGTGTTGTACAAGATTGGTTTCACCAAAATGAAAAGGTGAAAAATAGGGGTATCCTTAGGGTTTCCCAAAATGCAAAAGTGGATACAAAGAGGGAAAAGGGGTCCTATCTTCCCTCAATTCATTAGGAAATGAGATCCAAACCATGAAAAGACTAACAACCTTGAGGTGAGTCAAGTCAAAGTTTGAATATGCAAATTTTCCTTTTATGCAAGGACATGGGTCTAGGACAAACAAAACTTTGGAGAGAAAGATTAAAAATAGAAAATCAACTCCAAAAGGACTTCTACAAAATGGATTGAATAGATTTAGCATAAAACTGAAGGAATCAACAGAGTTTCTGGAAAGGTTCCTGCTAAGCATGGTTGGTTGAAGCTTAACTTTGATAGCTTTTCCAAACCTAACCTAGGTTAGGAAGGTGGTGTGGGGTCATCCGTGACCACAAGGGGAATTTAATTATATCCTACATGGTCAACTTGGGAGTTGAATTGTCTAGCTTCGTTGAGGTGGTAGTAGCTTTCCTTGACATACAAATTGCTATGCAAGCTGGGATTTGAAATTTGGTTATTAAAGGAGATTCTAAAAACATGATCCTCATGCTGATGAGGAAATCCTCTATATCTATTGGACCCTCTAGGACCCCATGTCCTCAACTCATAATCTCATCATTACCCTCTAAAACTGTAGTATTAATCATGTGTATCGGAATGAAAATAAAGTTGTCGATGTGTTAGCAAATATTGGAGCTTTTAATCTAAATTTAGTAAGATGAGATAATCTCCTCCATAGCCTAGGTCAATTGATTGAATTAATTCAACATGATGCTAAAGTACTATAAAAATAAGATAGAGTTTAATACGATGTCAGCTCTATTGTGCAGTTTTGCACACATGCCCCTCTGAAAGTGGGGACCCTCTGTTGGCTTGGTCTTTTATCCTGTTTCGGTGGCTTGGCCCCTCTTTGTGCTTATCTTTGAAAATCTTGGGGTTTTGATCCTTTCTGCTTGTCTTTATCTAGGGGTGCCTTCGTACTGAGTTCCTCATGGTTTTGAGGTCTTGTGAATGTTCTCTTTGGGGTGGTCTTCTTTTGTCTTTTGTTTTCCCCTTTCATGTTTTGGTTTGGATCCTAAGGGTTGGTTTTCTCCCTTAGCTTTCCCTTTTTTTCCTTGTTTCCTTTGTTCTGTTGGAGGCAGGACTGGGATGGGACTTAACTTTGAACTTTTGCTATGTTCTGGGTTCGGTTCCCGATCCTGTTCCTATTCTGGCTCTGCTTCCCTCTTCCTCAGTTTTCTCCATCATTTTGTTTGTTTTTTCCTAAGGGTTGCATTCCTCCCTTAGGTTTTCTTCGCTTCGCTTTCCCTTTCTTTTGTCAGAGGTAGGATTGGGATGGAATCAAACTATGAAATTTTTCAAAGTTTGCCATTCCTTTCATGTTCCTATTCCGGCTCCACCTCTCACATTCTCATTTTCTTCATTTTTATGTTCATCTTCGGCCTCTAGGTTGGTTCTCCGCCCATGGGTTTTATCTGGTTTCCTCTTTTGAAATTTCATTGGGACTAGGATCGGGATGGATCCAAACTTTTAACTTTGCAAAGTTCACGTTTCCTTTTCATTCCCATTCAGCCTCCACTTTCGCCAAGGTGGGTTTTGGTTCCCATTCAGCCTAGTTTCCCTTTGGGTTTCCTTTTTGTTCTTGTTCCATCTTTTCCTCCACCTGTCTTGGCTCTTTATTCTGTTCGTGGCTCCACTTTCGCCCGTCTTTGGTTCTGCCTCCACCTAGGTTTTTTCTTGATTCTGTGACTTTGGGAATTCTATGGACCTGCTTGAATTTTGATGGTGTATTTGGCATTAATCATTTCTTGTTTGAATGCAAGTTGGATCAAGCTGGAATTTGTAAGATGTACTTTGAATACTTGGGCATGATTTGTGGGTGCAGTTAAGTAAACTTTGCAGCTGCTATCATGGGACCCATTCCTATAGGCAAGGTCAAAAAATTTGGTGTTCATTAATGGTGGGAAGATTTGGTTGGTGGATTCAACCTAGTTTTGTTCGATCTAGGCCATCCATTTGCTTGGCTCTGGTTTGGTTGGTTGCTTGTTTTCCTCCTGGTGTTCATGTGCGCATTGCTATTCACGCGGGTGTTCATTTATTCTTGGGTGTGGCTAGATGATTCATCCCCTGGTTGTGTGCAATCCCAAGATGATTTGATGGGGTCCTTGGTGCATTCACTATTAAGTGGCAGGTTATTGCAGACTATCGGGGCTGATCTGGTTGGTGGTCGTGGTTTCTTGTAACCCTAGCTCTGTTTCCCATGGGCCTAGTGTTTCTATAAGTATGGAACTCTACCTCTTTTGTAAGGGTTCATTTAGTAGGTCTTTGACATCAGTAGGCTAGGTTAGAATTCTTCTATTGACTAATGAAGTCAAAATACTTGTAATCATTAGAGTTAGCAGTAGGGTAACATGTTAGCCGATTAAGAGTTAGTTTTAAATTTCAAGCAAGTGTTGTAACAAACCAAAAATGTTGTGAATATGATGATTTAATACAAAGTGCATACATTATGGCATGGCTAGTGCCTCCTTTGCATTGGATAATCTTCCATGTTTCTTGTTCCATCTTTAAAATCACTTGAGAATGTTTGGATATAGTTCAGATTTAGTTCGTAATGCTGATGATTTAATATCTGGAGTGTTGTAGCAATCCCTGGTTCATATCCTAGGCAGCTTCTTGATTGTGGGAATGTTGTGCAAGGTAAACTTGTACCTCATATTCATGTGCTTAGTTCAATTATATCTATCCGTTTAGTCTCATTGAATGAATGCCTACAACTTAAAAATGTCTAACACCTTAGAAGATTGTACTATTCTTTGCAAGATTGTAGGTATAGCCTGAGTCGACCAGGAACTAGTTTAAGGGATTGTTCCATTCCAAGTATTTCATCATTTGCATGGTTAATCTTAGGATTAGTGTTAACATTAGAACTTCTGAAACCCTCATCTTTTGCTATTTATTTTATTAAATGGTTAGAACTTGAAGTTGAAGCATCACCATATCTTAAATTTGATGAGTTTAAAGCTTCCAGTACTTGTATGTAAGATCCCTTGTGATTATCAGCATATTCAAATTTTATCACTGAGTTTTTTCTACTACATTATCATAACTTGACACCTGAAATACCTTGGGGTTATCTCTTTATTCATAGAGATCAACCTTTTAAGAGAGATAGGATAAATTTTATAATGTATGAGTTGTTGCCGTGCAAAAACACCAAACAACAGGATTTTCGCTAGAAGGAGGGCCTGGACAAGCAAGCTGGAGCATTTTCTAAATGCCATTTCTCCTTCGAGGCTCAAAAGGAGAACTATATCCACAACAAGAGAAGAAGAAGAGTTCCATGAATTGCCACCTATAACAAGGTCAAGAAGGACCAAAAGAAGCAAAGAATCATCATCCAATCCATCATTTCCACCATCTTCACCACCATTGACTCCATCTTCATATGATTCTGAGACTGGTTCCATTCCACAATCCTAGCCAGACATTCATCAATCGTTACCACCTCCACCGATGGCTTTCTTGGAAAATAACCCATCACCCTTGACATTCAACAACTACAATGTTATGCCCAAAAACCTTGAGCATTTTTGCTCCAAGTTTTACACAAATGACCCTAATAGGATAGAAAAACACATGATGATCTTTCAGATTTGTATGAGAGATAGATGGATTAATCATGAGGATGTTGCATGCAAATTTTCCCCTATTCTCTTGGAGAAGAGGAATTTTATTGGTTTAACCACCTACCCGTTTCTTCCATCCATAACTAGGCAGAGCTTGAGGATGCATTCTTGCTAAAATTCAAGATTCCCATTAGTGCCAACGAGCTATATATGCAGTTTACTGGGGTAAAAAGGGAGGTTAATGAACCTATAGGATCATTAAATAATAGGTTCCACCAAGCATACACCAGAATCAGGGAGGTTAATGAACCTACTGGTTCTAGAGGAGTGTTAGGGAACTCCCCAAACATTGTCAATCCAATCCCTTACAACAATCCAGATAAAGAAAGGTTAGATGAGCTGACCAAACAAGTAAAGAAGTTGAACATGGAGGTGACCTAATTGAGGAACTAGAACAATCAACTCCAAGCTAATCAAAAAAGTGTGCAATCAAGTTATAACAGACTGAAACATTGTGAAAGAAATCAAAACTTTGAAAGATGACAAGGTTCTGGTTAGAAGTTTGATAGAAATCAACAAGGTGTACAAGGATTTGAAAGAAGATAGCCACCTAGGTAGAATAGGCTATTGAAAATTGGGCCTAACAATAGAGGATTTACCACTCCACTAGATCAACCTTCCAATCCTGAGAAACCTCCTAGTGGGGTGTACCTAGCAGAGGCCGCTTTGTTTGGATGGTGTAGGCTTCACAAGACCAGCTAACATTCTGAGCTTGACTGCCCTGAACTTCAAACTACTACTTCCATTTTTCAATATGAAGTTGAAAAAAACTCCACTAGCCAAGAGTTGGTGCCCTCAAATCCCTATGATTCCCTAGTGTTAGTATTGAATCATGCTTCATTCCCTAGGGATGAGGAGAATTAACCAAAGGAGGAATCAAGCAGATGGAATGAAGAGGCTGAACAAGCACTCAACGAATATGAAATCTATCAACTATTTGATGAAGAAACTGAGAATGACAATGGCCCATTGGATGAAGAAGAGGCTGGTGTTGAGGAGGTGCAGATGTTTCAACAACTTGATAGAAAATATGATCTGAGGAGCAAGCCCCACAGAAATCCATAAGATGGAGGACCATTTACTACATCTGCCCCTCCACACAATTTTACTACTCCACCAGATCCACATGCCAATAAAAATCCATCCTACCCTCAGGTGCCAACACAATACCTCACAAAGGAAGGACAACTAGATGTTTCCAAAGGAAGCATTGCTGATGCAACAAAGGATAAGAAAGTCAGTCATTCCAAGGAGCTTCACACTAACCTGAATGTGGAGGAGCTGGGAGAATATGTCACTGAGGAACTCAGAAGGGTAAAGGTGAGTCTTTATGTTTTTGAGTTATTAAGAGTTCCTAAAATCAGAAATGTAGTCCTTGGGTCCTTTAATTCAAATATAGCTACGCTAGGAATAACTACCAGTGTGGTAATTGCAAGGCCTTCTAGTTCACTAACACCCAAATGTCCTGTTCCATCACAACCCGAGTATGGGAGTAAAGAAAAAGATAAGAGTCAAGTTGCCCAAGCTGACTCATAGTTGAGTTTATTCCAAGGAAAAATGGAAATCCCTCCTTTTATGATTTCTATTCGTATATTTGGTAAAAATATGCACAATTTCCTATTAGATCCAGGGGCACCCACAAATTTTATGCCATTTTATGTCTATAGGGCTCTTGGTATTACCCCTGCAAATTCTCAAAAGAAGGTCACCCAGTTAGACAAAACAGAGGTGAACATCGTAGGAGAACTAAATATGATTCCCATTCAAGTTGCCTTAGACCCTAGAGTGCAACAAGTGCTTAATATTCAGGTGGCTGACATCCTTGACACCTATGGTAGGATCTTAGGTAGGGATTTCAACAAGGAACTAAATGGATACACATCCACAGATCATTCCCACATGTGGCTCCCCTGGAAAGTAGTCCCAAATCAGATTATAATTGAGAGGGAACCTAGAATGAAGTATGTCATCACCTAATATCATAATAATTAAAATGAGATATTGGTAATAGAAATTAGTATGGGGAACTATGCCCTAGCCTCCCTTGCTTCAGACATAGAATAAATATTGATCTTGGAAAGATCTTTTGGTGAATCCACATTAGGAGCTAGCAGCTCCAAAGTGCAATTTGAACAAACAGAGGAACCTAATGATCAGGAAGAAAGACAACCAAGCTTGTTGGATAAATTCCAAGAGTTTATCCAGAAATCTATGGAGGATCAGATACAACTGGGTAGAAGTATGAAATTTGAAGAATTTTTTCTTCCTAATTGGTGTCGAATCCATGATGCTCCTCATTCTAAACTAGAATGTTGCTTGTGCCAAATTGCAGTTGAGCAGAAACAAAGGCACATCAACACAACACGAACTATTGGGTCAAGAATAAAGGTCATTCAAAATAGTCAAAAGGGGAAGGATTTGAAACCTCCTAAAAAGCCTCTGGGTGACAGTAGGGATAGAGGTATCCCAAGAAAATCAAGAGCTAATGATTGCTCGACATTAGTGTTTGATGGATCCAAATCCAAACAAGGTGTTGGAACAGGGCTGGAACTGATTAGTCCTAAGGGTAAAACCTACTTTGTTGCTCACAAACTCCAATTCCAATGCACTAACAATGTAGCTGAGTATGAATCTTTAGTTCATGGGCTATTGATGTCATTGATGAAGAAATTTAAAATCATCCAAGTTTTTTGATATTCCAAGCTTGTGGTTAGGTAGGTGAGAAAACAATATTCATGTCATGACAAAAGGATGGCCAATTATAGACACACAGTCTGGGAGCTTATTGAATGATTTTAAGCCTTCAACATTCAACTGATACCTCAGAGTAAGAATCAAACTGCTGATTCTCTGGCACAAGAAACAAGTACATTACAACCATTATCACTTTCGAGCTTAAATAAGTTCACTATGGAACTTGTTCCAGTGTCCTCGGTACCTGATAATGTCATCAATTTTTAGGTATTTGAGGATGATAGGAACATTCTTGATTTTATTACTAGCTATGATGTATTTGCTTCCCAAGTAATTGATGAAGTTGAGCCTCAGGAGGACGAAATTGACCTAGAAGGAGTCCTCAATTTAAAAACTAATAACATCCCTAGAGGCATGGTGCAATTAGAAAGGATCTTAGATTTGAATAAGATTAAAGATCAAGAGCAGAAAATGAAAAGGGAATCCCTCAACTATCAATGTGAAGCATACAATATGGAGACCCAAAGTGAAGGAATGTCCTTATTGGTAATGTGTGCACTTTGGAGGAGAGGAAAGGAATTATTGATGCCTTGCACACATATTAGGATGTGATAGCATGGAGCTATGATGACTTGAGGACATATGACACTTTGGCCATTATACATAATTCCCCTCAAGTCAAATGTCAATCCATTCAGACAAAGACAAAGACCCATCAATGTTGTGTTGGAGCCTATTATTCAGAAGGAAGTGCAAAATTTACTCTCAGCACAAATCATATTTCTAGTAAGACACTCAACATGGTTCACAAACTTGGTCCCAATCATAAAGAAAAATGGAGAAATCAGGCTATGTGTCAATTTAAAAAACTTGAACAGAGCATCAGAAAAGGATAATTATCCAGTTCCTTCATTGGATGAGGTACTTCATTTTATCAACGGATATCAAATGATGTCCTTTCTAGATGGGTACTCTAGATACAATCAGGTCATGGTTCAATATGAGGATAGGAATAAAACTACCTTCGCTTACTAGAGCATGCCCTTTGGATTAATCAATGTTGGAGCTACATTCCAAAGAGCAATGGATATTGCCTTCAATTACATCATTGGAAAGTGCATAATCATCTACATGGATGATTTGACAGTCTTTTCCAAGAAGAGAAGTGATCATGTTGTAGATTTATGCGAAGTATTCCAGAAGTGCAAGGAATTTGGTATTTCACTTAATCCAAAGAAGTGCATCTTTGGGGTCACTGAGGGAAAAATTTTAGGACACGTTATTTCAGAACAAAGTATTTACATTGATCCCGAAGGAGTGGAGGCCATACTGAAGATTCAACCCCCTGCAAGCAAGAAATGAAAAGTATTTCTTTGGCAAGATTAACTTTGTCAGGTAATTTATCACTGGATTTGATGAAATAATCAAGCCATTGAATGCCATGTTCAAGCAAGAGGTGAAGGTTGAATGGAATATGGAGGCTAAGAAAGAATTTGCAGAAATAAAGAGAGCTATTGTTGAGGCCCCTTTTTTGGTAAGTCCTAATTATGCTAAGCCATTCTACTTCTATTCATTCACTTCTAATCACTCTTGTGCGGGCTTGTTGACACAAAGGTCTGATCAAGGTAATGAGCATCCAATAGCATTCATGAGTGCACCTCTGAAGGATTCTGAGCTAAAGTATCCTAGTGTTGAAAAGAAGGCTTATGCCTTGATCTGAACTATGAAGAAGTTTAGGCACTATATTCTGAGAAATAATGTCTTTACTATAGTCCTTGATCCCGTAGTTAAGTTGTTGATGAAAAATGAGTTGGGCGAACACAGAGCCAAGTTGGTGACTATGTTACAATAATATGATATTGAAATCCAACCTATAAAGTTAGTAAGAGGGTAGGGACTAACCAAGAAATTGGAAGAAATGGGTCCTGACCTTGTTGTTCAGCCTTATAATCTTGAATCTATGTTTCTCCAGGGAGCTGGTATGATGACATTATCTACTAATTGTTGAATCAACAATGTCCCAAACATCTTAATTCAGTACAAAGGAGAGCTCTACGTTTGAAGAGTGGTAGTTTTATGATGAAAGGAGTTGTCCTGTACAAGAGGAAACATGAAGGTGTCTACCTGAGATGCCTAGGGAAAGAAGAGGCAGGGAGAGTGATGGCTGAATTTCATGATAAATATGGCATAGACCATGGTTCAACACCTTCCACTACAAATCAAATTCTGAGGGCAGGCTATTATTGGCCTACCTTGTTCAAGGACACACATAACCATGTGAGAACTTGCTACGTGTGTCAAACTATAGCAAGTAGGGAGAGGTGTGCAACTCTTCCACTTTGGCCTCTCGTAGAGGTAAAACCATTTACACAATGGGGAATGGACTTCATTGGTCCCATCAATCCATCATCATCTGCAATCCACATGCATATTCTTACCATAGCTGATTATTTTACTAGGTGGACTAAAGCTCTTGCTTGCAAATAATGTACTTCTGAAGTAGTAATAAATTTCGTGGAATCAAGTATCATTAATCGCTTTGTTTGTCCATTGGCTATAGTTTGTGACAATGGTTCTGCATTTACATCTCTGAAGTTTTCTAACTGGGCTTATGACCATGGGATTACCATAAAATTTGCATCCAATTATTATCCACAGGGGAAAGGTTTGGTTGAGTCTTCCAATAAAAACCTATTGATAGTCATTTTAAAACTATGGCATACCCAGCTCATATTTTCTCTTTGGGCAGACCGCACTAGACAAAAAAACATCCTTACAAACCTCTCCTTACCACTTGGCATATGGCTTGGAACCTATTTTTCCAATCCAGCTGAAGATCCCTACCCTGGAATTCATCAATTAATACTATGATGGGGAGGACAAACGTGAAGTGTGCATGAATGAATTATTGCACCTTGAAGAGAGAAAAGATGAGGCCCTAGAAAAAATTGCCAAAAATTAGGGTATAGTGAAAAGATGGTTTTATAGGAGAGCCAAGGTGAAAGCCTTTAGAATCTCTAACTTAGTTCTCTACTAGGATAAAGCCCATGACAAGAAAGGGGAGCATGGAAAATCTGACAGACTTTGGCTCAGACTTATCAGATTGCATAAATTTTGTGAGCTAGTGCCTTTCGTTTGAAATCCCTCACTGGAGGAGATATCCCATTACCTATCAATGGGCAGTATTTGAAGCATTATTTCCAGTCTTGAGCTATTCTCAGTTCTTTCCTTGTACATAAGTACATTAGGTTTCCTTTCTATTGTGTTTTTTTTGCCTTGGTTTCTGTTGGGTGTCTTTAGGTTCTCTCTGCTTGTCTATTGCTCCGGTTTTGGTTTGCTTTGGTCTGCTTGGGTTGGTTTTACCTACTACTCTGTGCTTTTGTGGTGTTGTCCTACTTTCCTCTAGGCCAGTTGCATCTATATAAATTGTTGCTTGTACAGGGTTGCTCTGGGATTTCTTTTACAAACTCTTATCATTTTTTTAGAGTCATTCAAACTAGTGGATTTCCTTCCTCTGATGTTTCATGGGCTAGGAGTAAGTGTCACTTGACTAAGTTGAAATCTGGAATATATATTTGGGTCCTATATCCTCACATAAATCTTAATAGTTCTGAATTTGCACATGGTCTTTAGGAGGTCTGACTAGGTAAAAATCTTAAATTCTACTCCAGTGCCACTATGGTTCTCATCCTTGAGTGTAGGCTTCATTGCCTGCAAGGTGAAAAATAAAGCTTTAAAAGAAAATCTCAAAAGAGAATATCAAAAAGAAAAGAAAATATTGAAAATAAAAAATGATCACCCTTTCAAGGGCATCCTAGTATCTCTACGGGGGCTATAGACGCCTGGCTGGCAATAGAGATATGCTAGGGAGGGTCACAGTGATAACCTCATTGAGGCTATGAATGCCTGATTGACAGTGAGGCTCTATCCAGGTTTCTTTTGGAGTTAGAATCCTTAGGTAGCCCTATTAGACTGAATTTGGTCCTTACTACAACTTAGGAAAGGAAAATAAAAGCATATGCACACACTTTGACCCTGGTATAGGAAAGGTTAGATTCTTAGTGATTTCTACAACCTTGTCTATTTGTAACCTAATGCTTGGATTGAAATTAAAGATTTTGAGTTCATGATGCCAGTTTGTCATTGAAATGCTCTGGAGCATTTCCCCAATAGAGTCACCATTTGTTGTGTAGTTTTTCACACACGCCCCTCTGAAAGTGGGGACCCTCTGTTGGCTTGGTCTTTTGGCATGTTTCAGGGGCTTGCCCCCTCTTTGTGCTTATCTTTGAAAATCTTGGGGTTTTGATCCTTGGTGCTTGTCTTCATCTAGGGGTGCCTTTGTGTTGAGTTCCTGGTAGTTTTGAAGTCTTGTAGATGTCCTCTTTGGGGTGGTCTTCTTTTGGCTTTTGTTTTCCCTTTGGTGTTTTTGTTTGGGTCCTAAGGGTTGGTTTTCTCCCTTAGCTTTCTCTTGTTTTCCTTGTTTCCTTTGTTTAGCCAAAGGTGGAACCGGGATGGGACTTAACTTTGAACTTTTGCTAAGTTCCGAGTTCGGTTCCCGTTCCTATTCCGGATCCGCTTCCCGCTTCCTAGCTTTTCTCTCTCATTTTTTTTGTTTTGTCCTAAGGGTCACTTTCCTCCCTTAGTTTTTCTTCACTTCACTTTCCATTTATTTTATTGAAGGCGGGACCGAGATGGAATCAAAATCCAAAAAATTTCAAAGTTTGTGACTCCTTTCCCATTCCTGTTTTGGCTCCACCTCTCGTGTTCTCATTTTCTTCATTGTTCCGTTCGTCTTTGGCCTCCAGGTTGGTTCTCCTCCAATGGGTTTTCTCTGATTTCCTCTTTTGTTGTTTCATCGGGATTGGGACCGAGATGGATCAAAACTTTAAACTTTGCAAAGTTTGCATTTCCTTTTCATTCCTGTTCTATGTTCGCTTCTGTCGGGGTGGGTTTTGGTTCCTGTTCCACCTATTTTCCCTTTGGGTTTCTTTTTTGTTCCCATTGTATCTCTGCCTCTGCCCATATTGGCTCTCTATTCTATTCTTGGCTCTGCTTCCGCCTGTCTTTGGTTTCGCCTACACCTAGGTTTTTTATTGGTTCTCTAACTTTCGGAATTATATGGACCTACTTGGATTTTGATGGTTTATTTGGCATTAATGGTGTCTTATTTGAATGTAAGTTAGATCAAGTTGGACGTTGTAGGATGTGGTTTTAAAATTTAGGCATGATTTGCTGGTGTAGTCAAGTACACTTTGTAGCTGCTATCATGGGACCCATTCCTACATGAAAGGTCAGTGTGTTTGGTGTTCATTAATGGTGGGTATATTTGGTTGGTGGATTCAACCTGGTTTTGTTTAATCTAGGTCATCCATTTTCTCGGCTCTAGTTTGGTTGGTTTATCTTTGTCCTCTTGGTGTTTGTGCACAAGTTGCTATTCTCATGGGTGTTCATTTATTGTTGGTGGCTCGAGGATCTAGCCCTTGGTTGCATGTGATCCCATGTTGATCTGATGGGGTCCCTACTACATTCATTGTTGAGCAATGGGTTATTGTAGACTGTTGGGGCCGATCTAGTTTGTGGCCATGGTTTCTTGTAACCCTAGCTCTATTTCCTATGAGCCTGGTGTTTCTATAAGTATGGCACTCTCCCTCTTTTGTAAGGGTTTGTTTAGTAGGGCTTTGAGATCACTAGGTTAGGTTAGAGTTCTTCTATTGGCTGATGAATTCAAAAGACTTGTAATCATTAGAGTTAGCAGTAGGGTAACATGTTAGTAGATTAAAAGTTAGTTTTACATTTTAAGAAAGTGTCGTAACAAACTAGAAATGTTGTGAATATGATGATTTAATACGAAGTGTAGAAATTTTTTCATGAATGGTGCCTCCATTGCATTGAGTAATCTTGCATGTTTCTTGTTCTATCTTTAAAATCGCTTGAGAATGTTTGGATGTAGTTTAGATTTAGTTCGTAATGCTAATGATTTAATATATAGAGTGTTGTAGCAATCCCTGGTTCATATATTAGGAAGATTCTTGATTGTGGGAATGCTATGCAAGTCCAACCTATACCACATATTCATGTGCTTATTTCAACTGTATCTATCCCTTTAGTCTTATTGAATGAATGCCTATAGCCTGAAAATCTTTTAACACCTTAGCAGATTGCACTGTTCTTTGCAAGATTGTAGGTATAGCTTGAGTCGACCAAGAACTCGTTTAAGGGATTGGTCCATTCCAAGTATTTCATCATTTGCATGGTTAATCTTAGGAGTAGTGTTAACATTAGAACTTTTGAAACCCTCATCTTTTGTTGTTTCTTTTATTAAATGGTTAGAACTTGAAGTTGAAGCATCACCATATCTTAAATTTGATGAGTTTAGAGCTTCCAGTACTTGTACATAAGACCCCTTGTGATTACCATCATTTTCACATTTTATCATTGAGGTTGTTCTACTACATTATCATAACTTGACACCCGAAATACCTTTGGGTTATCTCTCTATTCATAGAGATCAACCTTTTAGGAGAGATAGGATAACTTTTATTCTATCTGAGTTATTACCATGCAGAAACACAAAACAACAAGCTCTTATTGATAGTTGTCATGCTCTTGAATTATGGAAAATTAATCCCACTAAAATGTCTTTCACATATACATTTTCTTTTAGATATGGGTTTTTTGTAGCCTTTTCTATAGTTGGTATTACCTTTCTCTGAAATTTGTGATTTTAGCAATGGGCGTGATCTAGTGAACAAGATGAACCCACTAGTTGGGAGGGATGGAAATAGGAAAAGGGGGTTTGGGCCATTCTAGAATGGGGCAAGTTGGCTTTGTTTGTTGAGGGTATGTAGGGGCATGACCATAATATTTTTGTGGCATTCACTAATTTTCTGGTGAATGGAACTGTTATTGTTGAAGGAATTTCCTTCATGATGACTATTGAACTCATTGTGGAGGTGATGAGGTGATCTCTGGAAGGGGTGGGCATCCCTCATAAGTCCAAAGGTCATTACTAGAAAGACATGGAATTATTTTTTAAAGAGGGTGAGAGGGTGAATAGATTGAAAAATAGATTTAATCACATGGACCTACCCAACATTTAGAGAAAAATTATATAATTCCTCATGAGGTATGTCACACATGAGGGGAAATTCATCCACTTTCATGCTCATCTTTTCCCTATGATAAATCAAATTAGGTATAGAATTAAAATGAAATTTTCCTTTCGGATCCTATCCTCACTTGAGAAATCTATTAGAAGTGTCTAGACTAAATGCAATAAATTACGCATCCACTAGGGAATTATCTATTGTCTCTACAAGTTTCATTTGGTGTTGTTACCCTCCCCTTCCACTATTCACAAGAACACTGACCATTCATGACCCCACAAATCACTCTCTGGACCTTGGCCCCTCTATTATCCTGTATGAAACCCCTCCTTACATTCACCATAGCACCCAGGCTTGAGGTAAAACCCATGTTAATGAAATACCCCTCCTAACCCCATCAAATGCACCCCTTTTTTGAAACCCATTCCTATTTCAAGTTTTGGGTCAAAGGAATCTAAAAACTCAAACAACGATGAGTTATGGAATCCTACCTTGACCAAATCTCCTATACACTCTTCTACTCATGTGAATGTCTTTGATGTCGCCAACACCCCCCTTGTTTCTAACCCTAAACCTCAAAATTATCCTAACCTATGCATCAATATAGATTGAACTAGTACTAAACCTAGGTCGGTTGGTTCGTACCTCTAGTGATCCCCTGTATAATAAGTTATTAAAATCTTAGAGATAATTAATGTCTAGAAGGATATCAAGGAATGGCTCTTGGACCAACTAGTAATGACTAAGTAAGAAATCCAAATTATAGAAGGAAAGGTTTTGGAGTAGTAGGTCTTGTAGCCAGGGGAGGTGGAGAACAAGAGACACTAGGATATGCTTGCCTCTCTAGCCAATTTGTTCAATAGGTGGGAAATTTGGGAGAAGGAGCTGGATAATTTGTGTGCAATTTTTGGTACTAAGGAAGGAAAATAGAATTTACTAACTTAGATTAATGCTATCCATTAGAACTAGGAATAAACCATGTAATGCCTTAAGGTCATCACCTATTACAATAAAGAATCCATGAAGAAAATTTCCCTCACCCTTCAGGTTTTTTAGGATGAATTAAGGAAGTGCTAGGGGAAATGAGCTAAGAATGATGGTCGGGAGGATGGCCATATACAAAATAAGAAAGGTAAAATGGTGGATACCTAGGCTCATGATGTCATATTTGATATTGAGGCCATTCAACATGGGCCTCTAAATTTTGGAAAGTATCTCTAATTTATACCCCACGAATAGAGTAAGATCACTTGTCTCAATTTGTTGGGAGATCAACCTTAGTGCTAAATCTTACCTCTATGAATTTTTTTATCTTTTTTTGTCTAGAATGGATCAACATTTGTACAATTTTTTTCCCAATAACCATCTCCATTATGATTAAAACAATCAACCATATCTGACTGAATTGGAAAAGTGAAACATTCATATTGAACCTGGTCAATAACATCATAGACTTTGATTCCATACTTAGTTTGCACACCAAACCTAAAAAATTCATAAAAAATTTGTTGTGTACCATGCAAACAACCCTCAAATGCATCAAAAAGGAAAAGATAATACTCAGGAACATCCTTGAATTGTGTTGCATCAATACATTCCTTGATATCATGAGAATATAGGTCATATGCATTATTAACATCCCAGAGCTAGGTAAATGCATTCATCTTAGGTTCAATAACATATACTAAATAATTCTCCAAATCATCATTCAACTAAAAAAAAAATTCCTCAAGAATAAGCCCAAACAAGTCAACACTCACATGACCATCAAAGAGACACTCATGTGCAAAGGTAAATCCATGTGTAGTATCAAGTAGACCATTAAATTCTTCAACATTATTAGCTAGTAGTGATGTTGATTCATATTCCATATACCTATCATGATGTACACTTTGATAATTCAATAACGAAACTCTTCTTTCATCTATGAGTACATCATCATTCTTTTCATTTATAGCAGACATTTCAATTTCTTTTTCACATAAAAAATCATGAGCAATAGGGAAATTGGCATGTTCATCCACCCCTTCATCATTTCTAGCTCTATGCTCAGGATCAACCCACTAAACACATACATTCTTACCTTCATATTGTTCATAATTCACAATTAACATGCTCCATTGGTGGAATGTCCTCATTAAATTCCATGTTTGCATCCAATTTCATTTGTTCATTCACTTGTGCATAAGTGACCTTATCAATATTCATATTATGAATATTAATTTCCCAAGCTCCCTATGGGTTATTTTATTTTTGCTAAGTACTGGCCATGCCCACCTATTGAAAGCAACATTGGGTTACTTTTGCAAGGCTTTATCCGAATGTTGCCACTTGTTAGCTAGGTGCTCCTTGCAAGGATCCTTCCTTCACTTTTCGAAAGCCACCACCATGCTTCCATGTGTCGATAGTTGGAACTCTTCAGTTCTTCTTCCCATCACTTCCCCCATCGGGTCCTAACTGCATTCCACATAGCATCGGTTTGCACACACTCCTTAGCACCCCACACCTATAGAACAATATGTTTGGTAGACCTCCATGTGTCTTCATTGCGTAAGTTTTCAGCACATGGAAGGGAGAATGAACCTTAGGCCCTGACTGATTGCCACATGGATCTCGTAAAGGATTCATCACATAGGGAAATGAAGCAAGCAATAACCTCACAAAAATTGTCATGTACTATAAGTTCCTTTATGAGTGGATGACACATGTTGATACTCTAGTCTGTTAGGACAACTGTAATCATTTGTAGGGGATGCATTTGGCTCTGACGCATCCTCATTCATGGATAAAATCTTTTTCCATTGCAATGGTTGGGGAAACTCATTACCATATACATCATTTCTCATGATCGAAGGATATTTTCTATTACTGGCTCACTAGGCTGGGGATTTTATTATAAATACCGCTTCTTATTTGAAAGAAAGAGTTTAGATTTTGATAGAGAAATTGGTGGTACAACAAGGCCTTTTATTTCTTTTTAGATTATTGCAAAAGAACTTATAGACTGTGTCACTATTCATCCTTTCTATTTTCTTAAGATATTTGATAAGTTGTACTGCGCCATTATGCTACTGAATAATTTCATTTGTAGAACTTCTATAAATTTAATGCAAGTTTTCTAGTTTAGATAATGTCTTTGACTCCTCTTTTCAATAAATGTGCATGAATATTATTTTATGTCATTGGGTGAATCATTCAGGCTTCTATCTTTATTTTTGTCATTCTAGAACATATAGATTTATCATGCCTTACATCTAAATCTTGGTACATTTCCCTAGTTAGATCCTTTTATTTTTATATCTACTTCCTTTTCCCATTTAAAACCCTAGTTATAATAGAAGAAGTTAACTTCTTTACAAATCTGGAGGTTACTCCATTTAGTGCAATAGGTCCCCCTTTAACTGATTTTCCCATTAAAGCTATTATCTTGTAAAATTTTGGCATCAACAGTTTCTTTTTTCTGTCATGCCCAATGGGATGACTTAAATATACCAAATCAAAAGGAGTGTATAAACCATCAGCATATTACTAGGTCGCGAACAAAATTTAATCCTATATTTTTAGTGCCTTTGCTAGTAATAGCACAAATCCAAACTTTCCCAAAAAAGATTTCAGATCCCTCCACCATCCATGTTGTAGATCACAAATCAAAATTATGTGGCTTGGAATGCTGAGATTCCTCTTGTAGCCCCAATTGCACCTACCATTTGGGCCCCTATTGCAATCTCTACTCTCAAAGCTATTCCAAAATTTATCGGAGATGGCTCAAGAACACCATCTGGACAGTTGCAAGATATGGTGAACATGTGTTTAGTACATGAAGTTATAGATCAGAACATAGCTGAAGGGAAAATGGGGGTGGATCTAATGATCCAACAATGTGGAATACATTCCCTTTACACTAATACAATAGAGGAGAAGAGAAAACATGAGTTCTAATAGCTTCTAAAACTAATTAGATGAATACTTATAGAATAAATGAGATAATAGAATATAAAGCGTTCACAGGTTGACATAGTATTTATGTGGGAAAACCTTTTTTAGGTAAAAAACACACCATACCAAGCAAAGACAATTGTATTATAGTAATCAACAATTACATACAATGTTCAGTCTTCACTCACTATTCAACTCACAACAACACTTAGTTATTATTCATTGCTCAATACTTCCTTACAAAGCATACAATAAATTTTCCCCTACATCGATTTGTACTCATGCGTACATATCCATCAACGTCACATTGACTATACAAGAATTCAATGCATTTAAAATTTCAACCAATCCCATAGCTTCCAAGTTCATGCATTGAACATTCAAGGAAGTAATCGATCTGCCTAGATTGCATCGAGCCACCTAGCAATAACTTCACCACCCAAATTGGGTTCCTGTCATCAACTGAAATCGGCCTACAATTACTACTTTTACTATATTGGCCTTTAGCCAATCAAATAGTTCTCAACCTGCCACATGTCCATTTTTCATTCCATGTCGCTCTTTGACTCCGAGTCCAACTTGGTCAACTGAGCTCCGAGCTTGATTGAGCTTTCCTTGTCTCCATTGTGCTATCGCCAAGTCCACATGACCTAATCATGGTATGGTGGTGAGCTCATCTGAGCTCACCTCACCATCTATCGCACTACTACCGAGTCTGATTGAATTGACCATTGTATGGTGGTAAGCAATCTGAGGGACCACTGGTGGTCAAACTATGCTACTACAGAGGTTACCAGGCCACCCCACGGTAGGGTGATTACCACCGACTAGATCGCTGGCAGTCTTACTGCAACCACTGAGGTGAGAAAGATCATCATCCACGGTGGACTGATAACCACCAGGCACACCACTGGTGGTCTCACTGTGGCCACCATGGCAAGAAAATTCATTTCCTATGGTGGGGCGATAACCACGAAGACAACCGTTGGCGGTCTCACCATGGACACCATGGTGAGAGGATCGACCACCTGTGGTATGGCGGTAACCATCGACCAAGCCTCTGGGGGCATCACCATGATGACGGCCTTCGCCGACCGCGGTAAGGCAGTGACCGATGAGCCAAGCAGCAAGCCACCTACCCCAACCATTGCGGTGAGTAAAATCACCACCCGCTATAAGGTGGTAACTACCAAGCCTATCACTATAGTAAAGTGGTAAAGGGTGAGAAAAAATATTTTCGGCCAAGTCCGAATAAGGTAGAGGCACAAACTAGAATTCGAGACATGATTTCCCAACAAGCTCCCACTTGGAAAATATTTCCATCTTCCTCTTGACTTTGAAAAATCACTGATGATCTTAGGCCCCAAGTTCCATCGATTATACGCACCATCTAAAATTGTCTATGCTCATGAGCTTTGTCAAAGCATCTGGAATATTCTTCCAAGTGTTGACCTTTTCAAGATAGAATCTTCCATCTTCCACCATGTCCCTCATGAAGTGAAAATGCACATCAATGTGCTTCATCTTGGCATGGAAATTTGGGTTCTTTTCCAAACAAATGACACTCTAAGTGTAAAAAAAATAGTGATCTGCCCTGCATTAAAACCAATGTCTGAACACAAATGCGTTAGCCAAACCACTTCCTTATAGGCGTGAGTTGCAGCCATGTACTCTACCTCTGTTATGGATAAAGCAACTGTAGCTTGTTGCTTGCTCATCCAACTGATTGCTCCACCATTAAGCATGAACGTATATCCACTGGTGGATCTTCTGCTGTCAATGTCCCTTGCCCAATCAGAATCAACATATCCCAGAATGTTGAGAGTCCTCTGTAATGCAACCAAAATGCCACGGTAACACAAAGCATAATTTGAAGTCCCTTTCAAATACCTAAATACTCTCTTCACAACATCCCAATGTGATCTTCCCAGATTCTCCATGAAATGGCTTAGAACTCCCACTGCTTGGGAAATGTATGGTCCTATATAGACCATAGCATACATCAAAGTGCCAACAAAATTTGCATATGACACATTGGTCATGTCCTCCATCTCAGTAGTAGATTTTGGATAGTCTTCAATAGATAGCTTTGTTCCTTGCATAACTGGAACAACTAACTACTTGCAGTCATTCATACCGAATCTCTCCAGAACTATGTTCACATACTTACTATAACTTTTCCAAACATTTTTGCTTGTTCTATCCCTGGTTATCTCCATTCCTAGAATATACCTTGTTGCACCAAGATCCTTCATTTCAAACTTTACAAACAACTGAGATTTAAGATCAAAAATAATAGTCTTGCTATTTCCTATGAATAACATATCATCCATGTACAGTATAATAACAAGCACATGATCATTCTCAGATTTATGATAAACACAATGATCAAATTTTGATCTTACAAATCCCATTGACAACACAAATGTATCAAATTTCTAGTACCACATTCTAGGAGACTACTTCAAGCCATAGAGAGATTTATTTAACTTACAGACCAAATTTTGTTTACCTTTCACAATGAAATGGTCAAGTTGGGACATATAAATTTCTTCTTCCACCTCACCATGGAGGAACACTATCTTCACATCCATCTGCTCAATTTCAAAGTCATACACAGCTGCCAATGACAACAAAAATCTGATGGATGCTAGCTTTGCTACATGGAAAAAAATCTCTCCATAATCAATTCCCTCAGTTTGGGAAAATCCATTTGCAACTAGTCGTGCCTTATACTTCTCATCACTTCCATCAAGTCATGTCTTCTTTTTGAATATCCACTTACAACTAATGGGATTTCACCCTTTTGGCAATGGTACCAAATCCCAACTTTCATTCTTCTATAATGAATCTATCTCTTCATCCATGGGTTCCAGCCAAGAATTTGAATCATATATGTTGATTGCTTCTTTTACAGTCCTAGGCTAATCAATGCTAGTAATTAAGGCATAGGCATAGTTCGAATCTAACATAGAGAAACCATACATTTTAGGTTGCCTTTTTTCTCATGTAGACCTTCTTACAAGCTGAGGTTGTGGTTCTTCATCATCAGAACTTCCAGAGCTGCTTGAGCTCTTCCCTTTCTAGAGTTTGGGGAATCTCAACTACATCCTTCTTCTTGTCACTTTGATCTATCTCAAGCTATTGATCACTTACTGAAGGTTTCAGCTCATGAAATATCATGCTTCTGTTGTACAAAACCTTCTTAGTAATAGGGTTCCAAAGCTTGTATCCCTTCACACCAATGCCATAGCCAATGAGAATACAGTTGACAACCTTTTTATCCAATTTTTATCTCTTTTCATTTGGCACATAAGCATATGCCTCATAGCCAAAGACACAGACATGCCTCAAAGAAAGCTTCTTACCAGACCATGCTTCCAAAGGCATCTTATCAACAAGAGCAGAGCAGGGAGAATGATTTACTAGATAACATGATGTAGCCACAACCTCAACCCATAACTTCTTCTCCAGACCAACACCACTCAATATAATCCTTTCCTTTTCCATCAGTGTCGTGTTCAACCTTTCAGCAACTCCATTCTGTTGTGGAGTGTAAGGAATTGTCTTATGCCTTTTAATTCCATGATCTATACAGTACATTTCAAAATTTGCAGAACAAAATTCACCACCATTGATTGTCCTGAAACATTTAATTTTCCTTCCAATTTGATTCTCTACCAAGGATTTAAATTCTTTAAACTGATTAAATACTTCTAATTTACTTATAGGAAAGTATACAAATGCCCTTCTCGAATAGTCATCAATGAAAGAAACATAATATCTAGACTTTGATAATGAAGGAACATTAACTGAACCAAACATCAGAATGAACATAATCCAGTATGCCAAAAGATTTATGAGGACTAGAGTAAAATGAAACATGGTTCTATTTTCCATAGATATAATGTTCGCAAAAATTGAAATCAAGGTTACAATCATCAAGCCCTTGTACAATATTTTTATTCTTCAAGGTTTTTAAACCTTTCTCACCTATGTGACTTAGTCTATGATGCCATAGAATAGTCTTCTTAGCTTGGATTTTTACCTCCAAACAATTTGCAGACAAAGAAGTGTCTTCATCTTCCTCTACAGGACCAACATTGCTTGACTTCAAAGAGGCACTGTTACATTGAACAAGACATGCATCCAGCTTATACAGAGAGCTAGTACGAACACCCTTAGCCATAACCATTCCACCTCTATCCATTTTATATCCTTTACTTGAGAAAGAAACTTCTACACTAACATCATTTAACTTACTGACAGAAAGACGATTTTGAGCCAGACCTGGTATATGCAGTACGCCACTAATACCTTTGACTCTCCCATTAGGAAATTGAATTCTAAGTCTTCCTCTACCAACTATCTACAACATTGAGTCACTTTCCAAATACACCTTTCCATTTTCATACTTCTTGTATTTAGAGAACCATTCTCTATTGGACGTCATGTGAAAGGATGCACTTGAGTCAACCAGCCTGAAATCATCTGATGCCTAAGTTGTCTAGGCTACTGCAATGAAGGCATCTACATCACTTTGAGAAGATTCATTATTAGAATCATTCTTCTTCTTCTTCTCCTTGCAATCCTTCTGGATATGACCAGGTTTCCCACAGTTCCAACATCTCACCTTGAACTTTTTACCAAGAGACTTTGATCTACCTGCAAATTTTGATTTTGACTTCATGTCCTTCTTTCCTTTCTCCTTTCGTCTACCTCGAACAACAAGAGCCTCTTTGGCCATCTCATAAGACTTCCTTCACATTTATTCAGACAGAAGCGAAGCAACCACATCATCCATCTTGGATGTAGTGGTTGTGCTTCCAATAGCCATCACCAGATGATCCAAACTATCAAGTAATGAACACAACAGGAGCATGCAACGATCCTCCTCCTCAGTCTTTACACCTATAGACGCCAACTAAGTAACACTCATATTAAATGAGTTCAGATGGTCTACAATAGATGCACCTTCTTCCATTTTCAAGAGTACAACTTCTTCGTCGGGAATAACTTATTTACCAAAGACTTTCCCTGATAAATATCACCAAGCTTCTTCCAGAATGAAGCTACAGAACGCTCCTCATGGATGTTTAGGAGTACAAAATCGGCTAGACTCAATCTTATTAGACCTCTTTCTTTTCTATCAGCAAGATGTCAAGCCTCTTGCATCGTACTTTGTGGCTTAGTTCCAGACACTGCTAACCAGAGGTCTCTATCCACCAACAAGTCTTCCATTTTGAGTTTCCATAACTCAAAGTTGCTACCATTAAAATTTTCAATATCTACTCTACCTGGTGTATTCGCCATCTCAAACAAATTTTTTTTTTAAAAATGCAAGACTCCCACTGAAACAGTATTAGAACAAAAAACTGACCTTTTCTCTCAAGGATAACATAATGGGCCAGGCTCTAATACCACTTGAAGGGAAAATAGGGGTGGATGTAATGACCCAAGAGTGTGGAATACATTCCCTTAACACTAATACAATAGAGGAGAAGAGTAGAAATGAGTTCTAATAGCTTCTAAAACTACTGAGATGAATACATACAAAATAAATGAGATAACAAAATATAAAGCATTCACAGGTTGACACAGTATTTACGTTGAAAAACATTTTCAGGTAAAAAACCCAACACACCAAGCAAAGACAATTGTATTATAGTAATGAGCAATTACATACAATGTCTAGTCTTCACTCACTATTCAGCTCACAACAACACTCAGTTATTACTCACTATTCAATACTTCCTTACAAAGCATACAATAAATTTTCCCTTACATCGTTTTGCACTCATGCGTACATATCCATCAACTTCACATTGACTGTACAAACCTTCAATGCATTTACACTTTCAACCAATCCCATGGCTTCTAGGTTCATGCATCGAACATTCAAGCAAGCAATCGATCTGCCTGGATTACATCGAGCCAACCAGTAATAACTTCACCACCCAAATTGGGTTCCTGTCATTAGCTAAAATCGGCCTACAATTATTGCTTATACTATATTGGACTTTAGCCAATCAAACTATTGCGAACCTACCACATGTCCATTTTTTATTCGTTGTCACTCTTTGACTCCATGTCCAACTCGATCAATTGAGCTCCGAGCTCGACCGAGCTTTCCTTGTCTCCACTATACTACCGCTAAGTCAACACGACCCAGTCACAGTATGGCAGTGAGCTCGTTTGAGCTCACCTCGCCATCTACTGCACTACCACCGAGTTTGATTGACTCAACCACGGTATGGCAATAAGCAGTTTGAGGAACTGCTGGTTGTCAAACCATGCTACCGTGGAGGCCGCTAGGCCACCCCATGGTAGGGCAGTGACTGCTGGTGGTCTTACTGCAACCACCGTGGTGAGAAAGCTCACCATCCGTGGTGGATTGGTAACCGCCAGGCACACCACTAGCAGTCTCACCATTGTGATCGCGGTGAGCAAACTCACCGCTCACAGTGGGGTGGTAACCGCCAAGACCACCACTGGCAGTTTCACTATGGACACTGTGGTGAGAGGACCCACCACCTGTGGTATGGCGGTAACCACCGACCAAGCCTCTAACAGCATCACCATGACCACCGCGGTGAAGGCGTTCGTCGATCGTGGTAAGGTGGTGACTGGAAAGGTAGGCAATAAGCTGCCATTTGCGACCACCGTGGTGAGTAAAATCACCATGCATGGTAAGGTGGTAACTGCCAAGCTTGTCACCGCGGCATCCCTAGGGGCAGACCAGACCACTGTGGTAAAGTGGTAAAGGGTGAGAAAGAAAATTTTCCACCAAGTCGGAATAAGGTAGAGGCACAAACTAGAAATTGAGACATGATTTCCCAACAATAACACTGAGGTTTCTTGTAGGTTCTTTCAAAGGAAAAGTATTAGATTGGTATCACACTCTACTAGCTAACACTATCGGTACTTGAGATCAGCTCGGGGATCCTTTTTATGAAATATTCTCGAACGATGGAGATGGGTTCTCGCTATATCATTATCTAGAAACAATAAAGCGAGCCTCATTTGAAGCCATGACAAACTTTAGCACCAGGTTCCATACAACTTGGCAGAGAATCTAGAATAACATCCATCCATTGACCAAGTTGGCATATATTCTCTAATTAAAGTCCATCAACATCGATATCTCCATGATGATCCAGTCACTTGGTGGAACCACATTACCAAATGCATACAACATAGAAGTTAAGGAAAATAAAAATATGATTGACACTAGGAAGTTTCCACCTCAGCCCATTATGTCGATAGTACTTGAAGTATCAACTTCCACCCAGGAGATTCCATCTACTAGAACACCCATACCACCCTCGTCTATCTACACATATCCAAGTTTGCCATAGAATGTTGCTTCTACATCCGATGATTTGAAGGATGAGATGAGTGACATAAAGTAGATGTTATGGAACTTAATAAACAAAGTAACCACTATCAAGTGCAACCAAGCTACTCCTCCAAGACCAACATATCAAAGTTATCAAGGCGACATACCATCCTACATATAGAACCAATATCAAGGAGATGCACGCACGAATCCATTGACTTAGAAAAATAACCAAATAGTATCAGTATCGATTCCACTCATAAATCCTCAAACAAGTACAAGTAGAGAGATGACAACATGGAAGAAAAACCTCACCAAAGACATCAATCCCTGGTGCTTCCCCTATGGAAATGCACATATGCCTCGAAATTGTCCGCGTGAAAATTTACAACAAAAAGCTATAGAATAGTGCAGCTAAGGCATAGCACAAAATTCAAGAGGTTATACATATGCCTCTCCTCAAATGGATAATGCGGTTCTTACCACACAAATGTAAGGAATGTCCGTGGAACAAGAAAATGACATAGCTCCCGATCATGCCCTTTTCTCATGGATGGAAGGAGAGGAAGAAATTTTCACATATGAAGCATCCACATCAGTGATGCCACAAGAATAGTCTGACTACAATACTCAATCGAAAAGGAGATTTATAGGTGAGTTGGTCACTTCGCATCCTAGAAGCGTCCCGTACCAGCCCCCTAGCCCTTCCATAATTTCTCCATAGTCGTAACTATGCAAGGATATTATCATCACAAAGTCCAAGGAACAAAAGTCTCCAAATCCATCACCTTTCAACATAGTAGAAAAATTGAAGAAATCTTCTTCTAATGTATCCCTTTGGGATATCTTAGCCATTCTAGAGAACAATTCATTACTACAGAAGGCCTTGCAGAAATATGCAGTTGTGCAATTGATAGAAAATGCTTTCGAAAAGGCTACTGAATCATCACCTCTGGCCAAAGTTCTTATGAATACTACAAAGGAGGTTTTTACTGATGTCAAAGAGGAGAAATTGAAACCTAAACCCTTTCTTATCTCTCATTCTGGGGAAAAACTATTGCACAAATCCATGATTGACTCTAATGCTAGCACCATAGTCATTCCAAGGAAAATAGTTGAAGCCTTGGGGCTTAGCTATGACCCCTTAAAGAAAGGAGTTATGCAGCTAGATGGGAACAAGGCCAAAACTGTAGGCCTGATTAAAGACCTCCCCTTTCCTTTTTTTCTTGTCCTAGCATCATAGTGCCACAAGATACCATGATCATTGATGTCCCTCCCATGTTTGGCCTCTTCCTATCTTGAGAATTCACCTCAAAGATAGGGAGATACCTTTCTTTGGAGTGGTACAACCTAATCCTCGGGACTAAGGATGAGGCTAAAATGAAGATAATATTAGAACCTTTGCATTCAGAGCATGTAGCTGATGAAACCATGATCAACTTCAAAGCTACTCATACTTCTTTTACCAAAGTAGAAACTATTGGTATCAAGCTACTAGGAGATGAGAAGGTAACTAAATGAAAAGCCGATCGAGAAGTGGTCTTCTTGAGTGGGTATGTAGATGCCAACCCTTTCAAAAATTATCATGCTACTAGGTTGGGCACCTACATCATTTATGATAAGGATCAAGAGTTCCCAAGGGTAGTAAAGGATTCCACGACCAGACAAGCCTTAAAGCTCTAGACATTGCACTTTGACTGTGCAAGATGCAAAGTTGGCACTAGTGTCGCGATATGCCTAACATCTCCAAACAATGAGCGGATTCTTAGATCTTTCCACTTCCAATTTTCTTGCTGAAACAATGAGGCCAAATATGAGGGTCTTGTGCAAGGAATAAGCCTCGTGGAGGGCATGTGTGTCAAAAAAATAATGGTGTTCAGAGATTCTAAACTTATAATCAATCAAGTCAGAAATATCTCTACTGCAAAAAATGTCTACATGCAGTCTTATAGACATAGGGTATGAGACCTCATCAAAAATTTTGAAGCTTTTAACATCAACATGGTGCTAAGGGAGCAGAATTCAGTTGTGGATCACATGGAAATGATAACATATCAATTTCATCCTATCTCTGACTTGATTGAGAATGTGCACTCTATGCGAGTGATCATCCAACCCTCCATTCTAGATAATGATCAGGTCTAGAAAGTGTTTGAAAGTGACAAACAAATTGCCTCATTTATTCAATAGTTAGGAGAGTTCGTCAACTAGTTTTAGCCAAAGATTGAAGAAGTATACGAAGGGAACATCATTTAGTTGAGATCAAACAAAATTTTGAAAGGGTTGGTCACGCTTGAAAATTAGTTCGACTATGATGATGCAAGGAATGATAGGAGAATTTTTTTATTAGACCAGGAACACTATGTTGACCTTGAGATCGGGGACAAAAGAAAACTAAAGGTCGGGAAAGAAGTCCCCTAGTGCGGCAAGGATAGGTTTATACACTTTTGTGAAACATAAAAAGGGGTCATCGCCTTGTCTTATGATGACCTCAGGGGATATGATCCTAACATCATCTAGCACCCCATCAAACTAACAAAAGGTGCTAAATATATTAAAAAAAAAAAGGCTTGTCAATCCAAAGATTGAGGCCCTAATGGCATATGAGCTAGGGAAGTTGATCTTGCATTGTAAGATTGTGTTTCCATTCAAGCATAGTACATGGGAATCTAACCTTTTTCTGGTTCAAAAGAAGAATAGAGACATTCATCTCTATGTTGACTTCCATGACCTGAATAGGGAATCACTAAAGGATCATTACCCATTGCCTTCCATGGAATTAATTTTATAGACTGTGGCAGGTCCAAAGATGTTTTCTCTATTAGATGGCTTCTCAAGCTACAATCAGGTTTGGGTTAAAGAAGAAGATCAATAAAACACAATGTTCACCACCAAGTGGAGAATGTTCGCATATTCTAAGATGCCTTTTGGCCTATCAAATGTGGGATCCACCTTCTAGCGGGCAATGGTTATCGCTTTGAGCAAACTGATCAATAAAATTATCATCATCTATCTAGATGATTTGATTGTATTTTCCACGTCCAAAGATGACCATTTTGATCATCTAGAAATGGTTTCCAAAAAATTGAAAGAGTTTGAGGTATCCTTAAACCCAAAAAAATGTATTTTTGGCATGCTGCAAAGTAAGCTATTAGGACACATATTGCCCAAATATGAAATTTCAATTGATCCCAAACGTGTGAAGGAAATTATGGAAATTTTCCTTCCATTCAACAAGAAGGGAGTTCAATCATTTCTTGGAAAGGTAAACTTCGTAAGAAAATTAATTTCTGATTTTGCAAGGATAATTTGGCCCATCACCCTAATGTTAAAAAAGGACCAATTGTTCAAATGGACAAAAGAAGCAAGAGAATCCTTTGAGAAGGTGAAGGACGCCATTGCTTCAGCTCCTATGCTAGTAAATCCAAACTTATCAAAATACCTCATAATGTATATTTTTAGTAGCAAGACAAGCATCACTATTGTCCTGACTTAGAAGGATGATGAAGGAAAGGTAGAACATCTCATAGTATTTAAATCCTGGACATTGAATGAATATGAGATGAACTATAATTTCATCAAGAGGAAAGCATTCACAATTGTAAAAGGACTCAATAAGTTCTGACATCTTATATCTTGCAACAAGGTGATTTTTAATGTCGCACATTCTAGTGTGTGTGAATACATTATGGAAGGAGAAATCACCGAAAAAAGGGCCAACTAGATCACTAAGATCCTTGAATACGACATCGAGGTCAAGCCTACAAAGACTGTCAAAGGAAGAGGGCTATTTAAATATTTGGCACACAATGAAGAGAGGGAAATTAAAGAAGAGAAAGTAGAGCTCATCCTAACAAATGAATCTGAACCCGAAGGTTGTTGGCTGGTGGATAGAGTAAGATTTATGCACACCAGAAAGTATCCATCAGGACTTCCTTCATAGAGAAGAAGATTCTACTGACTACAAAACAATGGGTACTCACTTATTGAAGGGATCCTCTTCAAGAGGAATTTCAACAATGTCCTATTATAATGTGTCACCACAAAGCAAGCAAAGAAACTTCTTGGCACCTTCCACAATAGCCCTAATGGAAAAAAATTCTTTGTGAAGACCACCACCATCATAATTCTATGTGTTGGGTACTTCTGGCCTACACTATTCAATGAATCCTACAACATGATAAAAGCCTTCAACGAATGCCAATTCTACACAGGGAGAAGGAAAAATTCCTCCATGCCTCTTAGTCTGATAGTAGCAGATGAACCGTTTGCGCAATGGGGGATAGATTTCATCAGGATAATCAATCCTTCCTCTAGCGCCGGTCACAAGTGAATTTTCACAGCCACAGACTACTGCACGAGGTGGACTAAAGACATACCCCTAAAGAATGCAACATAGGCAAAAATTGTGGACTTTCTTTCGGGGCTAGTAACGATATTTGACCTACCAAATATCATCATTTCGGATAATGCCAAAGTGTTCCTAGGCTCTAAGGTATGTCAATTCGCATTTGCACATGTACTATTCTTGAAAAAATTATCAAATTATTACCCATAGGGGAACGACCTGGCCAAATCAACTGACAAGAATCTAGTCTAACTCATTAAAAGGATCGGGTCTTATCATGAGAAGGAGTAGCACAAGAACCTCCAAAAAGCATTATGGGTAGACCGCATAACTCCTAAGCAAGCCATAAAAACTTTGCCATATGAGATAGTATATGGGAAAGAAGCATTGTTTCCTATCTCTATAAAGATACCTGTGTTACAACTACTCAAGTCTCTAGAAATTGAAGATAACAAAGCTATGGAGATCCAGTTGGCCGAATTGCTAGAAGTAAAAGAAAAAAGGGAGAAAGCCCTAATAGCCATGTCTAACTGCCAACATGTGGTTAAGAGATGGTTCAACAAGAAAGCTTGAGACCAAGGTCTAAAATGCAGAGACTTGGTACTAAAGTTCAACAGAAGGGTCGCAAATCCTGGCTAACATGGAAAATTCGACAAACTCTAGGAGGGTCCTTTCAAAATAATGCATTCAAATTAGAGAACATGGAACAAGAATCACTAGGAATTCTAGTTAATGAGATTCACTTAAAATTATTCAATTAAGCTTTAGTTACTTCATGCAGGTGTAAATATGTGAATAATATAATTAATTTCCCTTTTGTGTGTTTTCAGCCGATCTTTTCAACAATTTCACAGTTGTAAGAAGCAAGAAATTTCATGAAACTCATAATTACAAGAATAGAGAAAAACTATCATGCTCATGTTGTAGAAAATAAATTCATATGCGAGGAATTCAATTCAATCCATATTGCAAAAAACACAAGAACGAAGACAAGGAGTTCAAAATAAGAAAGTATAATCGTTATCTATATGTACTTTGATAGAAACATTGTCAAAATAGCTTTGTGGCCATGTGCTCAAAAGTATGACTATATGTATACAAATTTCTTATATATATCTGTACGAAAGCCCTTTTCCAAGCATATATCTATACAAAAAAGAGAAAAAGCGTTTTAAAGTTCAAGTAGTTGGAACATGGTACTATATGAAGGCATGGATTGCGTTTGTTGGAGAACCTTGCTTAGCATATTTGTCTGGCAGCAGCAGGAGGAGGAACTGCAAAGTTTGAGAGTCTCCGATTGGCAATCCACGTCATAAAATATAACGCTACGGCCCTGGCGCAACGGTCGTGCCGATATCCCGTTCAGTGCCGCTTGGTATGGAGAGATAAGCTGCGAAATATGCACTTTTGGAGTATTATTGCGGCCAGCTACCGTTTTCGCGGCTATAGCGGTAAGAGTGCTTGTTTTAGTCATGCACTTAGTTTACCTAATGAATATCTCCCAGAAAGTTCATTTGAGACTTGTTGCACACTAATCTGATTGGAGTATTCATCGTATTAGCCTCTACTCGACTATCCAATTCTAAGCCCTACACAAATTTAGAACCTACTCAACTGCTTAAATGATAGTCCTATCTAATCACTTAATGCTACTTTTGCTAAAATCGCTATGTATGATTCCCCTACTATGTTAGGACCTATTTATAGAAATGTAGCTACAAGTATGTCGAGGAGGACATCATGGAAAAATAGGGCCTTAAGTGGTGATAAAATTCAAAAAAATTAGAGTTACTTGATGTTAAAATTTGAATAAGTTATCTATATTATTTCAAAAATATGTAAGAATAGAATCTATAGCAAATTGAATTTAGCTTCTTAACTACTAGGTTTTTTTGTTTTTTTTAAAATCCATTTGGTGAAAATTTGAAATTTCAATGTAGTAGTACTTAAATTTCAGGGAAAAAATAAGAAGTAGGTGTTTGTCTAACCACAATAAAATGATAATTTTTTTTTTATAATGGACTCATGTCCCGATATGAAGCATATTTTTTGTAATTTTTTTCGAAGTAAATAATTAATTATGATTTTTTTATTACAAATTTTAAAAAATATAAAAACTTGTATGTCTGACAACCTTAACTTGGTCAAAACATAATTAAATTTTTATTCTTTTAATCCTATAGTATGCAAAGGATAAAATGGGACACGCATTTCAGATTCAAAAAATGTGATACTATTTGAAAGCTATAGATGTTTTTCGATCAGAATATCAATTAGGACTTTATTTGTAATTCAAATAGAATATGAATAATAATTATTTATTAAATTCAAAGTAAAGCGTAATTTATATTGGTGGAAAGCTGGGAATCTCCTTAAAAAACCCTTTTCATTTCATCAATTTTGGGTAAAAAAAGTCGTTAGCCACATGGACCATCATATCACTTACATATCGCCACTTTTTGGCCCATTATGATCCTGCACATACCCCTACATAACAAGTGTGGTGATAATTGAGTTTTAACTGAAAAAACCCCATGAAAAGGCCAACTCGATATTCCAACCCAATTTTGTCCACATGTATGAATTGTTGCATGCACGATTAAGGAACGATAATCAATTAGTGCAAATTGGTGGCAATCCTAGGTGATGGCTCATATAGATAGATGCTAAAGTGTCATGATGTAGGCAGTTTCAAGTTCCAAGATTGAGTGGAAATCTCTTCTAAGTACTCATTATAGTTTTAGCTTAATTATTCTTTGTGAGATATTAATTGCTAAGGGATGCGAGAAGATGGAAAGCTTTTCATCAATGACTCAATTTCCCAAAAAAAAATCACTAAAGGGACATTATAACTAATGCAATTATGAATTATTATCTTTTCAAAAGGGAAATTAGTTCATTTCACATGGACAGAGGAGCTAGCAATACATGTCGAATTAAATGCAAAAAGGTAATTGTTGTCTATCGGTTGAGGGTAGAAAATCAAAGAAAAAGGTAAGTGTCGCATATAAGGGCTAAATAGAGCATAAAAATTCTTAAGTACGCAAAGGAACTTGGAAGAACAAAATTGTTAAGGGAACCAGGTGTGTTGCATCTAGCAACAAAATAGCTGAACATAGAGGTAATTGAAGAAAATTCACTACCCCGATGTAGATTAAACCTCAAATAGGAGCCTGTCTATGTTTGAGTTCAAAGCCTTGCGTAGTGTTCTAGGTTCTATTCATACTACTCTAGTGTTCTTTCTGAGAATTTTGCAAAATATGGAAGCTACTTAGGGTTCCCAAATAGAAATGCAAGAAGAGAGGGCCCAGATTTTATTTGAAGCCATGCACACAGCACCAGCCTCCTATATCTTCAAGAATATCTCTTATGCTTCACTTGGTATACCAGACAAGCCAATGTGGGTGAATAGATGGGTTGTAGCTAAGAGGAGTCCTCAAAGAGATCAAAGCCGAATTAAAGAAGAATGGGATATATTCATGATCCCATTCATGTGAAGAACCCTAAGATGCTTAGGGAGGCATCCTGTGAAAGAATGAAAATAAATAGCGACTCAGATTCCTTGGTGCAAATATGTTGGTTTACTGGGGTTCCACAATATATGGTCTCATTCATACACTACTACCCTAAGTTGGTCGACGAGGTCATCAAAGACTTCAACCCAGATACCAACACCATTCAGGGTCAAGAGCTAAGTGTTATTATCTACAAAGAGGCTATTTGGGATATGTTGCATATCCCGGAGTGAAGCTCCAAAGTACCTTAAATGGAGTCATTCACTCCGGCCAAAGGGGAGACCTATTGGAAAACCAAACATTTTTCTCTAAAATTTTATAACGCTGAAGCACAAAGGTCAAAGGAAGCTCAAATATAGCCAATGCAGATCCCAACAATGCATAGAAACTTCAAAGATGATATGAAGGATGCCTTATCAATGATGGTGTTTGTTTGTGGCCTAGACATCGATAGAGAGGTTCAAGAGTTTCAACTAGGCTTGAGGTCTTAGTTGCGCAGGCAACATTCTCTTTTCTAGTATAATTTCATAGAATTCCTCATCCAGGAGATGCTCAGCTAGATAGGAAAGTACCAACTACAACAAAGATTCATGTTTTCATCCCTGGGTGATCCAACAAAGCTGGTTTACAATTTCTGAGAGGAACTGATTTTTGCTGAAATTACATATTTTTAGAAAATATAATGATTTAAGCCTTTAAAAGTTCCATTTGAAGGATTCCAATTGAAGAGGGTTTGATGAAACCACCTTATATCAAACCCCCTTGGATAGAACCTTGCTAGTTTTAAACCATACCTATAAATGAGTCTCCTTTACACCTATCAAAATGTTGATAAAAAATCACTTTTGATTTACCTTTTGGGGGATCAAATGAATTCATTTAAAATTTATTTCAAATTCTTATGGTATTCCTCAAAATGAGCTATCCCACGAATATAATTTTAATATGTTTTGGTTTTATTATGTCTGTGTTTTTTTAGTTTATTAAACATAGGTTTTTCACCGAAAATCAAACTCTTTGTTTTTGCACATGAGGAAAAATAGCAAATTATCAAAATAATTTTTTTGAAAATATGTTTGTGTTGGGTATTGATGTCCTTGATCCATTAAAAAATAAAATTAATTTCAATACATACAAAAAAAGTTATGTTGTATACAGCCCGCCTATGTTTGAATTGCAATTGTTTTGACTTCAAAACTCTATTAAGGAAAAAATATTCAATAAAAAAATATGAGACTAAATGAAAAAGCTAGATATCATAGGTACAAATCTAAATTCAGAAAAATCAGAATTTTATCCTTCATACAAAAAAGGTTATGTTGTATACGGTAAGCATGACTTTTAAAAAATGTTGTTTTCTGAAAAAAACAAGTTTTCGTGGGAGATGGAAAAAGAAGTGAAATCTTATTTCAAAAATTTTGAAATTTTTTTTTTAGAATCTACAGACAAAATGTGATGAGACTCTAGTTTGAATCATCTTCAAATTCATCACGGTTTAGCCGCTATAGGTGCCCGAATGTGAATATTTACTTAAAAATAATAATTTCAGTGTCCAGTTTAGCCAAAAATTGTAAACCACTATTGTGGGATGACCTCCTTCCTCAGCTACATGTTTCTACATTAGAACCCTTACTTCTTCCAAAAACATCTGTGGCTATCCATTTTTTATGAAAGCCAGACGAAGAAGTCATTTTCAACTTGGACTCCTCTCCTCTTTGCAACATATGATTATTATGCATTCTTGGATTATTTCCTAAATCCAATTTTTAGGATTTGAGGGAAGACAATAGTGTCTTATGATTCAGCTCAAACCATACTGAGTTCATGCAAAATATCACTCCAAAGTGTGACTAGTTTTTGGGTGAGGACTTCACATTCGTCTGATTGTGTGACTTCACTAGGGAACCCTTCTAGCTTCCACCTTGTCTTACAAATCGGATACTAGCGCTTGAAGTATTCTACTAGGTATCAATTATTGACTTCACCTTTTGCAACTGAAAATCAAAGAAGAAAGGATTATTTAGCTACCCTATGAGCTTTAAGACCATGATCATGGCCAAGAGGAGGAATCATGACTTGCTAGAAGCAAAGATGGCTTGTCTGGGGTTGGTATGAATTTGCAATAAGTGTAATTACAACCCCGATGATGACTTGTTGAATAAATATGTCAAGGTAACACACAAACCTCATCCTTACTAGGAGAAGCATTGAAATCTAATGACAAATGTGGATGAACTTATGGTCAACCTAGCTCATATTAAAACAAAAGTTGGTCAGCCTCCCTCACTTGGATCTTACTACCGAAGCGAGAATTATGATAAGACAAAGTAGATTGTGGCTACTCTTCATAAAAACTTGATGAAGAATTATAACTAGAAGGAAGAGAAGATTAATGATTTCTGGATATACCACTAGGAGACCTGGCACACTGAGGCCCCTTATGATAGTGTGGAAATGGATGAAAAGTTTGAAAAATTATGGAATGATGAGCATCTCAATTTGGAAAATAGTGATGAGAAGGGCTCTAGTTCAGAAGAGGCCAAATAGAAATCAAATGAAGGAGTGAAATGAGAGATAGAACCTCAAATTGCCTTAGCACAACAAAAAGGGAAAACCATGAAGCAACTTGGTAAAGTTTCTTCTAACATGTGGGTGAACATATCATGTGTGAGATCTTCACTGAGTCACACCTGGACTGCAAGGACTAGAACAACCCAGCTGCAATAATCTGAAATAGTAGTGGTAGAAGACTCACGACCAACAAAGAGCTAGCGACGAGCCAAGGATTGCAATAATCCACACTGTAGGTATCTTTCACTCCCCATTCTATTATTTCACAGTCCTTAGTTACCCCTACTATGTCTGTGACACCTCTCATTTCAAGCGTTGACCCTTCCCTTTCATCCTCTTCTTCAATGTTCATAGGGGGTTTCACATAATTCTCCCATGCGACCACATTTTGCCTTACTCCTCCGCAAACCCCTACACCATTCACCTTGGCCCATTCGGTGTCCCCAAGTATCTAAAATTCTGCCTTAGCTACCATCGTTGATACCTCTCATGTTGCTGCCATGTTGGCCCAAATCCATTCTTCCCAACAGATGGAGTCTTCCATGATGTCGCTTACCTCAAGTCCTCCTACTGGTTTGTAGGTCAGGTTTTGGAATATCCCTCCTTTCTTTCCTCAAATAGTTAGTTTTCCAAGAATGAAATCACTTGGGACCGCTACCCTCTCATTTACTTTTTCCCTTCCTCCCGATGCACCTTTTGCCAGTAGGCTCACCAGGTCATTGTCATAATCTTATCAGAGGGTGATAAAACTAAGCAGGCCAAATGAAAAAAGCTAAATATGCTAAGAGGCTAGTAGAGCCCAAAGTGTAGACTATTTTTAATGAGGCTCATTAGTCGCTACATTTTGTGACTATGTACCCAACTATTAAAAAACCATAAGGAGAGATGCAGCCAGATGACTACAACATGTATTCCATGGGGCTCGATTTAAGCATAGCCTGACCTTAGGGCATGGTAGAGCTCATGGAGGAAATGTAATGGGTGGTGACCATCAAATTTGTTATGTCTAATCACCAGCTAAAGAAGAGGGAATAAGAGATGAAAAGCGTCAAGGATAGAGTTGAGGTATTGCTCACCAAGGAAAAGGTGAGAGATTCTGAATTTAAGCGTTTGTCCCAACAAACAGAGATGGAGCAAGTGAAGCTTCGGGAGGAACTTGCAAATGTCTAATTTCTTGATCCTAAGTTGGTCATTGAGCTGCAATAGAAGAACCAAGGATATCAAGACTAGTTGGTGCATTTGGAGCAAGAAGTGCAAAAAAAAAATGAAGAATTTTTCCACCAACATGCTCAACTAGAGCAATAGATGCAAAAAAAAAAAGTGGATTTCAATATCCACCGAGCCCAAGTAGAGAGTGAGAGAAAAGAAATGAAGAATTACTTGGAGAAGGAAGCAACAAACAAGGAACGAGTCGAGGCTAGCTTGATTGTAGAATCACAGATCTTGCAAGGAAAACTCACTGCAACAAACTAAAGGGTTGCAAAGCTCACACATAATATGGAATTGAGGGATTAAAGGTAGTCCTATTAAATAATTCCACCTAGCCTCCTGATGTCTAATCAAACCTTCTTTAGATAGCCCAATAGTTATATGTTTCATATTGGGAAAGAGTTAAGGACTTCTGCCAAACTCTACAGTTGACATTCCAATTTATCATGGAGGCAACAAGTTTGGGTAGAGAGGTTCATGAAGCAATCAGGAGGTTCCCTCAATCCATCATAGAGAGAGTTCTGAAAGCCAAGATATTATTGGACAGGCTATATATGGTCCCAAATGAAGTCTTGGAAAACATAGGAGTGTAGTACTGGAAGGCCACTACCAAACCTACTAATAGGTTCTTCCATTTCCACACAACCATCTTTCATGGTAGTGAGTGCACCACCACATTGGATCAGACCATGAGTAGCATGCAGACAAGGTTCTCCCACCTAACTCAGATGGGCTTACCATCCCAATTTCTTGGAGATGAATTAGTGGCCATGATGGAGCACATTGTGCTGAGGATCGAAGAGTAGCAATAGGATGGATCTATTTTTTAGAGTTTCAGTCAGCCCCTTGTTTTAGGAGATATTGAGAGTGTCAGTCATTCGATTGCATGACTTCTTTTTCAACTCAATTCTTGGGCCGGTATATTGACGATGCTACCTTACAATTAAATGATCGATCTGCATGGAGTGTAAGAAAGTCTATCCGACATATTGACTCCATCTGAGGTTGAATGGTTGTATCTACAAACCACCCTCTCTAAGCTCTAATCATGTTGCCCAATGGAGAATGCTTTGGTCTGCAAACCAAAAAAAATTGGGTTCCTCATTTCATAGGCGAAACATCCCTGATAAGTCACCAAATGTTGTGAATATAAATTTCCCAAGCTCCCTTTAGGTTATTTTAATATTGCTAAGTACCGGCTATGCCCACCTATTGAAAGAAACATCGGGTTCCTTTTGCAAGGCTTTATCTGAATGCTTCCACTTGTCAGTCGGGCACTCCTAACAAGGATCCTTTCCTTCACTTTTTGAAAGCCACCACCATACTTCCATGTGTATGCAGTTCACACTCTTTAGTGCTTCTTCCCATTACTTCTCCCATCGGGCCTTGACCGCATGCCACATAACATTGGTTCACACACACTCCTTGGCGACCCCCACATATAGCACAATATGTTTTGGAGATCTCCACATGTCTTCACCACACAAGTTTTCAACGCATGGAAGGGAGAATGAACCTCGGGCCTCAACTTCTTGCCACATGGATCTTCTAAAGGCTTCATCAGATAGGGGAATGAAGCAAGAAACAACCTCCAAATAGTTCCTCATTGATGGCTCAAATATGTTTCCATTGAAATGACTGGGGAAAATCATTACCATATACATCATTGCTCATGATCAAAGGATCTTTTCTATTACTAGCTCACTAGGCTAGGGATTTTATTATAAATGTTGCTTCTTCTTTTGAAGAAAGAGTTCATATTTTGATAGATAAATTGGTGGAAGAACCAAGCCTTTTATTTATTTTTAGATTATTGCAAAAGAACTTACAGACTGTGCCACTATTCGACCTTTCTATTTTCTTAAGATATTTGATAAGTTTTACTATTCCATTATTATACTGAATGTTTCATTTGTAGAACTTCTATAAATTTAATGCAAGTTTGTTGGTTTAGATCATGTCTTTGAATCCTCTTTTTAGTAAATGTGCATGAGTATTATTTTATGTCATTGGGTGAATCATTTAGGCTTCTATCTTTATTTTTTTCATTCTAGAACATAACATATTGTTGAATAGGCCCTTAAATCACATCCAAAAGATAGATTTATCATTCCTTACATCTAAATCTTGGTTCATTTCCCTAGTTAGATCCTTTCATTTATATATGCTTCCTTTTCCCATTCCAAACCCCATTTATAGAAGAAGCCGACTTCCTTAAAAATTTGGAGGTTACTCAATTTAGCGCAATAGGTCCCCCCTTTAATTGAGTTTCCCATAAAGGTTGTTACCTTGTCAAATTTTGGTATCAACACATATCACTATAAATGTGAATAAAGTACCTCTAAATAATCTTCACAAGGATAGTTACAACTCTCAGAGGAACAAGTAGAAAATTGAATTTCATTCCGATTCTCAGATTTACTGGCTATATTTGTATCAGATGTGAGATAACCAAAAGTAATACCTTAGAGGATATCATCAATGTTTTTCCTTATTCGCTCATTTCCATACTCCAATACTGCATTGGATACATCATCAAATTCATCAACAAAGATTGGATTATTTCTACACCAATAAGGATCACCGTTTCTCATTTATAATGAATATGGAAGCTCGTCAAATAAGGGGTTATGCCACATGATGGTTCAAATCCGCCATATCATCATTGTATTCAAAATCATTATAATCCCTAGAAGAGCATAGAGATATATTTTCAACTTCATTCACATCATCAATAGTCAACATGGTTGATCCACACTCTAAAAACTCTCTATAGGAGGGGAATTGTTCATCCTCAAGTAGATATACATCTCCATTATCATCATCATACACCATATTCGAAGTAGAAGACTCCACCTCCACTTCGTCAGGAAAATCAAAGCCAATAGAGGAGTGACCACATCTAATATCATCACAATTACTATAGCAGGGAGATCCATCAATACTGAAACTATGTTTAGACTGAATGCTCAAATCTTCATTTCTAACATCTTTCCCCCTAATTTGTAATGAGGTATCAGCAAAACATGCATCATTTTTAGTGACTTAATCTTGGTAGGGAATGAACTCTCTCATCTCTTCTACTTCTTCCTCATTCAATAAATCCCAAGGATGTAATTGATGCCTCTCTATTTTGTCTTCAAACCCTGTGTCCTCATTTTCACCACTATTGTATTGATCAACATATGTGTTACTTGTGAAGTGATTACAATCATTACATTCACCCATATAACAAGATGGATGTTCAGGTTCTTCTATACCTTGTCCATTTGTTTGCATTGTTTCTTGGCTTTCCTCAATAGGTCAACCACTACCAATATTTTAAAACATCACCTCTTGTACATGATCACACTTGACTCCTATAATATTTATCTAATCAAAAATTTGAGGCTTCAATTCCTTTATCAATGTACTCAATTCAGAATCATAAATTTACCAAAATAGAGCAATTCATATTGAATCCTCAAGTTTGAGATTCTTAGGAACCTCCAACAAAGCATCCAAAAATCTTGAGAACAGATCATAGGGTAACTCTTCTTTGTGCATTTTCATTTCATACAAATTCCTACAAAAGACATCTAATCAACTTTACTCAAACTTTGTTGATATTCATCTTGAATCTCACAATGATTTGCATTTTGTGATGATGGAGAAATCAGAATAGCAGAAGCACTATTATCTTGACAATAATTTCTATTGTCTGATCCATGGAGTCCATTTGCAAGAGGTGTTCTAAGACCGCCAATTCTTGTAGCCTTATATCCTTTCATCATTGAATATTTCAAGTTATTTTCAATATCCATAGAAATTTCATATGCCTGATGTAGTGTTGTGGGTTCCTTGTCTCCTAGCTAATAACTCATCTTACTATCAAATGCACCAAGATACACATCCAAACACTCAACATCATTTCGTCTTATACTTTCTGGAATGTCCCTTATTGCCTTTAAAAATTGAAGGCTGAAAGCAGGAACCAACTCATCTTCATTTCTATGGATTTCAATAAAAAAAATTATTACCACATTTGGATTTACCCTTTCACCAAATTCTTCTACAATGGATGTCACAAACTGATTCCATGAAGCTATAGAACATGATGGTAAATATGAGAACCAATTTCTAGCATCATCCTTAAAAGATTGAACAAAAAGCTTCATGAAAACATCCTCATGATTTACCTCATAATCCCCCATCACATCCATGAATGTTTGCAAATTTTTAGAGGTTGATTCTAAGCTCTTCCCTGTGAATTTGGGAAAATATTTCCTAACATTTTTAGGAATCAGGTTTGGAAAACCTTTAATACCACAACAAGCCATTGGCATATACCTTTCGATAGAAAAAACCCTTTGAGGGTATGTTAAAAAATATTTTCCGTGCATACTTTTACTTGCTATGTCATAGGGAAACCCTCTTATGTCCATATTTAGTCATTGTTAATTCCAAATATGGTCATCAATTGCATCATTCACTAATTTAACCATAATTCTAAAATACAGATCAAATCTTCATGCCTTAAATATTTCTCAGAGGCATAATCTAGAAATAAGAATACTTCTGAAATCATTAAAGATATTACACATTACACATTAGAATTATGGAAAGGACCACTACTATTCCTTTTCTTAATGCAATTTCATTTAATAGGGAACCATTTATTATCTTCAACTCTTTAATACTTCTCATAAATTGCCTTTTACACATGATAATACTTTATCTAGATTATGAAAATACTAGGAAACTTGTGGAAGCTAGTAACCTTTCTTATTGACTGAACATCTTTTACAATCTGAAGCTCTCTTCACATCTTTTAGTAGGTTCTTTAGATAGAGTCATCACCTCTCTTCATACAGGATTGAACATCAAAAAGTATGAAGCTCTTTTGAAGATAGATTTCCTTCTAGGTTTCCTCCAACAACAGAGGCACACACATTTTTTGAAACTTTCTACAACACAACCACTTCCAGGTCTAAAAACTTCACAATATCTAAACTAGATGCTCAGATTCACCAAATTCTTGACACTTAAGGCTAGATGATCTTCTATCAAAATTTTCTCAATTATTTCCCCAACAGAGTTTCCATTTTTTGTTTGTGACTCCGATGGGAAAATAATATTTCACAATTTTCAACCTCTTGTTACAAATAATATTTCAAGATTTTAATGACTCTTTGACAAAGCAGTCTGCAACCAAATTTCAAAGTTCATCCCAAGTGAAGTCACCATTTCTGTTGGTTCTTTTTTCCATCCTAACCTTGAAATCCTCTAAAGGGTAGCCAATCCTTATGCTCAAGAATTTTCAAAGTTAGTGGACAACTAACAAGTAAGGATTCTCAGGCTCTCACTCCTACACTTCAAGCTCTATGGAACCTAGGAGGGCATTCCTCAACATACTCAAAAGAGACTTAATGCCTAAAGAGTCTTTCTATACACATATATATTCTTATTGAGTGAAAATAGGAATCCTTCATCAAAGATTTGGATGAACTTTGAACAAACTACAACCTAGTGCTAAGAATTAAAAATAATTTCAATGTTACAGATTATAATTGAATGTATTTTGAATGATTTTTATTCTCATTCCAAATCTCTATTCAGGTGCATTTCTATCTTGTTTATCCACAAAATATCGTAATGAATAGACCAGTGCTTTATCTATTGGGAAATGGAATCAAATCATGTAATAACCAATAATATGTTAGTCATTTACTCATAGATCAATGGACTATTGTTACACCACATTATAGCATTCAACTCATTGTGTTTAACACATAAATTCTTACTAAATCTTATGCTCTTCCCTATAAAATTATGTGCTTATCTTAGAATTGAATCAATTTATTGAATTGAAGCCAAAGTAAATCCATGCAATCAATTATAAAAATTATTAAAGATGAATTGGAAGATTACTAACCCTTTGATTCATAACTTAGGAGTATTACATAAAAGAGTATATGCATTAGAACTTAAGATTTTCCTTCATATCTACGACTTCTATAAAACTATTTTAAGATTACTACATATATGAATTATACCATAGAATTCTTAATGTTCTATATATCTAAATTTATACAATATTATTCTTCCTCAACCTAGCCTTGAATACACAGACTATTCTGAGATGCACAAAATTGAACCCCTATAATTAACCTTGAAATCCCTTTTATAAAACAAGAAAGTAACAAGCATTGGGCTGAGTTATAGTTACATTTCATCCCATTTCATTCTTAGTTTCACCAGACTTCAAAATATTCCCTAGGTAGTTATATGTAATCATTTGCAAAATAGAGGAGAGAAAAAAATCCAAAAACCATTTGTTGGAGAAGACCCACCAGCCTTCCAAAAGGCATTTCCATTACAACATCAAAATTTAGCACGTTCACACCGAAATAGGAAATTTCACCATCAACAAACAGGAATGAACAAACAAAAAACCATATCACAACAAACCATCCATAAGGAAACAAGTTAGCACAAAGGACCAAAAACCTAGCACCAGCTCATCAAAAATAAATGGGGTGCTATTCTGCCTTGTTAGAAGAAAAATAAGAATGCCCACTTGTTGTCCTTATCGAAAATGGTGTAGCCATCACCACCTCATCCTCAGAATCAACCAAATCAGTCATGGCCATACATACTAGTGGTAGACTGAGTCATTTTCAGCTCCACTCATAGAGGTATCATCTGAGACTTCAATGTGAGAATGATGACGTCCCATGTAGGCTTGGTGATACTTGTTCTTTCTCATAGCTTCCCTCTCAGGCCTATCAACTTTCCTCTCCTTACCATTGAAAAATTCCTTGGAGATAATTATGCTCCTCAAATTAAAAGCACGCTTAAGGGCACCCCATGTAGACTTCCTATCAGCTCTTTCTTGCTTCTTTGGAGTCACAAGGACCTCAGGCACATCTAGTTCATTCATTGGAACATCACTTTGAGATTCAAGGAGATTGAGTCTCCTGGACCTTAGGACTGGGCTGAAAGACACATTTACCTTACTCATTCCTCATAGAGTAACTCACCAAATTTATTTAGGACATAGACACCACCCTCCATGTAAAATAGATAGCTCAAATTTTGTAATTACTTAGAACACTTCATATGCTCATTCTAAGACTCAATTATCACAGACAACAAATGGTGAGAATAATAAGAAGGAAATATTCATTAAATGGATCAGCTACAACATGTATTCATTAATGTTCCAAGGGAGTTTGTACAAGAGAGCTAGCAACCAGCTAATTTGATTTTGAATCTCATTCTTTGATCACACATTGAGATGAATCAATGAATAATCAAACAAAAGGACTAATTATGATAAATTTAATTTGCATGCACTAGATACCTTTTCCCCACTCGGAGAACTCAAATGGATAAACACCCACTCCATCTTCATAATTAAATATACTTAGCACCTGATGAAACATGTTGTGTCACATTTACCTGCTCACCCATGGGAATTAATTTACTCATAATTCACGAAAAAAAGATAGCGGGGATAAATCATGATTTATCCTCAGAATATCAGCCCATACTCTATCTTTCTTGAATTTCTCCATCCACATGTACCAACACCTGACAAAATTGACATTTGCAACTGCAAGCATCTCCCAAATCTTGAATGTGCACCAAAGATAGTTCTGATTTGATGTTTTAAATATTAGTGCAGTATCGGGCAAATATTAGTAGTACTTTATCTTCACTAAATTTCATTAGAGCCATTTGAAGTAGTCCATCTGGTAGCCATTAGCCTTATCATTGAGAAATGAGAGACACAAAATAGCCCCTCATGGGATGGTGGGGAGTGGTTAAGATAGTCCATGCCACCCACCATCAACCATCGATCTTAATCCTTATTAGAGAACTTGTCATCTTCAAAACCCAACTGTTCCCTCCATGGAGCAACAAATGTCACTATGCCCACCTAGCCATGTCCCTTTATAAGTATTAAAGGGTATGTGCAGGATCATGATGGGCTAGAAAGTAGCGATATCTAAGTGATATGATGGCCCATGTGGCTGACGAATTTTCTTTTACCCAAAATTGATGAAACGAAAAGGGTATTTAAAGGATATTCTTAGTTTTATACCAATATAAATTATCCTTTACTTTGAATTTAATAAATAATTATTATTCATTTTCTATTTGAATTACGACTAAAGTCCTGATTGATAGGTTGATTGAAAAAATATATATATTTCAAATGATATCACATGTTTTGAATCCAAAACATGCGTCACATTCTATGATTCACATACTATAGGATTAAAAAAAAAAGAATTGAATTTCATGAAGTTTTGACCAAGTTAAGGTGGTTAGACATATGAGTTTTTATATTTTTTAAAAGTTGTAACAAAAATATCATAATTAATTATTTACTGAAAAAAAAATTACACAAAAATATGCATCACATCAGGACATGAGTCCCCTACTTATATCTAAAATATTATAAAAAAATATTATCATTTGATTGTGGTTAGGGTGGTCAGACAAACACCTACTTCTTATTGTTTCCCTTAAAATTAAGTACTAGTGCATTGAAATTTCAAATTTTCACCAAATAGATTTTTGTTTTTAAAAACAAAACCTAGTAGTTTAGAAACTAAATTAAATTTTCTATAGATTATATTCTTACATATTTTTAATATAATATAGATAACTTATTCAAATTTGTACATCAAGTTGCCTAACTCTGATTTTCTGAATTTTATTGCCACTTAAGGGCTTATTTTTTCCATGATGATCCTACACATACCCTAAAATAAAATCTAGCAGGGTGGCAGGGAGCAGTGGATATTCGACTACGTTACCCCACAGCCACCATAGAGTTTCCTTTGGTATCATTCATTGATTAATAAAAGATATATAGCCCACCATATAAAGGTTACACATGTCCAGTACCCTCTAGCCCATGTGACTTCTTCACCTTAATAAGAAAAATAGACGGATGCACGGGGAATGACCTAGATGAAGACTAGTGTAGTGATACTTGTTGTTGATCTTTCCTAAAGCTCCACCCATTTACCCCTTGGAAACACTCAGCCCACCACATGTAATGACACATGGAAATTTCCTGCCAGCCCATGGGAATTAATTTAATGAAGAATAAAATAAAAGAAGCACGGGAGGAATGACTGTGATGTTGCCATGTGACTCATCAACCACTATTGATTCCCTTTTGATATCACCTGTAGTCTTTAATGAAGACATCGAGCCCACCTACAAATAATACACATGACTTAAGCTCAATGGCCTATGTGAATAAAATAATAATCAATGACATAGGATAGGCACGCGAGGAATGGTCGTGATCTACTTGCAGCGATTGAGCGACCACCATGTATTTTCATTTTTACACATGCCAAAATTTTTAGTTCTTAAAATGGGGCCACAAATAGGTCAATGAGGCTTAACCCTCAGGGAGAAAGACTTAGAACATAAGTCTTTAAACATGAATTACTTAGCCCGACTATGGAAAAATTAAAATAATAAACTTGCAGATGGTGACCGAAAAACCTACACAAAAGAGGTTGGTGTGGATAATGATTTCAATGTCTCAAGATACCACTTAAGTGACTAGTAACTAGGTGTGATGGGTCAAAAAATAATTAGAATGTTCAATGGTGATGACCATAAAAAAATTGAAAAGAGGGTTTCTAACCTAAATCCCTAAACATTACCCTCAAACCAGAAACACAAAATCATGACAAAGCAAGACGCATCACAAAATTTAGCCAAATTTAGTCAAAATTTAGGAGTACTACCAACAAATCATGCTCGGGGATGCATACCCTAGGTGGGTATGGTAAGAAACCACATCTCATGGTTTAGAAGACCAAAAAAAGAGACAAAAACCCAAGAGCTTTCCTGGAAAATGCAAACAGACACAATCGAAAGAAAACACACCAAACCTATATACACTAATTATAGGCCTATACAGTGCACATCTCTTAGAATTTAAGAAGCCTTCTTATGCAACTTCATAGCCTCAATTCCTCAAATTAGTGGCCCTAGGCCGTCAAAACATAAGGCTAACTCTTAGCTCTATCAAAAAATTTATCCTCTTCTATCTATAATGGATCAATAGTTGTACCAATTATTTCCCAACAACCATCTTCCATTGTGATTAACACAATCAACCATATCTAATTGAATTGGAAAAGTGAAACATTCATATTCAACGTGGTCAATAACATCAGAGACTTTGATCCCATACTCAGTTTTCACACCAACCCTGAAACCTTCATAAAAAAATTGTTGTGTACCATCCAAACAACCCTCAAATTCATCAAAAAGAAAAAGAGTATACTCAGGAACATCCCTGAACTATGTTGCATCAATACATTCCTCAATATCATGAGAATAGGGGTCATATACATTATTAACATCCAAAAATTAGGTAAATGAATTCAACTCAGGTTCAATAACATATTCTGACACATTCTCCAAATCATCATTTAACTCAAAACAAAACACCTTAGGAATAAGACCAAATAAGTAAGCACTCACAGGATCATCAAAGAGACACTCATGTGCAAAAGTCAATCCATGTGTGGTATCAAGTAGACCAACAAATTCTTCAACATTATCAGCTAGTAGTGATGTTGATTCATATTCCATATACCTGGCATGATGTACACTCTGATCATAATAAAACTCTTCTTTAATCTATGATTACATCATCATCCTTTTCATTTATATCATACATTTCAATTTATTCTTCACATAAACAATCATGAACAATAGGGACATAATCACGTTCATCCACCCCTTCGTCATTTCTATCTCTATGTTGAAGATCAACCCACTAAACACATACATTATTACCTTAAAATTGTTCATCATTCAGACAATTAGCATGCTCCATTGGTGGCATGTCCTCATTAAATTCCATGTTTTCATCCAATGTCATTTGTGTTGAATCTCTCTTGTGCAAATTTGTCCATGATGACAATATATGTTACTTTGGTATCTTGATGGTTACTCACTTAGTTGATCTACTTTCCTGATTGGCATATTTACTTCACAATTTTTACTATATATGTTGGTACTGATAATTTAACTCCATCTGCAGATATATGTTGAGGCATTCTAGTTACAGGTTCTATGTTCCATTGTTTAGGTGACATGTTTCTGTTTTGATAATTTGTGCTTCAATGTTTCACTTGATTACATGTGTCTAGCATGATCAAATTTTCTACAGGTTGATTAATTATGGCTTGATCAGTTACAAGCATCTTGAAATTGACACATGTTCTTGATATTTGTCAAAGGTATATTTCTCAAGTTTTTCAGTCAGTGGCATGGGTATGAGGAATAATTTTTTAATGTTTTGAATCACCCGGTATTCAGTTTTTGACATATTATAGGGGTTTGATCATTATTGTGTTTATGGATTTGAGATACACTTTGATCATTCCTTCTCATTTTGTATATGGTAATTGGCATGGGAGTATGGCTTTGTGAACTTTACATGAAATCAGTCTTCATCTCTTCACAAATTTTTGGATACAAATGGACACATTATATAACACTGGATATCAATGAGGTGGCAATTCGGTTTTGGTTAAAGGTAAACAAACTGATAGTTGTCTATGCATATGATTCGAGCCTTAAAGTGGATAAATCTCTAGGCGTGAAGATTGACAACATGTCTTTGGTTTTAATTACTTTTATTTGTCACATTGGAAGTGACTTAGCCTTGATCTCTTTGAAATATTATGTCTTAAGCATTCGAATCTTTACATACAATAATGCTAGGCATATTTTCTAATCGACATTTGATGGGAATTGTGGGCGATGTTTTTTCACACTGTCTAAATCAGTCAATTGATATAATTCCTGTCGGCATGCAAGTCATTATTTTCCCATGGTTTTGAAAAGGAATTATGAGATTGATTTTTGTTGGCATGATTATCTTTGAACTGCGCATGGATTTCAAAGACTATTATGAGTTTTTTGATTTATTAATGACTGTCCTCTCGGACTCCAAATGATTATGAACATTTGCAAAGGATTACGTTTGTTTGGTTTGGAAGTTTAGGTCAAAACAATTTTTTCTCTCACTCAAAGTGTTTGGAACCCTACTCTAGCCGCCATCATGGTATCTTGCTCTTAGCCATTTCATTGCTCTCATTGGTTTTCTGACCTTGGACAACGAATGGAAATTGTTAGACAACCATTACTATGGTCAATTGGTGTGTCTGCTTCCTATCGACGAGTGATGGGCCGAAATTGGAAGGTGTCTTAGCCATTGTTTTTCTCTGTAGGACTGGTAAAATCTTTGTGACATCACCTTCATTACTATTGTGAGGTATTCATCTTCATACTAATTTCCAGATCCATTACTTCTCAGTCTAGGTTATTACAAGCTAATTTTTTTCTCTTACAAAAAAAAAGGAAAGTGGAAAATGTCTCTTCCTTTCGATAGAAAAGTCTGAAATGATTGCTTTAAAATGTGACTGCATTTTTATTAAAGATCATCATGATAGTTTTAAAGGGTTTGTAATTTTTGTGTGTGGGTAGTCAAAAAATCATTGAATCTCTTAAAATCCTTCCTGGAATCTTTTGGTAACAACTCTTAAGAGAATGAATTCTGCTATAGAACTTAGTTGTTTCACTTACTAAAGAATTGCAACTATTATAATGGGTATTGTTCTTGGAATATCTTCTCAGCTTCACCTGGTTCATGGGTAACTGCTCTTTGGGTACATTCTCTATGAGGTTTCAATTACTAAAAATAAACTTTCATTAACTTTGTGCAGTTGCTTTTTAGTGGTTATTATTTGTGCACTCATGCATGTCTTGATACTGTTTGGTCAAGCTCTGCCCTTGCAGGCTGCTTGACAGGATAGGGTTTTGTCACTTCTACTTTTACATGCTATTTTTTCTTCTCATGCCTAGAGAATTTTTTTTGCAAAAATGACCTTTGTCTTACCTAAACAATAACTTGTCAAAGATGTAAAAACAGTGAAAAAGTTCACATCTTCTTTTATCAGAAAACAAACAGTTTCAGTTGTAATAGAAAGTTGTAAATTATGATGTAATCTGTAAATTGTTGAAAATAAAGAGATTAGGGCTAAATAATCTCTGATCAACCTAAAAATTAAAAAGGAAATTTCTATTAAGTGAAGAGAAAGGAAAATTTTCAAGATGCCCAAAATTTGGAAAACACAGTGTGTTATCTGTTTTGTATTTTGTATCATGAAAGATTGAAAATTTGATAGTGAGAAAAAGAAAGAAAGATCATATCACTGTAATTTAGTTTGATGAGAAGTTTTATTGACACTATAACTATATTTTTCCTCAAGTTGCATCAAGGCTTGATAATGAATGGAACTCTGAAGAATCATTCTTGACTCTTGAGAATTCTATGCATTGTCTGTCAAGAGGCACTTGACAAAAATAAGAGAAAAAAAGAGATCCTATGTATCATTGTATGTTCTATTGAAAAATAAAAAAGGGGTTGGTGCTCCTTGAGATGGGTGTCTCTAAATAGAGGGGTTGGTGCTCCTTGAGTTCGTGCTCAGAAATCAGCCAATGAGGCATTGCCAAAATAATTATTAAAATGAAAGCCTTAAAAAGGTAGTAGGTTCAGGAGTGGTTTTTCTACCCCAAGCGGATTTTTCACTTGGCATCTCTTGTGTCTATTTGAGTTTCTATGATTCATTTGGTTCAGTGATTTATTACTGTAAAATGATATGTTTCAATATTCTCAATTCACTTTATGTGATTGCATACAATACATGAATAATTCTGTCATTGATAAATGAGAGCATATCTAGTTTATTTCAGCTTCATTTAAATCTGGTAAAGAAGTTAATAACACTGATTCACCCCCCCCCTCTTAGTGTCTTTTCACTCGAACAATTGGTATCAGAGCCTAGGGTCCTCTGATAGGTCTTTTCAACTTAGGATTGATTCTAGACTTGGAGTCTATTCAAAATGTCTCAAGCTCATGAAGGTACTTCCATGACTAGAGCTCCATTATTTTATGGAACTGATTATGTACTCTGGAAAATCAGAATGGAGACTTATTTAACTTCCATTGACCTCAATGTTTGGAGCATAGTATTGTCTGGGTACACTATACCAGCTACTTTGTGTACTACTTCTAATGAAAATAAAAGATATGAAACCAACACAAGAGAAATACATGCTCTTCTATGTGCTCTAACTAAAGATATCTTCATCAAAGTCATGCACTGTAGTTCTGCTAGGGAAATACGGACTAAAATTGAAACTGTCTATCAAGGAAATGAAAAGGTAAAATAGTCAAAATTCCTCACTTTAAAACACCAGTTTGAAGAGCTAAAAATGAGGGACGATGAAAAAGTAGCTGACTAATTTTTGAGAGTTGATGAAATAGTCAATGCCATGAAGGGTCTGGGAGAAGAAGTCAAGGAATTTGATGTTGTAACCAAGTTCATCAGAACCTTACCAACAAAATTTGAAGGTAACATAGCTACTCTAGAAAGAAGAAACACTTTACCCTGCTTACCCTTGATAGCCTACAAGGCACTCTGACTGCCTATGAAATCAAGATTAGTAAAAACAACACCTCTACAAAATAAACAACATTTAATGTTGAAAGGAAAGAAAAGGAAGAACTCACCGAATCAAAATTTTCTGATTCTAAAGAATCCCACTTTGTGAGGAAACTAAAAAAGGGTTCTAGAAAGTATAAGGGAAAATTCCCCTTCAAATTATTTAACTATGGAAAAATAGGCCACTTTGTTGCAAAGTTCCCCTGTGGTGACACAAAGAGTGATAACGAAAAAATCTGAAAAACTTGCTAAGAAAAAGGCTTATAGACCCAAACATAAATTCAATTTAGAAAAGAAGAAAATTGTGTTCAACAAAAATGAAATAGACACTAAATCTGAAGATTCTTTAGATGAAGAGGTTGAAAATCTCTTCATGGATGAAATCATTCAGCAAGATGAAACTAACAACAATGATGTTGAAGATGGAAAAGTGGATTATGAAGGAGAACTGAAATGTGCTCTGAAAGAGCTAAGGAAACTTAAAAAACAAATGCGTGCTCAAGAAAAAAATACTAGTCAAGATACTTCATAGGAGAAACTCATAAATCTTGAGATAGTCTCATTAAAAACTCAACTTGAAGAATCTAAAAGAGTTGAATACTTTCTTTGTATTGGAATAAGCTTTAAAGATCAAGAAATTCAAAAACATTAACATGAGATTGTAGATCTCAGAAAGACCATTAAGAAATATGAGAGCTGTCTTAAATTGAATGACATGCTTAGTAAATAGAAACTGAACAATGACAAAAATGGTATTGGTTTTGCGAAAGGTGAATGTTCAAATAATAGTGCAAAGGAAAATGTTGTTTCTAGAAACAAAATTCTTTAACTCAAACATCTTGATTTTGACAAGGATCATGTTCATCCTTTTAGGAGCAACAAAATGGCTTATAACTTCTACCCTTTCTTTTATGGGTATTGTTACTTCTACAGAAAATTTAGTCACAAGGTGAACTCTTGCAGATTTTGAATTCTAGAACACCTAGATTTAGTTTTAGGCAGAATCATGGCTTTGCAAGACATTTTAGATGTTTCACATGCAAGTCTTTGGGTCATTCTACTAAGAAATGTAATGTTGATCAGTAGAATAAACAACTGAAAACAATCCAGGTCTAGAAACCCAAAGCTATCAACAATATAGAACAGACTATGTTAGTTCAAACTACCTTCCACTCAAAGAAAAAGGACCTATGGGTCTTGGAAAGTGGTTGTTCAAACCACATGATAGGTGAAAAAGAAAAATTTACTAATCTGGAAGACTATGTAGGTGGATATGTAAAGCTTGGAGACAACTTTGGAATTCAAATCAAAGGTAGAGGTTCTCTTTTTCTGAATGAAGACACTCCTATTTACAATGTATATTATGTAGAAGGACTAAAACATAAACTTCTAAGTGTCAGTAAAATCTGTGATAGTGGCTATCAAGTTCTGTTCACTTCATAGGGGTTTGAAATCAAAAATAAGATTGGAAAAGCTATTGTTGCTGGAAGAAGGACTAAGGGAAATGTCTCAAATTTACTTGACACTTTTGGAAATAAAAAAAATCAAGGTATGTGCTTAATGAGTCATGTTGAATAAGTCTAGCTATGGCACAAGAGACTAGGTAATATTAATTTTGACAATATAGTTAGAATTAGTAAAAAGCAGATTGTAAGAGGTCTGCCTATTCTGAAAAAGCCTGATAATGTTGTATGCAAAGAATGTCTCAAAGGAAAGCAAACTAAGGTAAGATTTAAATCCAAGGACCATTCCTCTACTAAACCTTTGAAAATTGTTCATATTGACTTATGTGGTCCTATAAGGACTAGATCTATCAATGGTGAGAAATATTTCATGCTAGTTTTTGATGACTACTCTCGTATGGTATGGGTTACCTTTCTCAAGAATAAATCAGAAGCTTTTGAATATTTTAAAATTTTTTAGAAAAATGGTAGAAAGAGAGTTAGATTTAAAATTGAAATGTTTAAGATTTGACAAAGGTGGTGAATTCACCTCACAAGAATTCATAGACTACTATGACAAACATGGCATAAAAAGACAGTATGTTGCTGCCAGAACACCTCAATAGAACGAGGTAGTTGAGAGAAAGAACAAGATTGTAAAAGAGATGGAAAGAACTATGCTGAATGAAGCAAATATGCCAAAAATGTACTAGAAATATGTTGTTAATATAGCTTTCTACATTTTGAATAGAGTCCAAATTAGAGTGAAATCACATTTCACTCCATATGAACTATGGTATTGTAAATCTATCTCAATTAAATATTTCAAAATATTTGGCTGCAAATGTTTTATCAAGAGAGACGATGATAACTTAGGTAGTTTTCAATCTAAGATAGATGAAGGTATCTTCTTAGGATACTCTACTCACAACAAAGCCTTTAAATGCTTTAACAATAGACTAAATAAGATTGTTGAATCTATAAATGTCAAATTTGATGAAAATCTTCTTTTAGATGTTGAACCTATGAAGGATGATGAAGAGGAAGAATTTGAACTTGATATAATTTCTGAAGGTTGTGAAAGAGAGAAGCCTGAAACAAAATCAGCAAGTCCTAAACTAGCTGAAGCAAAATCTGAAGATGGTGAAATCAACTCTGAAAAATGTGTAACTAAAACTCCTTCAAAATATCTTGCTAGAAATCATCCTAAAGATTTGATTATAGGAGATAAATCAGAAGGAGCTCAAATAAGGAAAAGTGCTGTTAACTATGATGAAAAAGCTCACATAGCTGAGCTCACTACTTTTTGTTTAATATCTCAGTTTGAGCCCAAAAAAATTGATGAAGCTCTAACTAATGAATGATGGCTTAATGCAATATAGGATGAAATCAATCAAATTGAGAAAAATCAGACTTGGGAGCTTGTCCCAAGACCGGATGAGAAAAATGTCATAGGTGGTAAATGGATTTTTAGAAACAAACATGATGAAAGTGGCCATATTGTTCACAAAAAGGCTAGATATGTCTCAAAGGATATGCTCAGCAAGAAGGTATTGACTTCGGTGAAACCTTTGCACCAGTTGCTAGGCTTGAATCAATTATAATTTTCTTGGCAAATTTTGTTTTCAAAATTTTTACTATATTTCAAATGGATGTAAAAAATATCTTTCTAAATGGGTACTTAGAAGAAGAAGTTTTCATAGAACAACCTGAAGGGTTTACCTATTAAAAAAACCCCAATCATGTCTACAGGTTGAAAAAGGCTCTATATCGGGGTTGGGGCTTAGCTCGGTTGGCTAAATCTTTCCTACTGTAGGAGGTTGGTCATGAGATCTAGTCTCCCCCACCCCTGTGGTACCAGAGGGCATGTCACGACAGTGTCACCGGTCACGTTAAAAATTCTACCAGGCGCACTGCAGTTTATAGGGGGTCGTGCTACCCGATTCCTATAGTCTAAAAAAAAAAAAAAAGGCTCTATATGGCCTAAAACAAGCTCCTAGAGCTTGGTACTCTAGATTGGATAGTCAGTTACTATCAAAATGTTTCATTAGAGGAGGAGTACAAAGTAATCTGTATGTTAAAAATGAAGGGTCTGATATTCTTGCTGTTGAAATTTATGTTGATGACACCATTTTTGGTTGCAAAAATATTGCTTTGAGTCAAAAATTCTCACAAATCATGGAATTTGAATTCAAAATTTCTATGTTGGGAGAACTGTATCTCTTCTTAGGTCTTCAGATTTCACAACTTGAATCTGACATCTTTCTATCTCAAACAAGATATGCAAAAGATATGTTAAAAAAGTTTCAAATGGATGAATGTCATCCATTTAGCACACCAATGGCTACAACCTGTAAACTTAGCAAGGTTGATGACTCTCTTGCTCTCAAACCAAATGACTATAGGTCAATGATAGGCAACCTATTATATCTAATAGCCTCAAGACCTGATATAATGCAAGTTGTTTGCATGGTTGCTCAATTTCAGGCATCTCCTAAGGAATCCCACATCAATGCTGTTAGAAGAATTCTCAAATATGTACAAGGCACAATTGATTATGGGATTTGGTATCCCAGAAACAATAATTTTTCATTAGTGGAATATACTGATTATGACCGGGCAAGTTGTCTGGATGATAGGAAAAGCTCCAGTGGTGTTGCTTTCTTTCTTGGTGGTCGTTTAGTGGCTTGGCACAACAAAAAACAAGAATATTTCACTCTCTACTGCTGAACTAGAATATATAGCTGCCACTTCTTGCTACACTCAGGTAATTTGGATGTCATAGACATTATCAGACATGGGAATTTAAATTCCAAAACCTATTACTATTCTATGTGATAATACTAGTGCAATCAATATCTCAAAAAATCATGTTATGCACTCTTGAACTAAACACATAGCTATAAAGTTTCATTTTCTTCATGAAAAGGTGTTGGCTAATGAGGTATCTATCCAATATGGTCCTACACAAGAATAGGTTGCTCAAATTTTTACAAAACCATTGGCTAAAGATATTTTTGAAAGACTTCAGTCTAGATTGGGAGTTGTCTTTCAATCTCTGTTATCTTAAACAGTCTATCTCGGTGATACAGGGGGCTGGTTAGCTCTTCCTGCAGCTCATACTTTTCTGCTCAAAGGTTACATCTGCAGTTTGTTAGAATTTCACAGTTGACTCTTGTTTATATGTTTTCTTCCCTTTGTCCTTGTGAAAAAAAGGGGGAGAAGTATGAGCATTCGGTTCCTGTACTTCATCTTGGCTTGGTGGATTAGTTTTTACCATCAAGGGCAAAGGGGGAGTTTGTTGAATCTCTCTTGCACAAATTTTTCCTTGATGACAATATATGTTACTCTGGCATCTTGATGGTTACTTACTCAGTTGATTTACTTTCGTGATTGGCATATTTACTTCACAGTTGTTACTATATATGGTGGTACTAATAATTTAACTCCACGTGCATATCTCAGTTCAGGCATTCTGGTTACAGGTTCTATGTTCCATTGTTCAGGTGACATGTCTCTATTTTGATAATTTTTTCTTTAGTGTTTCACTTGATTACATGTGTTTGGCATGATCAGTTTTTGATAATTTGTTCTATGTTCCATTGTTCAGGTGACATGTCTCTATTTTGATAATTTGTTCTTTAGTGTTTCACTTGATTACATGTGTTTGGCATGATCAGTTATAGGCATCTTGAAATTGAAACATGTTCTTGATATTTGTTTAAGGTATATTTCTCCATTTTTTTTAGTCAGTGGCATGGGTATGATGAATAATTATTTAATGTTTTGAAGCACTCGGTATTCAATTTTTGGCATATTATAGGGGTTTCATCATTAGTGTGTTTATGGATTTGAGATACACTTTGATAATTCCTTCTCATTTCATATATGGTAATTGGCATGGGAGTATGGCTTTGTGAACTTTACATGAAATCAGTCTTTATCTCTTCACAAAGTTTTGGATACAATTGGACACATTATATAGCACTGGATATCAATGAGGTGGCAATTTGGTTTTGGTTAAAGGTAAAAAAATTGATAGTTGTCTATGCATATGATTCGGGCCTTAAAGTGGATAAATCTCTAGGCCTCAAGGCTGAAAACATGTGTTTGGTTTTGATTACTTTTATTTGTCACATTGGAAGTGACTTAGCCTTGATCTCTTGGAAACATTATGTCTTAAGCATTCGACTCTTTACATGCAATAATGCTAGGCATATTTCTTAATTGACATTTGATGGGAAATGTGGTCGATGTTTTTTCACACTGTCTAAATCAGTCAATTGATATAATTCTTGTTGGCATGCAAGTCATTATTTTACCATGGTTTTGAAAAGGCATTATGAGATTGATTTTTGTCGGCATGATTATCTTTGAACTGCCCACAGATTTCAAAGACCATTATGAGTTTTTTAATTTATTAATGACTGTCCTCTCGGAATCCAAATGCTTATGAACATTTGCAAAGCATTACGTTTGTTTGGTTTGGAATTTTAGGTCAAACCATTGTTTTCTCTCACTCGAAGGGTTTGGAACCCTACTCTGGCCACCATCATGGTATCTTGCTCTCAACCATTTCATTGCTTTCACTAGTTTTTTGACCTTGGACAACAAATGTAAATTTGTTAGAGGACCATTACTATTGTCAATTGGTGTGTCTGCATCCTGTCAATGGGTGATGGGCCAAGATTGGAAGGTGTCTTAGCTATTGTTTTTCTCTGTAGGACTGGTAAACTCTTTGTGATAGCAACTTCATTACTATTGTTAGGTATTCATCTTTAGACTGCTTTCTAGATCCGTTACTTGTCAGTCTAGGTTGTTACAAGCTAAGTTTTTTCTCTTACAAAAAATAAAGGAAAGTGGAAAATGTCTCTTCCTTTCAATAGAAAAGTCTGAAATGATTGCTTTAAAACGTGACAACATTTTTATTAAAGATCATCATGATAGTTTTAAAGGGTTTTTAATTTATGTGTGTAGGCAATCAAAATATCTTTGAATATCTTCAAATCCTTCTTGGAATCCTTTGGTAACAACTCTTAAAAGAATGATTTCGGCTATAGAACTTAGTTTTTTCAATTACTAAAGAATTGCAGCTATTATAATGGGTATTGTTCTTGGAATATCTTCTCAGCTTCACCTAGTTCATGGGTAGCTTCTCTTTGGGTACATTCTCTATGAGGATTCAATTGCTAAAAATAAACTTTTAGTTACTTCTTGCAGTTGCTTTTCAGTGGTTATTATTTATGCACTCATGCATGTCTTGATATTGTTTGGTCAAGCTTTGCCCTTGCAGGCTGCTCGACAAGATAGGGATATGTCACTTCTAGTTTTACATGATATTTTTTCTTGTCATGCCTGGAGAAATTTTTTTGCAAAAACAACCTCTGTATTACCTAAACAGTAACTTGTCAAAGATGTAAAAACAGTGAAAAAGGTCACCTCTTCTTTTGTCAAAAAACAAACAGTTTCAGTTGTAACAAAAAGTTGTAAATTATGATGTAATCTGTAAATTGTTGAAAACAAAGAGATTAGGGGTTAATCATTATTATTATTTATGCACTCATGCATGTCTTGATATTGTTTAGTCAAGCTTTGCCCTTGTAGGCTACTCGACAAGATACGGTTATGTCACTTCTAGTTTTACATGATATTTTTTGTTGTCATGCTTGGAGAAATTTTTTTGCAAAAACAACCTTTGTATTACCTAAATAGTAACTTGTCAAAGATGTAAAAACAGTGAAAAAGGTCACCTCTTCTTTTGTCAAAAAACAAACAGTTTCAGTTCTAACCAAAAGTTGTAAATTATGATGTAATCTGTAAATTGTTGAAAAAAAAGAGATTAGGGCTTAATCATCTCTGATAAACCTAAAAAGTAAAAAGGGAAGTTCTATTAAGTGAAGAGAAAGGAAAATTTTCAAGATGCTAAAAATTTGGAAAACACGGTGTGTTATCTGTTTTGTATTTTGTATCATGAAAGATTGAAAATCTAAGAGTGAGAAAAAGAAAGAAAGATCATATCACTATAATGCAGTTTGATGAGAAGTTGTATTGACACTGTAACTAGATTTTTTCTCAAGTTGTATCAAGGCTTGATAATGAATGGAACTCTAAAGAGTCATTCTTGACTCTTGAGAATTCTATGCATTGTCTGTCAAGAGGCGTTTGATAGAAATCAGAGAAACAGAGAGATCCTTTGTATCATTGTATGTTCTATTGAAAAAGAAAAAAGGGGTTGGTGCTCCTTGAGATTGGTGTCTCTAAACAGAGGGGTTGGTGCTCCTTGAGTCGGTGCTCAGAAATCAGCTAATGAGGCATTTCCAAAATAATTATTGAAATGAAAGCTTGAAAAAGGCAGCAGGTTCAGTAGTGGTTTTTCTACCCCAAGAGGGTTTTCGACTCGACATATCTTGTCTCTATTTGAGTTTCTGTGATTCATTTGGTTAAGTGATTTATTGCTTTAAAATGATATGTTTCACTATTCTCAATTTAGTTTATGTGATTTCATACAATACATGAATAATTCTATCATTGATAAATGAGAGCATATCTAGGTTATTTCAGCTTCAGTTAAATTTGGTAAAGAGGTTAATTAAACTGATTCACCCGCCCCTCTTAGTGTTTTTTCACTCCAACAATTTGTTCATTCACTTGTGCATAAGTGAACTTATAAATATTCATAGAACTACAACTTTCATGTGAATAAAGTAAATTCGAATCATCTTCACAAGGATAGTTAAAATCCTCAAAGGAACAAGCCAAAACTTCAATCTCATGTTGATTCTCAAATTTACTGGGTATATTTGTGTTAGATGTGAGATAAAAAGAAGAAATTTCTTCGAGGACCTCATCAATGTGTTTCCTTATTTGCTGATTTCCATACTCCAACACTTCTTTGGATGCATCATTAGAGTCATCAACAAAGAGTAGATTATTTCTGCACCAATAAAGATCACCATTTCTCATTTCTATTGAAGATGGAACCTCAAAGAATAAGGGGTTATGCCACACATTCATTTTTGTTATGAAACCTTCTCCTCCCACAACATGATGGTTCAAATCTACCATATCACCATTTTATTCAAAATCATTGCAATCCCTAGAGGAGCATAGAGATATATTTTCAACTTCATTCACATCATCAATAGTCAATATGTTTGATCCATGATATGAAAACTCTTTATAGGAGGATAATTGTTCCTCCTCTAGTAGATATACATCTCCATTATCATCATCATACACCATATTCAAAGTAGAATATTACACCTCCACTTCACCAAGACAATCAGAGTTAATAGAGGAGTGACCACATATGATATCATCACAGTTACTTTAGCAAGTTGATCCATCAATACTCAAGCAATGTTCAGACTAAATGCTCAAATCTTCATTTATAACATCTTTCCCCTTGATTTGTAATGAGGTATTAGAAACACATGCATCATTGTTAGTGATTGAATCTTGGTAGGGAATGAAACTTCTCATCTCTTCTACTTCTTCCTCATTCAGGATGTCCCAAGGATGCAGTTTAGGCCTCTCTATTTTGTCTTCAAACCCTTTGTCTCCATTTTCATCACTAGTGTATTGATCAGCATATGTGTTACTTCTGAAGTGATTACAGTATTTACATTCACCCATATAACAAGATGGATGTTCATTTTATGCTATACCTTCTCCATTTGTTTGAATTGTTTCCCTAATTTCCTCAATAGGTAAACCACTATAAATATTTTGAAACATCACCTCTTGTACATTATCACACTTGATTCCTACAATCTTTATCCACTGAAATATTTGATCAAAATTTGAAGGCTTCAATTCCTTTGGCAATGTACTCAATTCAGAATCATAAATTTCACAGAACAAATCAATGCATATTGAATCCTCGGGTTTGAGATTATTAGGAACCTCCAACAAAGCATCCAAATTTTTTGAGAGAAAATCATAGGGTGACTCTTCTTTGTTCCTTTTCATTTTAAACAAATTATTAACAAAAGACATCTGATTAACTTTACCCGAACTCTATTGATATTCATCTTGAAGCTAACTATGATTTTTATATTGTGATGATGGAGAAATCGAAACAACAGAAGATCTATATTCTTGACAAGCATTTATATTGTCTAATCCATGAATTCCATTTACAAGAGGTGTGCTAAGACCACCAATACTTATAGCCTTATATCCTTCTAGCATTGAATATTTCAAGTTATTTTCAATATCAATAGAAATTTGATATGCCTGATGTAGTGTTGTTGGTTCCTTGTCTCTTAGCCAATAACTCATCTTAGTATCAATTGCACAAAGATACACAACCAAACAATCAACATCATTTGGTCTTATACTTTCTAGAATGTCCCTTATTACCTTTGAAAATTGAAGGTTGAAAGTAGGAACGAACTCAACTTAATTTCTATGGATTTCCATGAAGTTTTTTCTTACCACATTTGGATTTACCCTTTCACCAATTTTTTCTAAAACGGCTATCATAAAATAGTTTCATGAAGCTATAGAACATGCCGGTAAATATCAGAACCAATTTATAGCATCATCCTTCAAAGGTTGAACAAAAATCTTCATGACAACATCCTCATAATTTACCTCATAATCTCTCATCACATCCATGAATGTTTGCAAATGCTTAGAGGTTTATTCTGAGCTCTGCCCTGTGAATTTCCTTTAATACCACTAAAATCCAATATCATATACCTTTCAATAGAAAATTCCCTTTGACGGTATGGTAAAAAATAAATTTCATGCATAGTTTTACTTTCTATGTCACATGGAACCCTCTTATGTCCATATTCAGTCATTGTTAATTCCAAATTAGGTCATCAATAGTCTTAGAGGCATAATTCATAAATAATCATACTTCTCAAATCATTATAGATATTACACATTACACATTAGAAGTATGAAAAGGACCACTACTATTCCCTTTCTTAATGCAATTTCATTTAATAGGGAACCATTTATTATCTTAAATTACTGAATAGATCTCATAAAAATTCCTTTTATACATGATGGGTATGTGCAGGATCATGATGAGCCAAAAAGTGGCAATATCTAAGTGATATGATGGCCCATGTGGCTGATGACTTATTTTTAACCCAAAATTGATGAAACAAAAAGGGTTTTTAAAGGAGATTCTTAGCTTTCCACCAATATAAATTATGCTTTACTTTGAATTTAATAAATAATTATTATTCATTTTCTATTTGAATTACGACTAAAGTCCTGATTGATAGGCTGACTGAAAAAAATCTATAGTTTTCAAATGGTATCACATTTTTTGAATCCAAAACATGCATCACATTCTATGCTTGACATACTATAGGATTAAAAAAAAAAAATTGAATTTCATGAAGTTTTAACCAAGTTAATGTGGTCAGACATACGAGTTTTTATATTTTTCAAAAGTTGTAATAAAAAATTCACAATTATTATTTATTTTTAAAAAAATTACAAAAATATATGTATTACATCGGGACATGAGTACCCTACTTATATCTAAAATATTATAAAAAAATATTATCATTTTATTGTGGTTAGGGTGGTCAGACAGACACCTACTTCTTAGTTTTTTCCTGAAATTTAAGTACTACTACATTGAAATTTCAAATTTTCACCAAATAGATTTAAAAATAATAAAAATAAACCTAGTAGCTTAGAAACTAAATTCAATTTTCTACAGATTCTATTCTTACATATTTTTGAAATAATATAGATAACTTATTCAAATTTTTACGTCAAGTTGCCTAAATCTGAATTTCTGAATTTTATCGCCACTTAAGGGCCTATATTTTGCATGATGATCCTACACATACCCTAATAATACTTTATCTAGATTATGAGAATACCTAGAAACTTGTTGAAGCTAGTAACCTTTCTTATTGACTGAACATGTTTTAAGATCTAAAACTCTCTTCACATCTTGTAGTAGGTTCTTTATACATAGTCCCCATCTCTCTTCATAGAGGATTGAACTTCAAAAATGATGAAGCTCTTTTGAAGATATATTTCCTTCTAGGTTTCCTCAAACAAGAGAGTCACATAATTTTTTTGAAACTTGCTATAACACAACCACTTCCAGGTCTAAAAAATTCACAATATTTGAACTAGCTACTTAGATTCACCAAATTCTTGACTATTAAGGCTAGAGGATCTTCTACGAGAATTTTATTAAGTATTTCCCCAGTAGAGTTACCATTTTTATTGGTGACTCAGATGGGAATATAAGATTTCACAATTTTCAACCTGTGGTTAGAAATAATATTTCAAGATTCTAATGACTCTTTGACAAGACAATCTACAACCAAATTTCAAAGTTCAACCCCAATGGAGTCGCCATTTTTGTTTGTTCTTTTTTCTAACTGAACCTTAAAATCCTCTAAAGGGTAGCCAACCCTTATGTTCAATAATTTTCAAAGTTAGTGGCCAACTAATGAGTAAGGATTTTCAGGCCCTCACTCCTACACATCGGACTCTATGGAACCTAGGAGGGTATTCCTCAACATACATAAAAGAGACTGAATGATTAGAGAGTATTTCTATACAAAGATCAATTCTTATTGAGTGCAAATAGGCATCCTTCATCAAATATTTGGATGACCTTTGAACAAACTACAACCTAGTCCTAATAGTTATGAGGAATTTCAGAGTTACACATTGTAATTGAAAGTATTTTAAATGATTTTTATTCTCATTCCCAGTCTCTAGTTAGATGCATTGCTTGCTCATTTATCCACAAAATATGCTAATGAATAAACCAATGCTTTATCTACTGAGCAATGGAGTCAAATCATGTAATAACCAATAATATGTTAACCATTTTCTTAGATATTAATAGACTATTGTAACACCACATTGCAACATTCGACTTACTATGCTTAACAAATAACTTCTTACCAGATCCTATGCTCTTCCCTACAAACTTATGTGCTTATCTTAGCATTTAATCAATTCATTGAATTGAAGCCAAAAAAAATCCATACAATCAATTATAACAATTGAAGATGAACTAGAAGATTATTAACCCTTTCATTCATAACTTACAAGAATATTACATAAGAGAATATATGCATTAGAACAAAAGATTTTCCTTCATATCTGTAGCTTCTATAAAAATATTTTAGGATTACTACATATATTACTTATACCCTAGACTTCCTATTGTTCTATTTATTAGCATTTATACAATATGCTTCTTCCTAATCCTAGCCTCCTACACAAAGCATTATGAGACGTAAAAATCTAGCCCCTGTAATCAACCTTGAAATCCCTTTTATAGAAAAAGGAAGCAACAATCATCAGGCTGAATTATAGTTACATTTCATCTCATTTCATTCTTAATTTCACTAGACTTCAAAATATTCCCTAGGAAATTATATGTAATCATTTTCAAAATAGGAGAGAGTAAAATATCCAACAACTATTTGTTGGAGAAGACCCACGAGCCTTCCAAAAGGGATTTCCATTACAACATCAAAATTTAGTGCATTCACATAGAACCAAGAAATTTCACCATCAACAAAAAGGAACAAACAAACATAAACCCATATCACAACAAACTAGCCAGAAGGAAACAAGTTAGCACAAAGAACCAAAAATAGAGCACATGCTCAAAAAGGAAACGGGGTGCTATTTTACCTTGTCAGCAAAAAAATAAGAACACCCGCTTGGTGTCCTTATTAACAGTGGAGTAGCCATCACCACCTCATCCTCAGAATAAGCCAAATTAGTCATGGCTATAGGATACTAGTGGTAGCCAGAGTTAGTTTCAACTCCACTCTCAGAGGAATCATCCTGGGCTTCAATGGTAGAATGATGACATCCCATGTAAGCTTAGTGATACTTGTTCTTTCTCGCAACTTCCCTCTCAAGCCTATCAACTTTCTTCTCCTTACCCTTGACCAATTCCTTTGAGATAATTTTTCTCCTCAAATGATAAGAACACTTGAGAACACCACGTGCAGATTTCCTATCAACTCTTTCTTTCTTCTTTGGAGTCATAGGGACCTCAGGCACATCTGGTTCATTCATGTGCACATCACTCTGAGATTCAAGGAGATTGAATCTCCTGGAGCTTTAGAGTAGGCTGATAGACACACTTACCTTATCCATTCCTGATAGAGTAACTCACAAAATTTCTGTAGGATAGAGTCACCACCCTCCACGTAAAATATCTAGCTCAAATTTTGTATCTACTTAGAACACTTTAGACACTCATTCACAGACTCTCAATTATCACAAACAACAAATGGTGAGAATAATAAGCAGGAAATCTTCATTAAATATATTAGATGGAGCAAGTATCAATTAGTGTTCCAAGGGAGTTTGTAGAAGAGAGCTAGCAACCATCTACTTTAATTTTGAATCTCAGCCATCAATCACACATTGAGATGAATCAATAGATAATTAATCTGAATGATTAATTATGACAAAGTTAATTTTCATGTGCTAGATACCTTTTCCCTAATCAGAGAGCTCAAGTGGATAAACACCAACTCCATTTGCATAATTAAATATACTTAGCACCTGATAAAACATGTCATGTCACATTTACTTGCTCTGGGAATTAACTCATAATTCACCACAACAATATAGTGGGGAGAGATCATGATTTATCCTTAGAATATCACCTTGTACTTTGTCTTGCTTCAATTTCTCCATCCCATGTGTACCAGCGCTTGACAGAATTGACAGCTGCAACCACAAGCATCTCCCAAATCTTGAATGTGTGCCAAAGACTCAGTTCTAATTTGGAAACATTTTAAATCTTAGTGTTGTCTTGGCCAAATTTTAGTAGTACTTTATCTCTGCTAAAGTTCATCAAAGCCATTTGAAATAGTCCATGTGGAAATCACCTACCTGCCCACTAAGAAATGGGAGAGACAAATGGGCCCCTCACAAGATGGCGGGGAGTGTTCAGGATAGTCCACTTCACCTGCCATCAACTGTCGATCTCAATCCTTATTAGATCACTCGTCATATTCAAAACCCAATAGGTCCCTCCATAGAGCAAAAAATGTCACCATGCTCGCCTACCCGTGTCCCTTTATAAGTATTAAAATAAAATCTGACGGGGTGGCGAGGAGTGGTGGAGATTTAACCATGTTATTCAACAACCACCATATATTTTCCATTAGTATCATTCACTGATTACAAAAATATATATGGCCCACCATATCAAGGCTACACATGTATAGTACCTGCTAGTTTGTGTGACTTCTTCACCTTAATAGTAAAAATGAATGGGTGCATGGGGAATGACCCAGATGAAGACATGTGTAGCGATATTTTTTGTTGATCTTTCCCAAAGCTCTGCCCACTAACCCTTTGGAAACACTGGGCCCACCACATGTCATGGCACATGGAAATCACCCGCTAGCTCGTGGGAATTAATTGAATGAAGAATAAACTAGAATGGGCATGATCTACTTCCAATGATTGAGCAACCACCATGGATTTTTATTTCAGGACATGCCAAAATTGTTAGTTCTTAAAATGATGCCATGACTAGGTCGATGAGACTTAACCCTCACGGAGAAAGGCTTAAAACACAAATCTTTAAACATGAATTATTTAGCCCGACTACTGAAAAATTAAAAACATAAACGTGCAGATGGTGAGCAACAAAACTAGACAAAAGGGGCTAGTGTGGATAATGATTTCAATGGCTCAAGATACAACTTAAGTGACCGGTAACCACATGTGATGAGTCAACAGAGAATTAGAATGTTCAATGGTGACGACTAGATGAATTTTGAAAAGAGGGTTCTACCCTAGAACCCTAAACCTTACCCTCGAACTAGAAACACATAATCATGAAAAGGAAAGACACATCGCAAAATTTAGCTAAATTTAGTCAATTTTAGGAGTACTACCTCCTAGATGATCATGCACAATGATGAAGACCTATTTTAGGATATCTCAAATCACCTTAATAAGTCATAAATCTGATTATGCCTTCCTTACACTAGAAGTAGATAGATACTAGAAGATGAAATCAATTAGGAAACAAGTCATTAGTCTTGCTTGAATGTCTTGTAAATCTCCCAAAGCCTAGAATCCATCATGATCCTCTATAGGAAACTATTATCAATCCTTTGGCAATTTTCTTCATCTTGATATCAAAATGAGCTTGAAGACATATTAAAACAACTCAAATGCTACTCCAAGAATTCACTTTTGAATGTTTCTCCTTTCTCTTGAATTCTTTATATCATATGAACTTCCCTTCTCTAACTTTCTTCTTCTCTTGCTAGTGTAAAATGAATGTGAGACTTTAGTTTATAAAATTCCTATATAATTTTCTAATTATCAGATCTTGAAAGCTAACATGTGGAATTTGAATTTCAAAATTAAAATTCTACCAAACATATATCAAAAGTTGAGTTTAAGGCACTTAATGAGGACCCATTTTCCCATTGGAAAATGGGTCTTGACCTAAAAATTCAAGACTCCTTAAATTTTAGGGCATTAATTTGATCCATATCATTTATTCAATGTGGCTTTTAGTGTCAAGAATTAAATAAGTTTGAGTAAAATAGACCCTGGGATGCAAAATCAAAGGGTATTTGGGACCTATTAATGGTATTTTTATAATGCATTAATGAAAAGGTCGCCAAATAGGTCCAAATAAGTGCCAATTGTACTTTCTCCTAGAAAGGGATACAATTTTCTATTGTACAGATAAATAAAGAACTAAGAAGCCTTCAAAACAATGTCCTAAACATCATAGGATCTTGAATATCACTAAAATATGAAAAATTTGTAGAGGGTTGTCAAATGATGATTGCTATAGTGTTGAAAGGAAGAACCTCCTCTAAAATAAATGATGATCAGGATCAAGAAAAGAATCTATATGAGAACTCGTAAAAAAACTATTTGAATAATGATTAGATAGAAAACAAGGACATACATCTAACATGAATCTTCATGAGTGACCCTAATGATTCTACTCAACCATGTAATGTACAAGTCAAAATATCTAGTACAAATAGTTTGAAGAGAACCGATCAAGTGAAAATAGGCCACCTTTAGAAATAGGAATCCAAGAATATCCATATGGTAAATGCTCCATCTCATTTAAATGCATATGTAACCAACTACTACATTCATATAGTACATAGGAAAAAAAAAAGATACATAGATTACTCCAAAAGGAAAATAAGGAAGCATTAGCACCAATTGTAGAAACCCCCATAATATGGACAATCAAGAGCCATGATAGTTCCACTGAGACTATAATTTGTCACCAAAAAGTGCATGAAGGAGAAAAAACATCTTAGCATGCATAAGAAAGTACCTACAACTTAAAAATGGTGTGTTAGACCAAGGCACACACATGAGGTAAGAATCACTAGTATTCAACATTGTCATGGAAGGGACACTCTCTTGAAAAAGTTGTGATGGAAAAAAAAAGGTAGTACACAACCCCCATGGAATTTTATAATAGAGTGCAAGTATAAAAAGGCACAACAAGATGTGCAAAATCTCCAAAAAGAATGTACAACAATGGTACTTTATCTCATCACTTCTAAAAAAGAGAAAAGTACATTCAAAAGATGTTTATAATACCAAAAAGGAAAAAATTATATAAATACAATTGGAATAGCCACAAAAAAGTCAACCCACATAAAAAATGTTTCTAGGAGCTAATATGTCCAAGTAATTCACCAGAATGTGAAAAAACAAAAAAGGAAATAAAATTTAACTAAAAAAAAATCAAGAAAAAATGCATGGATATCTATGAGGAGCTCTATAAGACCTTTCCATCACTACAAAATTTATGAAAAAATAGAGAAAATAGTCAAAATATTGAAGCTCAGGGGTGAAAACAACAATTCTACACCAACAAAAAATAATGATAAAAATACCTACACCATTTTATAGTTCTCACAGCCAACGTTCTAATGATATCTCATATTTTTAATTTTGATAGCTGAGTGAAAAGTGACTGGGATTTTCCCGAATCTACATAATTTGTCCCAAAAAATAAACAATGGTCCCTTGGGGGTTGGGCACTAGTCACCCATAGGACTAGTTAGCTTTAGGGATTTTAAAATTATTAATCCGCCAACCCATCATTGATGGAGTGCTAGTTGGGTGGTTGTAGGGGGTGTAGTTGAGCCATCGATGACTCTACAACCACTAGAAACTAGCGATTGAGTTGTTGCTACTATGGTCTATAGGTAGAGGCCATTACCAACCGCTTTGGGGGTTGTTTGGTCTCCCAAGTAAAAAAATTGCCCCAAAATCTCTTGTCATTGAGCATAAGAAAATTTATTGTTAAAGTTTGTTTGTTTGGCCTCCTAAACATAATGGTGAGCTCCATTTTTCTTTATATCATGCAAAAAAGTTCAATCAAAAACCTATCCAAAAATATGAAGATTCTAAATTTGATGCCCCTATAACCCTAGTTGAAGAAGACTCCAAATTTGAGAAGATTTTTGATGAATCCACACTCATATATCATGTTGAAATAGTGAACTAAAACACAATGAAATATTAGACAAAAAAAATTAACACCTTTAACATAAGAGATTTGCAAAAAAATAAATTTCTATTCGCTAAAAAAGAAAAACTTACAAAATTGTAGAGTTGTTAGAGTTTCTCAATATTACAATGAAGGAGACTACATATAAGAGAAAACCATAATTGTAAAAGGGATTAGATCATGAAGAATTTTAAAATCCTACATGATGAGACATAGTGATCTAATAATATCTCAAACTAATAAAATATAAAAGAACTACTAAATTTAACTTAAGTGCATAAATTAAAACTAACCTAATAATAAATTAAAGATTAATTAATTATTAGCTAATAAATGATTACTCTAACAACTAGTTCTAACCTTTCATATCACTATATATATTTTTTAAATATCTCTATTGTACCATTTCTTTTTCAAATTAAAAGCAATAATACGTTATAAATTTAATAAGGTAATCATACTCATTGAAAAACAGTAATATTGATCAATTTTCCTCTTCATAAAAAACACAAGATGCTAATTAATATTCTATAGTGTAATAGTAATATTTAATTTTTTGTCAAATCATATTTATAATACAAGAATATAAATTATGATTACTGTCACAATCGGATGATAATAAATAATTAATATTACAATATCAAGAGGAATCGTGAATTGTGTATTTGATAATCCATCTTTGGCATTAACTTTAAGAGGAAGAGATTCATGGGCAAGTGTTTTTCCTCCAACGGATCCATGGTCCCCCACACATCTTGCTACTAAAAGTAGCCCTACCTTTCATGAGAGTACAGAATCAAGGAGACTCCAAGGTCATCAAGCCATCTAAGAACTAGTGTTGTTTACTATCCAAATAAGCTACCATAAAACTTCTAAAAACCTTCTATCTATCCATGATACATTTGATTTATTTACAAATTTAGAAAAGGTGAAGACAAAATGCAAGCAATGATTTTTTTTCTTTGGAAAAATATTTCTAATATAAATTTCACATATACACTGTAGTGATTTTATTTATGCACCTCCTTCTCAAACTAAATATTGACAATGATTCCAAAATAAAAAAAATTAGACACAGTTATCACATAAGAATCTTTCTAGGTCTTACAATTTTATAACAAAGATAAGGAAGCTTTATCTCTTTTCCTAGCTTCTCAATAGTTTCAAACTTATTGATTTCAATTCTAACTTTGTTGTCATACATGACTGACTAACAAGCAAAATATTACATATTTTTGTCACAATCTTATATATATTTAGTTGAATTTACGTATTCCTAAGAATATAAACATATGATTACATGCATACATACATAAAAACATATAACATGTATAAGTAAATGAAATGTATCCAACCTCTATAGAAATAATCTACTCTACTAAGGCTTCAAAAGTTCAATTTTTCTTGATTGTTACATATTTATTGAAACACATAAACATAAACTCAAATTTTGTAGGTTGTTTTATATTCTCATATAAATATACTACCTTTTTAATTTACCAAAATGTTTAAATAATAAATGGTCAAGATACAGTACTATGTCCAACTTTTTGCCAACATTATTTTTAACAACTTATTTTTATAGCAAACATTATTTTTAAAAATGACATTTATATCATCACATAAATTTTTTTATTGAAATGATAACTTATAGTTTTTTAAATATAAATTTTAACATCAATAAATAGTGCATGGATATTTTTCATGATTATTTCTTGGATAATTTTTTTAATTAATTTTTGAAATCAAAGCAATAATAATTTGAACATAGTTGTATGTCATCAAACACTTGATTTGTATGTATTAATTTTTTTAATTTTTTTTCTAAAACAAGAATATCAAACCTAGTGCACACATATTTTTTATATTTTTTTCTTTATTTTTCTTTTTTCCCACATGTGTGAAACCAATACATTGATGTTTAGTGAAAAACAAAATTCACATGAAATAAAAGATAAATATAATAGTAAAATAAAATATTTTATATTTTATTTTTTGGAAAGCTTATGATAATAGCTACATACTTATAAAATATAGTTTCTAAATGACTTTATTCAAATGATCCCTTGGAAGGTAAAGACAAAGTGTTTTTTTGTGAGCATTTTGGTAGGTGTGAAGGAGACTCCATTATGGGCATGATTTAAGGATAGCGAGATTCTATCTAAGGGGGTTTGATCTAAGTGGGTCTTATCTAATCCTATTCGATTAAAACCATTTAAATGGAATCCCTCAAGGCTTAAATCATAAACTTTTCTAAAAAATATGCGATTTTAGCCAAAAATTGGGATGCCCCTATTGCAATTATGATGGTATTTTCATTGATTTCAATAGGATTTCTATTGACTGGTGTTGTCATTGATTCTAACTATGTGTTAAGTAGGTTGTTGCATGATGAAGATGTTGAGAACATTGAGAAAATTATGAAAAAGAGGAAAACAGGTTGTTGCAAATTATGCATGTATATTTGAGATATTGAGGAAGTGTTTTGAGTACATGGAGATACCTTTTGTTTCAGTGTCTAGAGATGATTTGAAATGAAGTAATGAGTTGAGATGATGTCTCTCATACTTGGTTTCCAAGTTATTCTAAGAAAATTTGATAAACACAAAAAATAGTTTTGTGCAAGTGTTCAAAATGTGCTCTGGATTGTGCTCCACATCTCTTATGTGTTGATTCTATGCCTGTGCAAACTTCATATGTTGTTGGAGGTTGTTAGAAGTTGTTATATTCAGAATCTTGGGTTCTCGATCATAGGTGACAAGAAGTTGTGCTTTCCAGTATGAGAACTAGTTTTGCAATGTTGTATAGAGGTGTTGGGGAGAAATGTATTTGCTCCACATTTCTTTGTAGTTCATTTTTAGGACTTATGGCTTTAAAGGAGATTTAATAGTTCTATTGTCTTAATTTTTCGAAGAGGATTTGTGGTTAAGTGTACCAAATGTTTTAGAAGTGAGTACTTAATGTTTAATATGTTTTCACAGGTAATGACCGACCTGGTTTCTACACTACATTTGAAAATGTTCAAGTATTAATGGATTCATAGCATGGTGTGTTAGACTTAATTTTGGATCTTAGTTAAGTTTTATTTTGACCCCCTTTCATTTCTATCCACTACAAGAATGTTTAGGTGTCAACCTATTTTTAATTTGTAAATATAACAGATGGTTTCCGACCTTGGAGAAGTTGTTTGAGGTTGAGGTTGATATAAGTAAGAGTGGATTTGTTGTGAATTGTAAGAAATATTCAAGAGATAATAAATATAGATGTGAGATCAATGAAAGTGATGTGTGTGATATGATTTGAGTAGAGAAATGTGAACTTTGAAGCATTGGATTCCTGAAAATAGGGAGTTGGAGGTGTTCACAATCTTTCAAACAAGGTTGTGAAAGTATTGGAGAAATTATGGTCGATTCCTATTTCTCTTCTATTTCTTGTATTTATTTCTGTGGTAGTGAGCTTTGGTTGTGAGACTTTTTAGATAGTGTGTTCTATTCTGGCAATGAGCCCTTTTGTACCAATTTTTTAATTACTTATATTGTGAGCTAATCCTCACCGTGTTTTTTCCCTCATTTGGATTTCATTGTAAATTTGGTGTTCTCTTGTGTATGTTGTTGTTATTTTACTTTATGTTATCTACATTTCATGTTTATTCATTATAATAGAATAAGGGTTTAATGAATGCATTCGGATCTGATTATTGTTGAGGGTTTTGATGTTTTGATTAGATACAACTAATTTTTCCCCCTCTCAGTTTTCTTATTGATTCAAAAATAGGTATCAGAGCTAGGTTCCTTGGAGAAGATATTAACCATTGGAGGTAGATCCGAGATGGTGAACAAGGTTTCTTTGGAATGCCCTAAATTTGATGGCACAAATTATGCATTGTAGAAGAAAATTATGGAAGGATATCTAGTAGCTCGGGGATTTGAGGTTGAAAAGGAAAGTATTAGACTACATATACTCCACCTGCAAATGGTCCAAGTATGAGTTTGAAGATCAAGGTACATGACATCAATGCTAAGGCAATATTTATTATTGTGAATATTATTTCAAATACAGAACTAGTAAACATTATGAGTTTGAAGATTGCTAAAGAGGTTTGGGATAAACTTGAAATAATTTATGAAGGAGATGATAAAGTCAAACAAAAAAAGTTGTAGAATTTGAAGGCACAATTTGAGACCCTACATATTTCTAAATATGAAACAATCAAAATCTACATGTAGAGAGTGGATGAATTAGTGAGCGTAATGAGAGGTCTTGGTGCACAAGTCAAAGAAACTAATGTGGTAAATAAAGTTCTCAGATATCTTCTTGATTCTTATAGTGAAAAGCTTATGCTATTTAGTAAATTTAAAATCTTAATACTTATTGTAGATATTAGATGATTGGTACACTAACTTATTTTGAAATGAGGAAAAAGAGATTGAAAAAATAATAAATGTAGAGACTTCTTTTAAGACTGGTGTATTAGAAAAGGTTGAAGATTCAGATAAGGAATATCTTGATGATTTCAAAGCTAAATTTGTAAGAAGAATTAAGAAGGGCACTAGTAATTACAAAGGAAAATTACCTTTCAAAATTTATAGTTTTGGTTATATACATCATTATACTTTTAGATTTCAAAAAAGAGCTATAAGCAATAAGAGCAAAGAAAATAAAGGAAAAATAATTAAGAAAGCTTACTATGTGAGAGAAGATGTTGGTATTTGTGATAATGAATCTAATTATGGATACTTTGATGAAAATGAATGCTTGTTCTTGACTATAAAATATGAATCCAGTTTTGCTAACTTTGAGAGTTGTGTAAAGGAACATGTTTCTGAGAAAAAGGATAAGGTTGAAGGTACTTTGGTATCTGATTTTCATGTTAAAGAAGACAATTTTTTTTGCGTTGTTCATAGTGGTTTCTCTAATCACATGACTAAAAAATAAAGTAAGTTTGTGAAAATTGAAAAAAATGATGGAGGACTAGTTAAATTTGGAGATGACTAGCTAAGATTTCTGGAATAGGTTATGTAGATATCGAAAATTGGTCTAGGCCTACAAGTATCGCTTTCGACATAATTTTCTAATATCCATGGTCATGATTAAACAATGTTAATTATTTAATTACCCTTTCTAATACATATTTCCTCTATTAATTAAATACCCCTTTTTAATTAATTCACTAATTCATTAATTCATTTATTCAACTTTGATTAATTAAATAAATCATGTTTATTTAATTATCTTGCAAACTAATTAATTCTTCTCCCTTTATCTATCAATTAAATAATTTATTATTTAATTCCCACTTTATCATACTTTTCCAACTATAATTAGATATCTTTATTTAATTATTCATTTAACCCCTTTTATCTATAATTCAATATTTATTATTTAATTATTTATATTATCCTTTCCAAACAGTCAAATTAAATAAATTACTTTATTTATTTAATTAAAGTCTCTTAGTTTCGAATGTTGAATTAAATTAACATTTAATTCATATTTTAATTTTTTATGTCACATTCTTCTATCATTCAGTTATCTAAGTCATTCACTCACCTTCTGACTCGAGATCTATTTTTAGTTCTCCAGTTATCTCCGGATTTAATACCTATTTATCTCTATGAGAAGACTCTCTGTCACAACTAGTCGATTAACTAGTTCTAACTCCTGTTTGCATTCAAATGCATTAGTCTTCGAGTTCTAACTTTGTCTTTTGCATACAAAGTCTATTTCTTCTATTTTTGAAGATTAAGATCCCGAACTCGTGTTCTAACTCACGTTCTAACTTAATCTCTATCTATACTCTTTTCTGAACTCGTGTTCTAACTCGTGTTCTAACTCATGTTCTATCTGAGATAAAACTGATATCGCATGGCATTCATCAATATCATCCATCGATCTCTCTTTCAATCTAAGCCGATCGTTTGAAAACCCAAAATCTATAAAATGGCCTGTCATTATCATTATTCCTACTCCCGAAATCATACACTTTTGAAAAGAGACTTATCTTCGATATTTTTCTTAGACACTCGATGAAATTATGCTTAAATTAAAACATAATTATTTGAGGGAAAAAATACTGAAAAGGCTAAATGGGGAAGAGCAATCAAGATAATTCAAAGGGGTGAATGCATATTCGGTGAGAGATTTCCATTAAATTGTTTAGTTTACTTCCTCATTCTTTGTTGTTTGATTTTAGATTAGGATTTAGGATTAACATTGTTATTCTAGTTGCAGATTATCCATCCATCATCATCATTTGAAATATCATCTATTTTAATCTACTGTTACATTTGGTGAACCCAATGTGAACACACTTCAAAATACGCACATATTTTCGTCTTTCCATTTTTTTGTTTTTCGTTCTTTTTTTGCAGGTTTTTCGTACGGCGCACCGCATCTGTTCCACAAAATGACGCATTTCTATCCATGAGCCGCATCTGTGAAAAAAAACATTGCATCCATCATCACAAACCGCATCCACCTGTCAACAAAATTTGCAAACTGCATCCGCCTGTCAACATCAAACCACATCTGTGGCTCCAAAAGCTGCATCTGGCTGGTAAATCTTTTTCACTTTTTAATTGATTTTTGTACATCCACATTTTCATTTTTTGCTTTTTAGGTTGTTTTGATTTTTGCTAATGTTTGTTTTAGTTGTGTTAAGGTGGAATAACGTAGTGTTTGGAGGACAAAGCATAGAAGACAATTAAAACCTAAGACAATTTTTTGTACGATGAAAGACGAAGAACAATAAACTACTGATAAATTTGCATACAAGACCTAATGCCTTTGTGTTAATTTATTTATTTAAGCAAACTTTTGTTTTGTAGATAGATAATCGACGTGTGGGTTGAAAAGAATTTTCTGATTGATAGATAGACAATTTTTATTTGGATGAAAAAGAACCACTATCTTCTTTGTCTAGTGCTTTGCACATATTTTTCACCCTTACGATTTAGTATATCAAAGTATCCTCTCCCCTTGCATTGTCATATGATCCTGGCTGTAAGAGTAAGGGTTACTGACTCTAGAACTTGGGCCTATCTTGGTAGGAAAAACTACTCACCCCAAGACGACTCAGATCAGTAGCACACTAGACACTAAGTGACTTCCAGCCGTTATATAAAAGTGGATTCTTGGGGAAAGCCCAAGAATCACGCACACTATTCTGATGAGATGGACATAAATGGACTCTTGCCAATGTTGGATAGTGTCCCACAAATGGAATGCCCTTATTAAACACCTTGTTGTAGAGTTACCAAAATCCTACCTACTTGTTGGCACAGTAGGGTCGGCCTTGTGAAGTCGTCTTACATTCTTATAGTTTATTTGTGGAAATGAAATGTATGCCATGGGAGTTTCATGGATACAATAGCTTGGCTGCCCTGTATAAGTGAGTGTCATAGAGGGGAGCCAATAGGGTCAAGCTACTAGTCATTTGCCATAAATATGCGTAGCTGGAGAAATCCAAGTAACAATTCAACAAGTATTGTCCTAAAAGCCTAGGTTGTAAATTTTTTTGAGTCTTAACAGTCCTTTCATCACAAAAAAACTGAAAATACATTGATTGCTATGTTTTTTCTCTTCTGTATTCATCAAAAACTTGATCAAACAAACAAAGTTAGTCAACAACTTTCAGGAAAATTTCAACTGTCAGAAAATTGAGTTGCAATTGTTAGTTTAATTGCCGCATCTGTATTAGTGAGTCTCATTTGTTAGGGGAAAAACCGCATGTGTCTATCAAAACATTCATTGTTCATAGTCTACATATTATGAGTCGCAACTATCATATTCTGAGTCGCATGTGTGCACACAAACCGCATCTTTCAGTTTTCAAACCACATGTGTCTATCAGAAAATCTAGGTTTAGAGAGTCCAAAATTAGAACCGCATGTGTATCGATACACCACATTTGTCATAGGAAAAACTGCAACTGTTAGAAACACCGCATACACAGTCAAAAACCACATCTGTCAAGATTTGAACCACAACTCTTAGGTGAACCGCATTTTCCTGTCAACAAAAAACATCAAAAACTATGAGCTGAGTTTGAAACATCCACTGTCACTATTTGCTTTAGGTTCTTAAAGATCAACCTTAGATTAGAAACTAGTAATTTTTTGCTCAAAAACCTTGCATCATTAGGTGTCATATATGTCTTAGTCATAGTAAAACATCTTAGTCATAGTCATCCTAAGTTGCATGGATATAGGTACTTCCTAGGAAATTGCATATCATAGAATAGATAACTTTCCTCGTCATTGCAAACGTTCATGTTTCGGTTTGTCACAATCATTGAACCTTGTCACTTTAGTCCCATCTAGTGGATCTTTTCAGCTCAACAGTCTAGTTTGGAAAATTCACCTTGTCAATTGTCCTTTTCATACAATCAGGTTCCTTGGTCAAAAACAAGTCTTTGCATGCATTTATTCCATAGGTGGTAGGTTATACCCATCTTAGACTCATTTATCGTCATAGTCTACTCGAAATTTTGCATATTGCCATCCTATCATACGCCATTTTAATATATGTCTTTTTAGAAACCATTTTAGCAACATCATTTATTGTCAAAAAAAAATCCAAAAACATGGACATAGGTCATATTAGTTTTTAGACATAGTCTGCATTACTCCCCTTTTGAGCAACTTTTTCATGGTCGAAACAAGGTCTAAAAATAAACACAAAGCAATGACAAATTCCAACTAATTCACCAATCCATTCAGAAACCAACTGCCAGGAAGTAAAAGACCACACAAACCTTTGCTTGAAAAACATGTCACTAGAGACACACATTGCAAAATTTACATAGAAGACATAGATGCAGCAGTAAAAGATCCTGAATTTGCATCCTTTATGGATGAATGTTTGGTAAATGATCCCCAATGATATATAGCTAAGTCGCTAGTAGAAGGTGTCAAACTACCCATAGGATTTGATATTTGTACTTTACAAACACAGTCTACTCAACCAACGCAAACTACAACGTCAACTATCTCTATTCCCCAAATTACCGCAGTGATACCAACTGGCATACCAACTCAAACATCATCAATTGTAAACAAAACCCCTTTCAACATAACACAAGGTTTACAATTTATTGTGGGGGAAACTTCCTCCAACCCCTTTGGCACCAACACGGCGGGTAAGAGATCCAAAGTTGGCAGGAATATACCTATACCAAATTTGACGATTCAGACAAGAAGCATTCCTATACCAACTCAAACCATTTAGATAGGGAATATCCCTATACCAAATCAAAATATTTTGACAAGATATATTCCCTTGCCCAATCACAACCTATCACAAAACATGGCGTATCAAAAAACCTACATTGATCCAAACAATGCAAACACCATGTCCTTCACACAAGTTGATGTCCTTCAAAACCAAATGCAGACTCTTCAACAATAGATGGACAACATGTCTATGTCAGGCAAACAAACTATCTCAGTGCAAGACCTATGTCCATGTCTATTTGACAAAGTGCTTTATATGACACCTTTCCCCCATGGATACATTATACTAATTTTTCCCAAGTATAATGGGAGAAAGAATCCTTTAGAACACATTAGAGAATTCTCAACAACATGCATTGACATATTATATGACCCCACATACTTGATGAGACTATTTCCATGAACCCTTGTCGGGATAGGACTAGAATGGTTTTCTAAATTACCATATGGCATATGATCTCGGGGAAAATTAGCTGAGAATTTTGTCGAACATTTTGCCTTTAACATAGACAATGAGGTAACAATAGAAACCTTGTGCCACACAACTCAAGAAGATGGTGAGACTTTCACCACTTTCTTCTAGAGATGGCAAAGTCTAACTAGTAGATGTCCGATTGAAATACCCGAAAAGAAAAAGGTCACGATATTCATAGAGAACATCAACCCTAAATTGCGAAGTGACTTAAATGTACACTATTCTACTTCATTCTTAGACTTGGTACAAAAGGGCATCATCTTTGAGAAAGGCCTTATAGACAAAGGAGAAATAAAAGTACCAGGCAGAAATCTAGTTGTCCAACATCAAAATGCACCAAATGATAGAAACAAATTCTGGTCTAGAAACAAAAATGTTACGAATGACGGCATTGTTAATGCTAAACACATACATATGGGACCAATTATCACACTTAGAGGTTATAATTCCAATCAAGACATGATGGATAGTCCAGATGAAATATCCAACTATGTCCAAAATTCACAATAACAAAGACCACAACAGAGGAGACTTCCTACACATGAATTTACACCTTTACAACAACCAATCGAGACTATTTTCAAAGAGTTGATTAAGCATAATCTCATCAAACCTTTGGAACCAAGAGAGTATGATCTTGGATAGTTCAAACCTTCATGGTGGGACGATAACTATTTTTGTGACTATCATCGAACGAAAGGACACAACCTACAACAATGTCACCAACTCAAGAATATTATACAAGACTTTGTTGAAAAAAAACCATAGAGGTCGATGGGTAGAAAAACACCAAGAAAAGTCATCATAAGGTCTTCACAGACCCGTTACATGACCACACAAAAGGAAAAGCCTCCAGTTCGGGACCCAAGAATAATCCATCAGCCAATTATAACAATACCAATTATGACTATGGTAAAGGAATGATCATAAATCACCTTCAAGCTACAAATGAGAATGTCAATACCTTCACCATTAAGAAGCATCTGGAATGTAATGTGAACACACGCAGGACTAAGATTACTGTTCCAGGTCCTTCTTCCAAGCCACCTATGCAAGCTTCCAAGTTTAAGTACAACCTTCTTGATCAATTGAGTAAAACCCCCGCGCAAATATCTATCTTGGAATTTTTGACTTAATCACCTGTACATCGAGCCATTCTTGACAAAGATCTATAGAACACAACTGTTCCTATAGACTTAGATGTCAATCATTTAGAAGAATGGTGGGATATTTGACCAACTCACATCATGCCACATTTTCCCAACAAGATTACTCAACTGAAAAGTCTGATCATAATGACCCCTTACATCTTGTAGTCCTAGTCCATCAAAACAAAGTCCAATGAGTCTTGGTAGACAGAGGAGCAGGTTTGAACTTGTGTACCCTAAAATTTGTTAAGGCATTAGGATTCTTAGAAGACTGCTTAAATACTTCTAAGAGTATAATCATCAAGGCTTACGATGATGAGGAAAGATCATCCAAAGGAGTTGTCACACTCCCTATCAGAATTGGCCCAGCAATCATGAACACCAGCTTCTAAGTCTTGGATCTAACCCTTCCGTACAACTTGTTGTTAGGTAGACCTTGGATACATGCAATGAAAGTTGTACCTTCAACCTATCACCAATGTCTTAAGTTCCCGTATAATGTCACAGAAATCACCATTGATGGTGATCCAAATCCTTTTCAGTATTGTACAAGCCTAAGGGAAATTCCACAATGACAAGTACCAGTTAACCAAGAAGCTTCATCATCCACTTTATCCCTATACGTTGACCCATCACATCTCACTAAGTCCATTTCATTCAAACCACCATCATCCACTCCTAAGCTTGAGATCCAAGACAAGGGCTATGGTGAATATAATATAAAGGCATCATACTGCATTAGTCAATTGATTCCACCTAAGGCATATGGCCTACCCATGGCCGATAGAAGGCAGTCAGTGGTCACATTTCCTGTTCCCCCTACAATGACATTGACAAAATGGGGAGAGTTAAGTGAGGAAATTGTGGATCAAGGTGATTCCTGGTTGTATCAAGAAGAACATGAATACCCCTCCTCATCTATTCAAATAGCCAAGGACCAGTATGGAAAAGGCTTTAAGATAATAAAAAATGAAGGCTATGACAGGAATAGTAGGTTAGGACTATATAAAAATGGAAGGACGGAAATGATCACTATCTACCCATGACCGAAATACTTAGGGCTAGGGTGTCAACTGCTTAGAATTGGGTTTCCTGGTACTTCATCATCTTTTCAAGAGGAAGTGAGTGCTTGCGCAGACATCAAGATATCTCATGAACCATTTCCCCCAGTTTATGACAAACATCCAGTTCATGATGAATCCCCTTACTCAAGCGATGGTGAATGGGAGTCCCTTTCATCTACCAGTACCATGAACATAGATGCCCTATTTGGGGAATTGGACCTCAACATGAAACTTGTACCAAAACCATCTAGTCCTCATCCTAAGAAAGATTTGTCCAAAAGATAATGGCAATAGAAATATTATTGGGAAACCCTTGATCATGCATCTTGGGCACCTGACAAACCATCTTCTGATTACTCAACCCTTAATATAGTCCCACATCAGCGTATATCTACACCTAGGAAGAAAAACAAGGAGTTAGTCCAAAACTTCTGTGACCATGTCAACCATTCTATATTCACCTTGTCAGCAGCTACCTTTAAAAACTCTGATGATGACATGCCCCTTATATATTCCGAACTTATCGACTGGGATCAACAAGGTACACCTATCATAGATACATTTGACAACGACGAAGAAATTGTTGAGTTCATGGGACTTAGAGAAAGAAATACCAAGAGGGGATCATAAAGCAGGTTTTGCCATAGACTTGGATGATAAAGCATATTTTGGGGAGTCTATTTACACCTCTAGTCACAAAAATAAGAATAAAAAGAAAAAATACAATGAAAAAGAAAATGATGAGTCCCTAGGTGAAAACCGAAAGGCATCTTTGGATGAAGAAAAAGTCAAAATAAAGGACATATCTGAGGGCGAAAACCTCTCAGACGCACCCAAGGATAGAGGTTTAAATATTCTCCCTGTTGAATAGGAAAAGTCACTGATGCTAGTAGAAGAATTTGTTGAAATCAACATAGGTACATAAGAGAATCCTCAGAAGGTATACTTTGTAACTTCTTTAATAGAGACAAAAAAACTAGAGTTTAGGGACTTCTTCACAAAGAGACAGATAAAATTTGCATGGTCATATGCTTACATGCCTGGGCCATGATCCAGACCTAATCTTGCATCATTTACCACTATAGCCAGGTATTAATCCATTCAAACAGAAGTTGAGGAAAATGCATCCGCAAATTGCTCTATTGGTCAAGGTAGAACTTAAGAAACTCTTGGATGTAGGATTCATAAGGACAATAGACTATGCAGATTGGATATCAAATCTTGTACCAGTGACTAAACCAACTGGGGGCATTCACATTTGCACATATTTTAGAGACATCAATAAGGCATGTCCTAAGGATGACTTCCCTTTGCCGAATATCGACATGATAGTTTATCTTACAGTAGGATACGAGATGCTATCCTTCATGGATGGTTTCTTTGGATATAACTAGATTAAGATAGCAGTTGAAGACCAACACAAGACAATTGTCACGTGTCCATGGGGCACATACTATTGGAATATTATGTTGTTTGGCCTTAAGAATGCAAGAGCTACCTATCAATGGGAAATGACTATGATTTTCCATAAATTTGTACATACCCTCATGGAAGATTATGTAGATGACATTATAGCTAAATCAGAAACAAGGGAAGATCATTTGAAGGTTTTAGACAAGATATTCCAGAGGCTAGAGAATTACAATGTTAGGCTAAATCCGAAGAAGTGTGTCTTTGGAGTGAGATCAGGGAAACTGTTAGGGTATATCATCTCTCGAAGAGGCATTGAAGTAGATCCAGATAAGGTAATAGCTATCATAGAAATTCCTCCTCTAGTCAGCATTGGTCAACTCAGAACCCTACAAGGGAGATTACAATCCATTAGGCATTTCATAGTACAACTGGCGGATAAAATACACCCATTTCAGCATCTACTCAAGAAAGGAGTACCATTTGTGTGGACACCTAAATTTTAGGAAGCCTTCCAAAAAATCAAGGAATATTTACTTACTCCACCAGTCTTAATGCCACCTACAGAGGGAAAACCATTGATATTATATATCTTAGCTACTCAGTCGGCATTAGGGGCTCTTCTTGCACAACATGATGATCAAGGTCATGAGAGAGCAATCTATTACATTAGTCATACCTTAGTGGGCTATGAATTGAATTACAACAACATAGAATGTGCCTTTCTTGTGGTAGTCTTTGCTACCCAAAAACTTTGGCACTATATGCTCAATCGACAAACAATGTTAATTGCAAAGATTGATCCACTTAAATACCTCCTAAGTAAGGCAGCTTTAACAGGCCAATTGGCTAAATGGGTTATGATACTTAGCAAGTATGACATTCAATATGTTGAGAGGAAGGCTATAAAAGTACAGGTGATTGCAGATCAGTTAGCTGATGCACCTATGAAGGTAGACCATCCCTTAGTGGTAGATTTTCTTGATGAATTTCTCTTCAAAATTGACATTAAAACCGAATGGAAACTATACTTTGATGGGTCACATACAAATCATGGTTCAGGAGCTGGTATCTTATTTGTTACACCTCAAGGTGATACCATTCCCAAATCATCCAGGATTGCTTTCCCTTGTACCAACAATATAGCAGAATATGAAGCTTTAGTGATAGGGTTAAAAATGGTAGCTCAGTGGAAAATGAAGAGCCTACATGTTTTTGGTGACTCTCAACTGGTAATCCAATAGGTAAATGATGATTACGAGACTAAGGATGAGAAGCTTTCCGCTTACAAGTGTATGGTTGATAGTTTCAAGCAATAATTCAATGACATAACTTTCCAAGAAATACCACGTATCCATAATAGAGTTGTAGATGCTTTGGCAACTGTGGGTTCCTTGTTGGATATTCTGAGTAACGTGCCTAAGTTTGAGTTTCTAGTGGAACAACTATTGCTCCCCACTTATGATTTCCCCGATACTACGATAGTGTGTACCATTTTTGGTCCTACATCTCCTTGGTATAAATACATATTCGACTACCTCACTGACAAAACCTTACCCCAAGACTTGTCTAATAACCAACACTGAACCTTCATCCAAAAGTTAGCTAAATACACCATCATTGGAGAAACCCTATATAGACGTACCTTAGATAATGCCCTAATGAGCTCAATGTTGAGGAAGCACAAACAACTTTATGAGCGGTACACAAGGGCATATGCGGATCTCATTCGAGTGGTCCCACTCTATCCCATAAGATTATGAGACTAGGTTACTATTGGCCTATAATGGATAAAGAATCATACATATTTGTAAAGAAATGTAGACAATGTCAAATACATGGAGACTTGATAAGAGCGCCAGTGTAGGAGCTTTGTCCAATTACTTCACCATGGCCCTTTTCCCAATGGGGACTTGATCTCATAGGTAAGATACACCCTCCATCATCCAACGGCCATAAATTCATCATCACCGCCACCGAATACTTCACCAAATGGATTGAAGCTATTCCCATGACATACATAACTGGCACACAAATATCTAAAGTTTATCCTAAACTATATCATTTGTCGGTATGGTGTACCTCAATCCATAATCACAGACAATGGCCACCCATTCAAGAACCAAGAAGTATGCCATTTATGTGAAGAATTCCACATCAAACACCATTTCTCTACCCCATATTACCCACAAGGTAATGGCCAAGTTGATGCATCTAATAAGACTATTGTTAGAATCCTTAAGAAGACTGTCAATGACGCTGGTCATGACTAGCACCTACAGCTTAATCTTGCCTTATGGGCTTATTGCACAAGCATTTGTACTCCCACCGGTGCCACTCCATATTCCCTCATATTCGGTTTTGAAGCTATCTTACCTATCAAGGTTGAAATACCTTCTGTAAGGGTATCCTTGAAGGGTCATATTAATGATGAAGAATACCGAGTCTCTATGTTACAAGAGCTAGAATTGTTGGATAAACGACGACAAAAAGCATTAGATCATTTGCAATCATATTAGAATCGCCTTCGTCATAGCTACAATAGGAAGGTTCTCAATAGACACTTTGACATTGGTGACCTGGTATTAATGGAGAATCCTAAGAACCAAGTTGAACAGGAGAAACCAAGTAAGTTTGAGCCTAACTTGTTGGGGCCCTTTATTGTCAGAGAAGCCTTTGGATCAGGAGCATACCAACTCTCTACTCCTGAAGGAGAGACACTTTTGTCACCTATCAACAGTCTACATCTAAAAATGTTTTATGCTTAGTTTTTGAGAATCCATGTCTTCATCTAGAAAAATACAAAAAAAAAATGGTTACCTTGATGAAAACCTGGCAAATAGGCGTCTTTGTAACACCAAAAAAATTGAGAAAATAAAAAAAGTAAAGAGAAATAAATCCATCCAATAGTGAAAACCGCTTCGGTGGCACTATGGATAAGTACCATGGTGAAAACCTGGCAAACTGGCAGCATGTGTAGTCAAGCTCGCTCTTCTGTCTACCATCATTCTAGTTAGAATTTTTCACCATCACTCATAATAAATGGCTGTCTTATCCATTACTTGGAATGATTGACATCTAGTGTCCATTTCGTCACATTATCCACTCCATCTTCCAAATCTTATTCTCGACTGGGGGAAAATCCTTGTTCTATGCCCTAACACCTTGTACATAACGTCACACCATTGAAAATGTCCTGAAAAAATCCCAAAAACATTAGAAAACTTCAAAAATCCAAAAAAATAAAAAAAATGTTAGAAAATACCAAAAACGGAGTCAAGTCAGTCATGTTTAGTAAGTCATAGTCGAACTATGTTGCCTCTGCGAGTAGGACGTAGGCAAGGCCATCAATCAATGTGCCTCCAAGGCATTAGGTCTATCAGTCTAGGTTTGTCAGGTATCACACACACTTAAATCATGACGCTTTGTATATTCAAATTCATTGGTCGTGTCGAACTATGAGGTCTCTGCATGTACAATGTAGGCAAGGCTAATCAATTGATGAGCTCTCGAGACCACACTAGGTTAGTCCAATAGTGTTCATTCACAATCATTATCACACAAGTTGCATATCATAGTTTAAGGCATCATCTCATGTCATACACTGTCTACGCACACACTTTTATCAGTCAAATAATCAAAACAAGTCATGCAACAACAAGGAAAAACATCTCAAAGTCATCAAGTCAATATCATACACATGGTCAAAGCGATCAGCCTATGTCTTACGCAAGAAATGTCTTTCTTGTCAACAGATGTCATCAAATTGTCATAGTCTCATGTGGCTTGTCACTTCAATGTCTTATATGGCACGTGTCTTTCTGAAACCAAGCTTTGTCATGCCTTATATAGAAGTCACCATGTCGAAACCAGACTCAACATCTTATGTGGTATGTGTCATTCTCTCACATTACGCTATGTCAAACATCAAACATCAAAATGTCCCACAAGATCAAGTTTTGGCGAATACATTTATTTGGCTTTATGAATTTGTATCTTACTTTGTCTTATCTTTTTATCAATTTGTGAATTAGTTCAATTACTAGCTTTCTCGAGGATGTCCCTTGAAGGATTTAGAGAATCAAGGATGTTTTGGGACTCTTTTTCTTTGGCTGTTGTCTATCAACTGTCTTTTAAGCATTGGGTTTTGAGTCATGTTACTAGTTTCCTCAAGGATTTCCTATCAAGGATTTAGAGGAGCAATGATGTCTCATGACCCATCTTTTATTTGTCTGATGTATGTGGTTTGTCTCGACAAAATGACTGGGGAAATACTATCCTTAGTATGATTTAAGACACTCCTTGTCTGTGACTGTCTATTTTTTGCAGATGGATGACTTTGTACACTATGGTCTATATCATATCATAGTGTGTACTATCCATTTGTGTCATGTACCTTCATTATATCATTTTCTCCATCAATCAACCTTTATTATTTCTTACTAACATTCGGAATTCATTTTCATCCTAACATTTCTCTTCTTTGACATTAAGATAAAGTCACGTGACACAATAAAATCATTAGGTCATTTGCATTAGCATAAATTCAATAAGCATTCCACATAGTTGCATTACATTTAAAACATATAGATAGTAACAAACATCTTCATTACATACATTCAAAATCAGGAGATAATACGCATTGCATCATCATAACATACATAATGTAAACATTGCATGTACATATCATCATCACATATAAATAAGCATCATATAGAACATTGCATTCATTATCATAAGTAATGTAAGACATTCATAACATCATTTTTAAATGCATAACTCATAACATGTAGAAACATTCATTCATAACACATGTATATAAATCATCTAGGAAACATAATCATATAGAAATAATGCATCATCCATAGCATAAAACTGCATATCATATAGAAGCCACCAAAATCATATATATATATCGCTCAAAAATAGTGTGTCATAGTACAATGTTTGAATGTAACCATAAATAAAACATGAGCTCTTAGGCTCTCAGATCCAAAACAAATGTCTACATATGTAACCCTGTCATCATGTCCCGCGACCACTATTGTCACGTGGTGAAGGTGGTGGGAAAATTCTTGAAGGTGCTCTCTATGAGGTGGAAGGCCTCTCATATGGACCTGCCCTCGATGGTCCTACCACCCCCTCTATGGTCTATGTCCTCTAACTCCTACTCTATGACCTCTGACTCTGCACCTCTGAAAAACTACGAGCCCATCTCTCTATCGGCACAACTACCTCATATAAGTCCCTGTAATAGGTGGCTCTCTCCACTGATCTTACCAACTCTCGTACCATACCATCAGATGAGGACCCACTACAAAGGCGTCTAACCTCTGTGAACTTCTGCTCTATCTCATGTCTTCAAGCTATCACCTGATCTCTCTCCATAAGTGCACTATCCCTCTCTAAACGAGCATTGTCCCTCTCTCCATATGCACTATCCCTCTCTATGTAGGCACTATCTCTCTCTAATCCCATAGCATCAAACTTTGTTGTCATAAGTCTGAGTCTCTCCTACAAAGCCTCCCTCTCACCATCTCCAGGAGCATCCTCCTCACGTCTCCCCTCCACAATCCGATCTCAAACCTCTCTCTCCTGCTCCTCCATCAGTGCATCCTCCTCCACATCATCCTCTCCATACCCTACCAAAACACCCAGAGGGTCTATAGCCATGTCCACATCTAAATCCTCTACAACATCCTCTACTCCAACATCCACCTTTGCACACTCCTCTACCACTACCTCCGTTGCAGCATGCTCACCTCCAGCCTATACATCCACTCCCCCTCCGATGTCCAACATCGATACATCCTCTGCAACTGCCTCACAAATAGGTGATAGTGCACTTGCCTGACCCCCTCTCCATCCTCTCTAACCTCATTTGCCACCTCTACCATCACCATCTCTCCCACCAACTCTCCCCACTCTAGCACCTCAACCTCTCTGCCGTCCTCGAGGCCTTGTGCCTCATCCCTCTATAGGTGCCGATTGATCTAGATCCGTGTAAGGAATAGGCCAATGCTCTACCCGCCATGCATCATACGCAGTTGTAGTCCTGGGGTCTGCTAATTCATCTCTCCAACCCAACTGTAATGGTTGTAATGCCTATATCTCTACCTCAGTTGTACCTACTGGTATTGTAGGTCCCCAATACGAAACCTCTCTAGATGAATGAGAAAACTCTGCTCTACTTTGAGTCTCATCCTAAACCTCACCGAACTATCTCAGAACTCTATTTGGCAAGTGTCGCTCAATGATGTGTACACTAAAAACAGTCCTCCCAATAAGGTATTGTGTCTATCTATAAAATACCAAATGTACCTCCTCATCCACCCACTCCTCACAATCCATGTAAGGTCTCCATGTAAACTGAACAAGAATATCCAATGTATTTCGCCAATACCCTATGTCTCCCACATGTGTCTGAGTAATGTGTCTTGTATATCTGAACACGTAAGGGTATCTCTCTGGTCTCTCTATAGTAACTGGAGGATGAAAAATAGCTATCCTCTCCCAACCCCATACCATCAATAGTGTAGTCCCATAGCTCACTGATTATTCATCTTTGTAAGCAATGTCATGTAGATGAAAGTATAACATCCCAAGAAGACAAGGACCCCATGCATACCTAGTCTCGCTCTCTAAAATGCCAGCCAACATAGCACCCCATCCCACTCAAAATTCGTGACCCCGTTTGTCTAGAAGAACTATCCCCCCAATCAATGAACATAAAATACAATAAATCCGATCATATTTGTCTGCTAATACTGGCCATCTTATCTGATAGTGCTCAATACTGAGCCTACTAATGTTGTCTACCTGATAAAACCTCACCAACTCAGTCAATCCTTGCTGGGTATCATACATAACCCGCTCTCCTCAAATAGGCAGTCTCAAAATCTCGTACACATCCTCTAATGTGATAGTGGCCTCCCCAGTTGGTAAGTGAGAGGACGATGTCTTAGAATGCCATAGCTCACATAATGCCATCAACATACCCCTGTTTGCCCGAATAGTGGGCATCGACAAATAGTGGAGTAGGCCTAGTCTCCATAGAAGCCGAATCTCTACACTCATCAAATGATTTCTGAGATAGAATGTGTCTAGACATGACCCCCACGTATATATCGGTTCTAAAACAACCTGCATTTAAACAATGATGTCAAGAATTTTCAAGTTTTCCTTAGAAAAGTTTTTCAAAAATTTTACTAGTCAAATGCGGCTCACTTTATCAGATGCGGTACATTTTTGCAAATGCATTGCACGTAGCATCACTTGTGGTGCATATTACATATGCGCCACATATTTTCCCACACCCCTTTCAACCTACTACACATGTGGTTCAATAAACCACATGCGGTGCAGTTTCATCAGCCTACCTAACTACAACATATGTGTTTCACAAATGCATATGCGGTTCATTACCCCACATACATCTATTCCTAATGCATACGCGTTGCATGAATACACATGCGGTGCATTATAATTCAAATATGCTCAATCTCTTAACTACCTAACCTACCCTAGGTGTGTTTTCGTACATGCATCATTTCGCAGTCAAATGTGGTGCATACGACGACATATGCGTCTTTTACGACTCACCGCATTTGCTAATTAATTTTCAAACACCTAAAACTACATGCAAAAATAAATTTCAAGAGTTCATTTTCAGGTACATACTGGTGGTCCTACGTCAGCTGGCCTCCTGAATGTCTGGATCTGATAACTACAATGCGTAGCGTATGGAATGGGTGCCATTTTCATTAGCTAGTCAGAGCAAATTTCCTCTTTTTCTATCTCCTCCGAGTGCAAATGAATTAGGTTTAGACCTAATTCCTATTTATAGGTAGGGTTTGAAATGGCATTTCTTCTAACCTACTCTATTGGTCGCTTACCCTTTCAACTTCAAACTACCCGTATTTGTCTGTATCAACTCCATAGCATTTCTGACCATCAAATTAACTTATCAAGAACATTTCCTGATTTTTTTGAAACTTTCAAAAATTTGTCAATTTTCCCGAGGGGGCATACCTTAACCTGTTTCATGCTGGGGCATGATCGGGGCATATTTTCTTTGACACAATGCCATACCAACATTGTATCAAAGAGGGGCAAACTGTAGATACTGAAAATTGGTCTAGGCCTGCAAGTATCGCTTTCGACATAATTTTCTAATATCCATGGTCATGATTAAATAATGTTAATTATTTAATTACCCTTTCTAATACATATTTCCTCTATTAATTAAATACCCCTTTTTAATTAATTCACTAATTCATTAATTCATTTATTCAACTTTGATTAATTAAGTAAATCATGTTTATTTAATTATGTTGTGAACTAATTAATTCTTCCCCCTTTATCTATCAATTAAATAATTTATTATTTAATTCCCCCTTTATCATACTTTTCCAACTATAATTAAATATCTTTATTTAATTATTCATTTAACCCCTTTTATCTATAATTGAATATTTATTATTTAATTATTTATATTATCCTTTTCAAACAGTCAAATTAAATAAATTACTTTATTTATTTAATTAAAGTCTCTTAGTTCCGAATGTTGAATTAAAATAATATTTAATTCATATTTTAATTATTTATGTCACATTCTTCTATCATTCTGTTATCTAATTCATTCACTCACCTTCTGACTCAAGATCTATTTTTAGTTCTGTAGTTATCTGCGGATTCAACACCTATTTATCTCTGCGAGAAGACTCTCTGTCACAACAAGTTGATTAACTAGTTCTAACTCTTGTTTGCATTCAAATGCATTAGTTTTCGAGTTCTAACTTTTTCTTTTGCATACAAAGTCTATTTCTTCTATTTTTGAAGATTAAGATCCCGAACTCGTGTTCTAACTCACATTCTAACTTAGTCTCTATCTGTAGTCTTTTCTGAACTCGTGTTCTAACTCATGTTCTAACTCACATTCTATTTGAAACATAACTCATATCGCATGGCATTCATCAATCTCATCCATCAATCTCTCTTTCAATCTGAGCCGATCATTCTAAAACCCAAAATCTATAAAATGGCCTGTCAATATCATTATTCCTCCTCCCGAAATCATACACTTTTGAGAAAAGACTTATCTTCGATATTTTTCTTAGACACTCAATGAAGTTATTCTTGCATTCAAAAATAGAAATTTGAGGGAAAGAATGCTAAAAAGGAAAAATGGAGAAGAGCAATCAAGATAATTCGAAGGGGTGAATGCATATTTGGTGAGAGCTTTCCATTAAATTATTTAGTTTGTTTAGTTTATTTCCTCGTTATTTGTTGTTTGATTTTAGATTAGGATTTAGGATTAACATTTTAATTCTAGTTGTAGATTATCCATCCATCATCATCATTTGAAAGATCGTCTATTTTAATCTACTGTTACAGGTTCAATCAGTTTTGATGGAAAGCATAAAACTAACAATATTTACTATGTTAAAGATTTAAGGCATAACCTTTTGAGTGTTGGAAAAATGTGTAGAAAGGGATGTAATCTTGTGTTTTAGGATGAAACATGTGAGATCAGAAAAGGGTGCATAATTGTGATTATTTCTGGTAAGAGAACATATGTAAATATTTATCAACTTAAGTGTGCTGATGGACATTGCTTTATGTCGCAAATTAGTGACTGTTGGTTATGGAACCAGAGGATGTGTCATATGAATTTTGATAACCTGGTGAGAATTAGTTTAGTTCATGTAATGAGATACCTTCCAAGAATAAAAAATCCTATCAATGTTGTCTGCACGAATTATCAATATGGAAAACAAACAAGGAGTGGTTTCGAGGGAAAGGAACAATCTTCTACTAGACTACTGAAATTAATTCATATGGATCTTTGTGGTCCTACAAGAGTGAGAAGTCTACAAGATGACATGTACATTGTGCTTTTGATTGATGATTATTCTAGAATGACATGGGTTAATTTTCTTACAAAAAAATTTGATGTGCTAGATAAATTGAAGGCATATAAAGCTATGGTTGAGAGTGAATGGATTTGAAAAATCAAATGTTTGAGGTTTGACAGAGGTGGTGAATTCACCTCCAATGAGTTTAACATGTTTTTTGAAGTTCATGGAATAAAGAGGCATTTGTTTTCCCTTAGAAATCCTAAGAAGAATGGAGTGGTTGAGAGGAAAAATTAGATGATTCAAGAAGCTACTAGGACTATGATGAAAGAGGAAAATCTACATGAAGTCTACTAGAGAGAAGATATTCATACTCATGTTTACATACTTAGCAAAGTACAAGACAAAGCTAATAGCACAAAGACTCCCTATTAGTTATGGTATGGAAGGATTCCCACTATGAAGTACTTTAGAGTGTTTGGAAGAAAATGTTATATCGAAAGAGATAAAAAATTAGGAAAGTTTGAGGCAAGTCCTCATGAAGGTATCTTCCTTGGATAACCTACTAAAATTAAATATTATAGGTGTTATAACAAAAGGCTAAGAAAGATAGGGGTATGTGTAGGATCATGATTGGCCAAAAAGTGGCGATATGTAAGCCATATAATGACCCATGTGGCTGATGACTTTTTTTTACCCAAAATTGATGGAACGAAAAGGGTTTTTAGAGGAGATTCTTAGATTTCCACCAATATAAATTATGCTTTAATTTGAATTTAATAAATAATTATTATTCATTTTCTATTAGAATTACAAATAAAGTCCTGATTGATAGGCTAATTGAAAAACATCTATAAATTTCAAACAGTATCACATTTTTTGAATCCAAAACATGCGTCACATTCTATACTTTGTATACTATAGGATTAAAAATTATAAAATTGAATTTCATGAATTTTTGGCCAAGTTAAGGTGGTTAGAAATATGAAGCTTCATATTTTTTTTAAGTTGTAATAAAAAAATCATAATTAATTATTTACTTGGAAACAAATTATTAAAAAATATGCATTACATCGGGACATGAGTCCTCTACTTATATCTAAAATCTTATAATTTTTTTTTATCATTTTATTGTGGTGAGGGTGGTCAGACAGACACCTACTTCTTATTTTTACCCTGAAATTTAAATACTACTGCATTGAAATTTCAAATTTTCATCAAATAGTTTTTTTTTTTAAAATAAAGGTCTAGTAGTTTAGAAACTACATTAAGTTTTCTACAAATTCTATTTTTACATTTTTTTGAAATAATATAGATAACTTAATCAAATTTTTACATCAAGTTGTCTAACTCTGATTTTCTATCTTTTTATTGCCACTTAAGGGCCTGTTTTTTCCATGATGATCCTGCACATACCCATAGTTTAAATACAAATGTTAAGGTCAATGAATGTTTTTAGAATTCAATTGTAGTGGATAGATATATGTCAGATGAACCCGATTGCATAGAAGTAGAAGAAGAAAAAACTGATGAAGAAGGAGTGCAGAATGAAGAGAAAGAAGCTACATAAAAGACCCCTAAGACTCCTAAGTATTTGTAGAAGAATCATTCCAAAGATTAAATGATTGGAGATAAAAGGAAACGTGTTTTGACAAGAAGCACAACTCCTGAAGTTGAGTTAAATATGTGTTTACTTTCTAAAGTGGAACCTAAAATAGTGAGTGAAGCATGTAAAGATGAATGTTGAATGAAGTCAATGGAAGAACTTATGCAAATTGAGAAAAATCAGACTTGGGAGTTGGTTCCTAGACCGGCATACAAGAACATAATTGGACCTAAGTGGGTATTCAAAAACAAGTTGAATGAGAATGGAGGAGTAATAAGAAACAAGGAAAGACTTGTGTTTAAGGGTTACTCACAAGTGGAAGGTATATACTTTGAGGAGAATTTTTCTCCTATGGCTAGGATGGAAGCTATTAGATTTTTTTTGGAATTTACAACATATAAAGACTTAAAGGTTTATTAGATGAATGTGAAGTCTACTTTTCTGAATGGTGAATTGGAAGAAGATGTTTAAATGGAACAACCAAAAGGATTTCAATTTTTAGATCAACTATATATGGTATGTAAATTGAAGAAGGCACTATATGGGTTGAAGCATGATCATAGAGCTTGGTATGGAATATTGAAAAATATTTGATAGAGAAAGGATTCAGTAAAGGCACCACAAACTCTAATATTTACTTCAAAATTAAGGAAGACAAGATATTGATAGTGGTTGTGTACGTGCATGATATCATCTTTGGTGGAAATGAAACTATATGTAATAAATTTTCTAAAGATATGCAGAAAGAGTTTGAAATGTCAATGTTTGGGGAGATGAATTTCTTCCTTGGGCTACAAATCAATCAAAAAAATAAAGGGGTTTTCATTTCATACTCTAAGTATGTCAAAGAGATGTTGAATAAGTTATGAATGGATGACTTGAAACCGGTATGCACACATATGGTGACTAGTTGTAAATGGAGCAAAGATGATTCACCTAAGGCTGATAAGAGAAATTATAGATCTATGATTGGTGGAATGCTATATTTAACTACTATTAGATCGGATATCATGCATGCAGTTTATCTTATGACTAGATTTCAAGAAGACCCTAAAGAAATACATTTTGTAGAAGTAAAGAAGATATTGAGATACTTAGGAGGCACTTTGGATTATGACTTGTGGTATTCTAAGGATACCGATTTCACATTAAGTTCTTATACAGATGTAGATTGGGCTAGTTGTCTTGATGAAAGAAAAAGTACAAGTGGTGGTGCATTCTTTTTGGATGTATATTTGTGTCTTGGTTGAGCAAGAACTAAGATTGAGTTTATTTGTCTACTGTAGAGGCTAAGTATATTGCATAAGCATCATGTTGCACACAAGTTTTGTGGATGAGACAAACATTGAAAGATATCAAAGTTGTATATGATGAACCTATTTCTATATTTTGTTACAATACAAGTGCAATTAAGATTTCAAAGAATCTAGTGATGCATTCAAGGACAAAGAATATATCTATTAGGTATCCCTTTCTTAGAGAGAAGGTAATAGAGAATGAGGTGAAACATGAGTATGTACCTACAAAGGACCATATTGCTGACATACTTACTAAGTCTTTTCCTAACGATACTTTTGAGTATCTTAGGGAGAGGTTGGGGGTTATTACCCCTCCTTCATTGAGCTAGATGCATATGGAGGTGCATCAGTCCAATGGATCTATGGATCTATTTATTTTCTAGATTGATGTTGGTGGCTACCTCTCAGGGGGAAAAAGTATTTTCATCTATTATCATTGTGTTATTGATTTGATTGGATGTACTCCTAAGGGGGAGTATTCAGAGTAGCTATATTGGTTCAATATCAAAATGAGAGAATAATGCATAAATTTTATACTTCTCCATTGATGTCAAAGGGGGATATATTATCATGTGAAAAAGTGTAAGGTATGATGACACCTTCAAAATTTGTAAATTTGAAGTGCCTATATCTCTTCAATGTATTGACAGAGCCTAGGCTTGCATCATGTCAAATCTACCCCAGAGGCCCTCTTTACCAATTAATATTTTTCAATTTAGACGTCATCTTGAAAATTCCTTTGGTAGAATTATTTTTGGTACATATGGTAAGACACATGCTCAGTTTGAGGCCCCCATAATGAGTTTTGATGGGATTTTTAATTGTTCCTAATCCCGACAAGGCTGAAATTAGTGCTTTAAATTTTTTTAAATTTCACAATTCTAAAGGCAATGCATTTCTCATCCTGGTCTAAAACATCTCCAGCTCCATTTTCATAAAAAATAGAGGTCATATGAAGCATTATTTTAATTCTTTTCGGTTGTGGTGAACACATCCTATGGGTTGATATACAAAGAAGGTACTTAAATTATAATTGTTGAGAAAAATCCAATTACAAACCCATATTTTAAATAATTTTTTATGATCGCTCGCAAAAAATCAAGACTCTAGGTGTCTTGGTTTGCATGCAATGATTTTTCTTCGTTTGGGCGATGGGTGAAATTAAAAATTGACATAATCTCTATTGTTTCAAAACATAATATTTAACATTCTTTACACATTTTAAATATTATAAAAGTGAAATTGAACTTGAAAAAGGGTGTAATTAGGGTAAATTAAATATTATATGAGTTTTGTAAAGTTTACTTTATAAAATTATTTTTCCTGAGTGTGACAAAGCTTCCCTACTAGCCCCTGGAAGCTCTTGCTAATGGCAACATAAACTCACGAGGAAGTGGGGATTGGTAGGAATGTTGGGAGGAATTCAAAAATCTGTAAGTTTTTTAATAACATTTGCAAGTATTTTAAAGGCCATGGCAAATATTAAACATTATTTTTCTTCACATGAAAGCTTCCCTACCAGCCCATGGAAGCTCTTGCCCACATCAACAGAAGCCAGCGGGGGAGCAGGGAGAGGTGTGGGAAGCTTTTGGAAGATGATTAAATATTAAGGGAGACTATATGAACCTTACAAAACTTGTTTTAAACATTTTTTAAATGATTTCACCACTTTCTCATTGTTGCCCCGTGGAGGCTCACATCACAAGAACCCAAACTGGAAAGGGGGATAAGAGGCTATCGATGAAAATAAAATATTTAAAAACATTTTATTAAGATTTGTAATACATTTTTCATTGCTGTGAGGAGGAGATTTTCACTATGTATGGAGCTGAGAGTGAATTTAATCACATTTTTTTGCATTTGGGGAAAATTTTCAAAGTGACTGCAAGCTCAATATGGTTGTTTCTTCATCCAAAAGTTTTTCCAATGTATTCCTTATGTCTTGGGAGCATTTTTACAACATTTAGAGCTTCTGAAAAGTGCTAGTCAGAAAGAAAAAGACACAAATACAATAAAAATGACCTACACATAGATCTATTGCTATGGCCACAATAAGATTTCCTTCTCTCTATTACGAAATATATGTAAGTGATTTTCTTTTTTCAAGCATTTATTTTCTCAATGTTGTGATTGTTTTCCCGGTGTCAACAATAGTAAGCTACATAGAAATAGAATTTGTGAGGATCAAAATATAAAGAAGGTGGGTTATAGATCAAATGTTTGACAAAATGTCAAACTAAATATAGATTCAATTGAAGGCCCTAGGTAGTTGAAATGTGTGATTTAAATCTTGTTTCAAATGCTAGTGGTGAAATGTTTTCATATTGGGAAAGTGGTTTTACTTGTAGAATGAAAAAGGCACATGGGTAAGTGGGTTTTTACCTAGAAGTAACATTTTTCACTTTCAAAGTGAAAATGAAGCAAAGAAAACATGGTTTTACAAGTAGGTAAAAAGATGCATGCGATTTGCAAATGGAGACAAAAAGGAGGGAAAATGGAGAGTAAAGAGGTATTTTTTAAATGCCATTTTGTTGCAGGATCAAAGGAGCTAAGGGATGCCATGTGTTTGCAATGGATTATTTTTAGGGATTCTAACTTCTTTTATCTTAAAATGTAATTTCTACTTCATTTTGAGGGAGGTTGTTCACTATTTTGGTCTCATGAGAATACTCTTTTGTAACAGGGTCTAGAAGTAAATAAGTGTTGATTTTAGTTTTTGGGGTTTTCTAAACCTTGTAATAGGGAATTCATTCAAGGAATAGTCATATTTGACTGTAAATAATTCTGAATTGGTTGTCTCCACAATATGTATTGCATAGATTATGAATATAAGAAATCAATGATTCCTCATATTTGTCTTCTTGTTTCTCCTTGAATGTTTGTTTGGTGTTATTACTTTCATTCAAGGAATGAATTAAATTGTATTAACACAGATAAAGGTTTATGCAGCTATGTGTTGGGATTATTAAGTATGACTAGTTAAGTTTTTGATATCAGTGATGTAAGGAATTATCCGGTAGGCATAGTTATGATAGATTAAATTTTATAATGATTTTTAGATTACATGGTTTAGGTGACTCCACCCTAGAATATGGCACTAGTCTTTTAATGTTGCAGTTTTTTGAGACTATTTGTGAGAAACTACAAATTATAATCAACTTTACTTATTTATATAAGTGTGATTGTGTGTGGAATTTAATGCTTTACATCTCTCATGTTTAATTTAGGAATTACCATGAAGTTCAATCAAACCTTTAGGGTAGTATGTCCATTAAAAATTTAAAAGGAGAATTATCCATTTACAGTGTTTTGGATGACTTAGCAAACAATTATATTGAAGAAAACTATTGGGATCACCCTCTCGAGTCTCACAGAGCTTAAAGTGCATGGGAGAAAGGGTTTAAATTCAATCTCCCATGTTTTGGCCAAATCTCTCCTTGAATCTGACCATTAGGCCTGGTACCCTTTAGGATTCAAGTGGATTACAAATTTGGGAACCAATAGATTAGCTACTCTATTGGTGAGAATTATGAATCTCTAATTGTAGACTATCTTATCATAGAGTCATATTATTTGCTGATCTGAACATTTGGTTCAAATATTGAAGGAATTCATACCTGGAGAAAGAAATTGTTGCAGTGAACTTGAAATTTTCACGATCTATGGTGCTTTGCTAGTGAAAGGAACTCAGAAGGAAATTCATATTTTAAGGATCTTCATATTTTTTGAAGTTTAGTCCTCTATGAAGAGAGGTGGAAACTCTTTCAAAAGAACTTGAAGAACATATCCAAGTTTTTTTCTGTGTTTTGGTTTTCATGAAGAACAAATCTATGTATGAAGACCATCTTTGAAAGTCCTAAAAAACTTTTGTTCCCTTATTTAGTGAAATTGATCACTATAATAAAGGGATATTAAGAATTGAATAGTTGTAGAGGGAATAGATTTTATTTTCAAATATCTATTGTTGTCCTAGTTCTCCCTATACAAGTTGTAATGTCATGCCTAAAACATAACCATGTCCTCAAAGGAAGGTGTTCACTAGTTAAAGATATGACCCTCTATATTTTAGTAAAATCCAAAGTTATCCACATTCTGTCCCAAGAAGAATTGATGAACATTTACCTAAGTTTAGAGGAGATCTTGAAGAATCAACATCAAGACATTTAAGTAATTTACTTGATCTAATGGAAGACTGTCAAATAATAGAAGAGGATGTTATCATGAAGGTTTTTGTAAGAACTTTAGAAAATAATGCTAAGTACTAATTTTGTAGTTTGCCGATACATTCCATATGTTCATGGCAAGAGCTTGAGATACTGTTTATTGATCATTTTGGTGAAGTGAATAATGAATGCTCATGTAACAAGAGAAACCTGCATACCCAAAAAATAATTTGAAGAGAAATTTGAAAATAAGGTTGAACCCGTGTCATATATTGATACATTGTGTGATATAGAAATATTTGAGGATGAATCCCCCTATGAATTTCATGATAGATTCATGAAATTTATGTTTGATATACCAAAATTAGAGAGGACTGATGAATAATTTTGCATCGATTTATTCTGTGAGAATTGTGAGCTAGGTCTGAGTACCATGATAGTTCGCTTGAGCCCCCTAGCCTTAAATGCATATATCAATGGATTTTAGTGATTGGAGAAATGATGGAGCAATATGGAAGTAATGTCCTAACTCAATTATGTGATGGTACTTTTTCCAAACTTAGTCCTATCAATGTGGGTGGTACAAAAAAAGACAAAGATAATGCATCTTGTAGTGATGAGGATGTAGTTTTTGAACAACCTACATAAGAAATATACTCAAATGAAGATTACAGCCATAATGGTTAGGATGAAGTGAATGGAACGTGTGAAGTTTCTTCTGTTTGCTCTGAGAATACAAAAATAGAGAGCTGATTTTCTATACATGATGAAGACTGCAGTGATGTTGAGTATGTTGATTCTAAAGTTTCATCTCTTTGTGATGATAATTGTAGTATTGCTTATGTGAGTATAAAATCAGCTAAGGAGTATTCCTATTTGGGTGATCAAGATGATTGTAATTCTATTTGCAACCCTTATGATTGTGATTCCTCTCATTAGGAGGAGGTAGCACTAATTCCCTAAGTGAAAAGTATTCCAATGAAGATGATGAAAATACTTTTAAAGGCTCAAAAGAACAAGATAATGGATATGAACTAAATATCTTATTTGAAGAAGAAATATTGATCAACAATGTTATGGTTCACTTGGTCTCACCTCTTCTACAAGTTTTGAGTGTGGGATTGATGCAATATTTCATGATGATGAGACAAAAGAGTGATGATTTTTGGAATACTCTTGAAAATGGTGGTATATTGGATGCAAATGACAAAGTATGCAGCGAATTTTAGTTGGAGAGATCATTCACAAGCAGCTATAATGAAGAAACAAATAATGATTTTCAGTTTAACAATGAAGGATCTAACCTTGCTAATTATTGCAACAGTATAAATCAAGAAAAAGGTATGCATATAAGAGATTTACTGAATGAATTAATTCAAGTAGCTAATTTTGCATACCATGTATGTGTTGGTGATGTATTTGGTGAACATGGAAAGCATTTCTTGTTTTACTCTTCACCTTCTTCCATTCCTTTTCCTGATTTTGAAGTTATTATTAAATGTTTACATGATGATAGCATAGATATAGCTGTACATGAAAGTGAAAATGTAGAGACAAATATTGGTACAACTAATGAAGCTCTTTATGATGAGTTTTCACTTCAATAATGTAATTGTGTCAATCATGTGGATGCATATGAGAACCTCTTTTCTAGATCTGCAACTCATAGTCCCTCTCATGTGAGCTATATGCTAAAGATATTCATGTTGATGTAGTAGGAGGTAATGTTGAGTATGTTACTCCTTGCAACAGTGAATGTGTTTTGAACATTCACTATAGAAGATTTATTGTAAATAATGATTCTGAGTCATATGAACCTGCACTCGAATTTTTTTTGTGTGATAACATTACAAGTGTTGACAATATTTTTTATGAACCTAAAGTTAAAAAAATTGTTTGGGATGTTGATGCTTTTTTTGAATGTTGTGATTGGAATGTGGACAATGGACTTGTGGATGTTGATAAGTCATGTTTTCATAACTTTGAGACATATGATAATGTGATTAGGTTGTGTTATTGGGATGATGATAAAATTTCCTATTATGCAATTTAGTTGAAGGAGGTAAAAATGTATGAGGATTATTTTCTTAATACATAGGAGAATTGCACACTATTTCTGAGGCATGATATCGTTTTTGAGCCTAATAATTGTGAGGGGGTTAACTTAAATGTGATAAGATTTTGTCTTCATATAGTCCTGATCATTATCCTCATATTTTGTCACTTGCCACATAATCAAAAAATGAAATGAGTGGTAGTGATGTACCCTATGTTATTTGGCTACCATGTGACAGTAAGGCTAAACATGGAGCAAGTTTTCACTTGTTCAAAGGCAACCTGACACTTGTTTTTGTAGGAAAGAAGTTACTCATGTTATTGTGGTGTGGAAGAGACAAGTATGGATTGATGGAGATCATCTCCTTTAATAGATTGGTGTTTGACAGGGGTAAATATTGACTTCCCTTTTTCGTTTGGTGGCCAAGAGCTATCAAATGAGGTTTAAAAAATGGAACAGATGAGCAATTCTAGAGCACCTAATGGATTTGGCACTTTTTCTACTCTCTAGAGATCTGAAATCTCACCATTCCCACAAGGGACATGCATCCTTGAACATAAGCCATTAATGGAACTTTCAAATTTTGTAAACTTGAAGTGCCTATATCTCTTCAATGCATTGAAAGAGCCTAGGCTTGCAACCTATCAAATCTATCCTAGAGGTCCTCTTTACCAATTAATATTTTTCAAATTGAAGGTCATCTTGTAAATTTCTTTGGTAGAATGTTTTCCAGTACATATGGTAAGACGCATGCTCAATTTCAAACCCCTAGAATGAGTTTTGATGGGATTTTCAATTGTTTCCCAATCATGACTGGGCTAAAATTGGTGTTCCAAAAAATGTAAACTTTCACAATTCTAAAGGAAACCCATTTATCATCTAGGTCTAAAACATCTCCAACTCCATTTTCATCAAAATCATAGGTCATATGAAGCACTATTTTAATTCTTTTCAGTTGTGGCAAACACATCCTACAAGTTGATTTACAAAGGAGGTACCTAGATTCTAATGGTTGGGAAAAATCCAGTTACAAACCCATGTTTTGAATAATCGTTTATGATCTCTCACAAAAAATCATGACTCTAGGTGTCATGATTTGCACGCAGTGAATTTTCTTTGTTTGGGCGACAGGTGAAATTAAAAATTGACATAATCTCTAATGTTTCAAAACATAATATTTAAAATTCTTTAAATATTTTAAATATTATCAAAGTAAAATTTCAAGTTAAAAATGGAGGAATTAGGGAAAATTAAATATTATCTAAGTTTTATAAAGTTTACTTTATAGAATTGTTTTTCCTCAACACAACAAAGCTTCCCCGCCAGCCCGTGGAAGCTCTTGCTGACAATAGCGTAAACTCACAAGGAAGCAGGGATTGGTAGGAATGTTGGGAGGAAGTCAAACATCTAAAAGATTTTTAGTAACATTTTCAATTATTTTAAAGGCCAAGGCAAATATTAAACATTGTTTTGCTTCATGGGAAAGCTTCCCCACTAGCCCATGGAATCTCTTTCCCAGTTAGAAGAAGCTAGTGGGAGAGTGGGGAGAGGTGTGGGAAGCTTTTGGAAGGTCATTAAATATTAAGCGAGACTGTATGAACCTTTTAAAAAAAAATTTAAACATTTTCTATATGATTTCAGGGTTTTCTCATTGTTGCCTAGTGGAGGCTCATGTCACAGGAAGCTAGTGGGGAAAGGAGAATAAGAGGTTTTCAATCAAATTAAAATGTTTCAAAAAATGTTATTAAGCTTTGCAATACATTTTTCATTACTGTGAGGAGGATATTTTCACTATGGATGGAGCTGAGAGTGAATTTAATCACATTTTTTTGCATTTGGGGAAAATTTTCAGAGTGACTGCAAGTTCAATATAGTTGTTTCTTCATCCAAAAGTTTTTCCAATGTATTCCTTATCTCTTGGGAGCATTTTTGTAACATTTAGAACTTCTGAAAAGTGTCAGTAAGCAAAGAAAAGATAGAAATACAATGAAAACGACCTACACATAGTTCTTTTGGTGTGACTGCAACAAGACTGCCTTCTCTCTGCTGCAAAATATATGGAAGTGATTTTATTTTGTCAAGCATTGATTTACTCAATGTTGTGATTGTTTTCTTAGTCTCAGTAGAAGTAAGCTACATAGAGATAGAATTTGTGAGGATCAAAGTATAAAAAAGGTGGGTTACAAACCAAATATTTGACAAAAATCAAACTAAATATAGATTCAATTGAAGGCCTTAGATAGTTGAAATGTGTGATATAAATCTTATTTCAAATTCTAGTGGCACTGAAATATTTGCATATTGGGAAAGTGGATTTATTTATAGAAAGAAAAAGGCACACGGGTAAGTGGGTTTTTACCTAGAAGTAATATTTTTCACTTGCAAAGTGGAAATGAAACCACGGAAAACATGTTTTTACTTGTAAGTAGGTATAAAGATAAACAGGGTTTATAAATGAAGACAAAAAGGAAGGAAAAAAAAGAGTAAAGAGGTATTTTCTTAATGTCATTATGTTGCAGGATCAAGGGAGCTTAGGGAAGCCATGTGTCTATGGTGGATTCTTTTTAGGGCTTCTATCTTCTCTTCTCTTTTCTTTTAAAATGTAATTTCTTCTTCATTTTGAGAAAGGTTGTTCACTATTTTTGTATCATGGGAATACTCTTTTCTAATAGGGTCTGAAAGTAACTAAGTGTTGATTTCAATTTTTGGGGTTTTCTGAATCTTGTAATGGGGAATTTATTCAAGGCGTAGTCATATCTAAATGTAAATAATGAGATATTCTGACCTGGATGTCTCCATAGTATGTATTGCATAGATTATGAATATAAGAAATGAAAAGAGTCCTGGTATTTTCTTGTTTTTCCTTGAATGTTTGTTTGGTGTTATTACTTTCATTCAAAGAATGAATTAAATTGTATTAAAATAGATAGAGGTTTATGCAACTGTGTGTTGATATTATTAAGTATGGCTACTTGAGTTTGGTATTAGTGATGTAAGGCATTATCCGGTATGCATAGTTATGACATATTGAATGTTGTAATGAGTTTTAGACTACATGGTTTAGGTGACTCCACCCTAGAATATGGCATTGGTCTTCTAATGTTGTAGTTTCTTAATATTATTTATGAGCAGCTACAAATTATAATCAACTTTACTTATCTATCGCAATGTGATTGTGTGTGGAATTTAATGCTTTACATCTCTCATTTTAAAATTATGCATTACCATGAAGGTCAGCCAAACCTTTAGGGTAGTATGTCCATTAAACATTTAAAAGGAGAATTATTTTTTAATAGTGTTTTGGATGATTTGGCACACAAGTATCTGCAAGAACACTATTGGGATCACCCTCCTGAGTCTCACAGAGCTCGAAGTGTAGGGGGAAGCATTTAAATTGAATCTCTTGTTTGTTGGTCAGATCTTTCCTTTAATATGACCATTAGGCCTCACGCCCCTTTAGGATTCAAGTGGACTGGGGATTTGGGATCCAACAAGGTATCAATGGAGAAATTTGTGCATAGTGTCAAATCATTCAAGGGGAGAAAAGAAATTGCATTCAGAGTTGTGTTGTATTTGATGGTTTTCCACATCATGTGTCGCTATCAATGACAAAGGGGGAGATTTTTGCAAGTATGATGGTAATTTCATTGATGTCAAAAGGATTTATATTGATTGGTGTTCTCATTGATGTCAATTGTGTGTTAAGGAGGTTGTTGCATGATGACAATTTTGAGGATATTGATAAAATTGTAAAAAAGGAAAATAGGTTGTTGTAGGTTGTGCATGTATAGTTGAGATATTGAGGAAGTGTTGTGAGCATATGGAGCTATATTTTTTTTTAACATCTACAGATGAGTTGGAATGAATTAATGAGCTAAGATGATGTGTCAAGTACTTGTTTTCGAAGCGCTTATGAGAAAATTTAATAAACATCGAAAATAGTTTTTTGTACAAGTGTTGGAAATGTGCTTAGGAGTGTGCTCTTCATTTCCTCTATTTGAGGCTATTCCTATGCAATTTTTTTTTGAGGTTGTTAGAGGTTTCTATATTTAGAATCTTTGGTTCTGGATCATTGGGGAGAGGAAGTTGTGTCTACTAGTATGTGAACTAGTTTTGCAGTGTTGTACAATGGTATCAAGGATAAATTTATTTGCTCCACATTTCTTTGTAGTTGTTTTTTAGGACTTGTGGCTTTGAAGGGTATTTAATGGTTTTGTTCTCTCTCTTGTGTCAAGAGGATTTGCAGTTAAGTGTATCAAAAGTTTTAGAAGAATGTACTTAATGTTTAATGTGTTTTCATGGGTAACGACGAACTAGGTGTGTACACTACATTAAAAAATGTTAAAGTATAAATGGAAGTGTAGCATGGTGTGCGAGACTTAATTTTGGATCTTAGTTAAGTGTTGTTTTAGTCGCCTTTCAATTCTATCTGCCTCCAAAATGTTTAGGTGCTAACCTATTTTGAATTTTTGAATATAATGGATAGTTGCTAACCTTGGAGAAGGTGTTTGAGGTTGAGGTTGATATAAATAAGAGTGGATAATGTGAATTATAGGAAGAATTAAGAAAGAATCAAGATAGATGGGAGATCGATGCAATTGATATGTGTGATGCAAATTTGACAAGAGTAGTTTGAACTTCAAAGTGTTGGATTCTTGAAAGTAGTGAGCTAAAGGTGTCCACAATCTTTCAAACAAGGTTGTGAAAGTGTTGGAGAAATTGTGGTGGATTCCTATTAGATTGAGAAAGTGTTCTCTATGTAACATTTATCTTCTTATATTTATTTCTATAGTAGTGAGCCCTAGTTGTGAGCCTTTTTGGAAAATGTGTCATATTCTAGTAGTGAGCCCTTTTGTACCAATTTTGGAATTACTTATATTGTGAACTAATCTTGACCATATTTTTTCCCTCATTGAATTTTTCATGTAAATCTAGTGTTCTCTTGTGTACGGTTTTATTTTCTTTTCTTTTATCTACATTTCATGTTTAATCATTATAAAAAAAATAGGGTTTAATGAATGCATGTGGATCTGATTACTATTAAGGGTTTTGATGTTTTGATTAGACACAACTAATTCACCCCCCACTCTAAGTTGTCTTACTCATTAAATAGTTTCAAGTTTAGGACTCATTATTTTAATAAATTAATAATAGCTAGACACTAACTACCCATTGGTTATGAACTTAGAGAAAACTATAGTTCAAATTCATCATGGATATATATAAAAATTCAAAAACAAAAATAAGAGTAATATTGCTATTGATATAATTGAGTTGTCTACTATTTATAAGTGTTGAAAAATAAAACAGAGAGGGGAGGTGAATCAGTTGTCACAAATTTAAACCTTAAATCATTCACTAAAACTAATCCTTAACATTGCTTAAATGATTAAACATTAAATACAGGCGTAGAAACAAAAAACCATCACAAAATCACAACACTAGATTTACGTGGAAAACCAAATAAGGGAAAAACCATGGTGAGGATTAACTCAATATATATATAGAATATCAAAATTTATTACAAGAGGCTCAATGCTTGAGAAACCAGGCTCACTGCCAAAACAAGGACTCACTATCGAGATCAGGACTCACTATGCAATGGGGCTAACAACTCAAAGGGATCACTACCATATATATACAAAGAAGATAGAAGAGATATGTTATAAAGAGAATACAATCTCAATAAAATAGAGAAATCCACCACAATTTTCTCAACCAATTAGAGACATGCATGAATGATAAAGTACACCTTTTGCTCACTAGATCCAAAACCTCAGCATTTAGTCTTCACACTAATCTACCACACTCATATCACACATATTGATTCATATCAATATCACATATATCTACTCTTTTTATTTTCACTTATCTCTCTTTCGCTTGCATTCCTCTCTTTTTCACCACTAACACATTCTACATTTATATCATCTTTAACTTTGAAACATATCCAAAGTCAGCCATCCAACATTAAATTCAAACTAGGTCGATGCTAAATCATCCTAGGGTGGAACTAGAATGAGGGTAACCCAAACACATGCTTGATAAGGACCCAAATAGATTAAACATGCTTCATCAACTCTGAACGTAGTGTTCAACACAAGGTCGGCCAAACTAGTGTAAAGCACACGGAACAATTAAGAATGAATCTTTTAGATATCAAAATTATCTTTAATAAAATAAAAATAACACAACTCTAGAATTTTAAGTCATAAGACTTTACCAAAGAGAAATTTGAACCAACAACATTTCTCTCAGACCTCAACTAGAAATATAGGAAACCACAGTTCACAACTGGTGAACATAAATCACACTGTACAACGAATCAATAGCCAAAAATATGTATATAAAATATTCTAACAACCATGATCAACATATATGAATGACAAAAACATAGGATAAAATTATGGAGCAAAACCTAAAGCAACCACTGAACACCTACAATCTTTCTTCAATAGAATTTTCTAAATATCCTTGACATATATAGTCAACAACAACTATTTTATAACCAATTGACTAGTTGACATCAATGACAACACCTTCATTCTTCCCACTCTTGTAAAAATCTCCCCCTTTTTCATTGATGGCAACACATGATGTGAAAGACCGTCAAAGATAACATACTAGCTCTGAATACACTTCTGAAGATCTTTCTTTCTGTTTTCTGCCCCTTAGTAGATAATATTTTATATTCTTCCTCTATTATCTTTTTCACATGCTTCATCTCCCCTTTCGAAATCAATTGCAAAGGAAAAAGATATTTTACATTGATTTCCCTTTTGACATTAAAAATATAGAATACTCACAATGACAACACCTGACACTACCTGCTCCCCTGAGAGGTAGCCACCAAAAAAATTGTCTAGAAGAAAGATAGATCCATAGATCCACCAAAATGATGCATCTAGTTCAAGAAAGGAGGGGAAATGACCCCTAACTTCTCTCAGAGATACTCAAAAATATATTTAGGAAGAGTCTTCATGAATATATCAGAAATTTGATCCTTTGTCAAAACATATTCAAATTCTACTTCATTCTCCATGACCTTCTCTCTCAAGAAATGATACCTGATAGATATATGCTTCATCCTTGAGTGTACCACTGGATTCATTTAAATTTTAACTGCAATTGTCTTATAACAAAAGATAGAAATAGGATCATCATAAATGATTGTGATATCTTTCAATGTCTATTGCATCATAGAACTTGTGTACAACAAGATGCAGTAGCAATATACTCATCTTTGATAGTAGACAAGGAGACTGAATCTTTCTTTTTACTCAACCATGCCACCAATTTTCAACCAATAAATAATGCATCGACACTTGTACTATTTAAATCATCTACACATCAAGACCAATCTGCATCTATATAGGCACTTAGTGTAAATTCAGTATATCTAGCATACCATAACCAATAATCCAAAGTGCCATTCAAATACTAAAAATTCTTTTGATAGTAGAAACATGTGTTTCCTTAGGATCTTCTTGAAATCTAGCCACAAGATAAACATCATGCATAATATTGAGTCTAGTAGTATTCAAATATAATAGTCTACCAATCATAGATCTATACTTCCTTTTATCAGCCTTAGGTGAATCATCATCTTTACCCAGTTTGCAACTAGTCACCATAGGACTACATAGTAGTTTGGAACCATTCATCCCAAACTTCTTCAACATCTCATTCACATACTTAGATTATGAAATAAAAATTCCTTTCTCTGTTTGATTAATCTGTAGCCCAAGAAATAAATTCATCTCTCCAAACATAGACATCTCAAATTCTTTTTGTATCTCTTCCTGAAACATCTTGCACATATTTTCATTTCCTCCAAAAATAATGGCATCAAAATATACAACTATAATCAAGATTCTATCATTTCCAATATTTAAATATAGATTACTATCTATCATACCTTTGTTGACATTGTTTAATCAAATACTTATCTAGCCTCGCATACTAAGTTCTAGGAGCTTGCTCCAATCCATATAAATATTTCTTCAATCTACACACCATATCTGGTTGATATGACAACTAAAATCCTTCTGGTTGTTCCATGTAGACCTCTTCAATTCTCGCACAATCAAGTTTATCAGATACGTATCCATTAATTTCAATTGAATTATTTGTTTTTCATCAACCTTGACATTTACGCTTTCTACAATCTTCCTTAGTATTTTATTGAAACATCTCTATGTTTTTTATTTAGTAGAATATCCAAGAAAATTGTCTTCATCACTTCTTGCATCAAACTTTCCCAAAGTTTATTCATCTCTTCTGATATTATAACATTTTCTTCCAAATACCTTTAAATACTTAATAGTAGGAATTCTTCCATGCCATAGCTCATAGGGGGTCTTTGTATTATTTTCACTTGCTTGAAATCAATTAAATATATAAACAACAGTATGAATAGCTTCTTTCCATTAAACATCCAGTAAAGAAACCTCAGTAATCATTGATCTAGTGGCCTCTTGAACTATTAATTTTTTTCTTTCAACAACTCCATTCTACTGAGGAGTTCTCAGAGAAGATAACTATCTCTTTATTCCATGCACTTTACAAAACATATTAAACTCATGGGAGGTGAATTCTCCACCTCTGTCAGACCTTAAACATTTTATCCTCAAATTCACTTAATTTTCAACCATAGCTTTGAATGTCTTGAATCTATCTAATGCATCTATTTTTTTCTCGAAGAAACACAACCCATGTATATCTAAAATAATAATCAATCAAAAGAATAAAGTACCTTTTACCTTGTAGACTTCTTACTCTTGTAGGACCACAAATATTTGTATGAGAGAAATCTAGTAGTCGAATAGTAGACTATACATATGATCTGTAATGACTTCTTACTTGATTTCCAAACTAACAATTCCTGCAAATAGCATTAACAAGCTTTGCAATCCTTGGTAAATATGTCACAACCTGAACAACACTAGTCCTTGCAAGTTATCAAAATTCATGTGACATATTCTCTGATGCCATAACCAAATATCATTAATATGAGTCATAAAGAATCATCCATCAACACCCCTAAGTTGATAGATACTTCCTTGAGATTTCTTTTCTATAGAAATCAATGTTTCAAATTCTTTTCCGAATTACACATCTCTCATCTTTAAACACAAGATCATATCTCTTACTGCACATCTCTCCAACACTCAAAATATTATGCCTTAAACCCTTAACATAGTAGACATCATCAGTATTATGCTTTCCATCAAAACTTACTGAACCTATCCCACAAATTTTAGCACCAGTATCATCTGCAAACATAACCAAGCCTCCATCATATTTTTCAAGTTTAAAAAACTTAATTTTATCACCAGCCATGTGATGTGAACAACCATTATCAACAACCCAATAGTTCTTTTCTTGTTTAGCATGTAGCATAGAGATAATAGTACCTTAATTTTTATCCTTCTCCATGGGGCTTTCCTTCACTTGTTTTTAGAATTAGAAAAAGTAGGTTCATCCTTTATAGCAAAGAACAAGCATTCATTGTCATCAAGGTCTTCATAATCAAAATCCTCATCAGATATACTAGCATTCTCATTCATATAATAAGCTCTGTTGATTTTCTTTCCTTTCTTTTCCTTCTCATATCTTTTTTTATTCATCTTAGCTCTTTTTGGACACTTTGTTGCATAATGACCTATTTCTCTATAATTAAAACATTTAAAGGGTAACTTACCTTCATACTTGTCGGAGCCTTTCTTCATCCTTATTACAAAGTTAGCTTCTATTTGATCAAAATTTTCTTCATCTAGATCTTTAGCTTTTGTAGCTTTAAAATCAATTTTCGATTTGCATACATTCATCAGATTCAAATTCCTCATCTCATAAGATGTCAGAAATCCCAATGTAAGAGATATTTAGTGCAGGTCTTATAATCTATACTCTATTCAATAGCACACACCTCGTTGTAAGCATCAGGGAGAGTTCTAAAAATCTTCTACAATTATGGTTCCATTTATAGTAGCATCAAGTCCTCACATTTCAACCACTATTTCATCCAATCTTTGTACATAAGGTTTAACATTTTCATATTCATACATATGTAGAAGCTCAAACTGTGTCTATATATTATACATTTTTTCCTCTTTGACTCTTTCATCACCTTCATGTGCCATTTCCAAAGTATCTGAGACTTCCTTAGTAGTCTTCATATTTTGAACCTTAATCAACTCAGAATGTACTAGACTATTCTTCAAAATTTACTTCACCTTATTGTTCACTTCATGTGCTTTGATCTCATCAACCGTACTCAAACCATTAGTAGGACTAGTGTAAGGATTCTTGTAATATTTCTCCACATCGTATCCACAATACTCTATATATTCTTCCATCAATATTTTCCAAATAGCATAATTAGTTCCATCAAACCTTGAATAATCATAAACTATTTTTCTAGCCATCCTAGACCTTCCTCAAGCAATTAATCTGTTCACCAAGGAACGGGTATGTGTAGGATCATCATGGAAAAAATAGGCCCTTAAGTGGCAATAAAATTTAGAAAATCAGAGTTAGGCAACTTGACGTAAATTTTTTGAATAATTTATCTATATTATTTAAAAAATGTGTAAGAATAGAATCTGTAGCAAATTGAATTTATTTTCTAAACTACTAGGTTTATTTTTATTTTTTTTAAATCTATTTGGTGAAATTTTGAAATTTCAATACAGTAGTACTTAAATTTCAGGGGAAAAATAAGAAGTAGGTGTCTGTCTGACCACCCTAACTACAATAAAATGATAATATTTTTTTATAAGATTTTAGATATAAGTAGGGGACTCATGCTCGGATGTGATGCATATTTTTTTGTAATTTGTTTCCAAGTAAATAATTAATTATCATTTTTTTATTAATTTTTTTTAAAAGTATAAAAACTCGTATGTCTAACCACCTTAACTTGGTCAAAACTTCATGAAATTCATTTTTTTTTTTTTTAATCCTAGAGTATGCAAAGCATAGAATGTGACACATATTTTGGATTCAAAAAATGTGATACCATTTGAAAGTTCAATCATCCTATCAATCAATAATTTAGTTGTAATTAAAAGAGAAAATGAATAATAATTATTTATTAAATTCAAAGTAAAGCATAATTTATATTGGTGGAAAGTTGAGAATCTCCTTTAAAAACCCTTTTCGTTTAATCAATTTTGGGTAAAAACAAGGTCGTCAGCAACATGGATCATCATATCACTTAGATATCTCCACTTTTTGGCCCATCATGATCTTGCCCATACCTGAACCAAGATCTAATACCAATTGTTGAATAACACACCTGAGAGGGGGGGTGAATCAATTCTCAAAAATTTAAACCTTAATTCATTAACCATATCTAATCCTTAACACTACTTAAATGATTAAACATTAAATGCAAGTGTAGAAAAGGAAAACCATCATGAAAACATAGCAATACCAAATTTATGTGGAAAACCCAATAAGGGAAAAACCATGGTGAGGATTAACTCACAGTATGGAGAATATCAAAATTGATTAAAAGAGGTTCACTACCTGAGAAACAAGGCTCACTACCAAAATAAGGACTCATTGTCTCAATCAAGAATCATTGTCCAATAGGGCTAATAGCCTAGAGGGCACACTGCCATAGAGATAAAAATAATATAGATGAGATATGTTATAGAGAGAAGACAATCTCAATGCATTAGGGAAATCCACCACAATTTTCTCAACCACTAGCATACATGCATGAATGATAGAGTACGCCTTATGCTCATTACATTTGGAAAATTAGCATTTAGGGTTCACATTGATCTACCACACTTGCATCACACACACACACTCATTGATTGACATAAACCTCACATCTATATTCTATATTTCTTCACACTTATCTCTTTTTTTCTTACCTTCCTCTCTTTTTCACTACTAACTCATTATGCATTTATACCATCTTCAACTATGAAACATATCCAAGGTCGAGCATCCAACATTAAATTAAAATGAGGTCAGCACCAAAGCATCTTAGGGTGGAATTAGAATGAGGGCGGCTGAAAAACACACTTGATAAGGACCCAAATAGATCCAACATGCTTCATCAACTCTGAAGGTAGTGTAAAACACATGGGTATGTGCAAGATCATGATGGGCCAAAAAGTGGCGATATCTAAGTGATATGATGGCCCATGTGGCTGACGACTTTTTTTTTAACCCAAAATTGATGAAACAAAAAGGGTTTTTAAAGGAGATTCTCATCTTCCTACCATTATAAATTATTCTTTACTTTGAATCTAATAAATAATTATTATTCATTTTCTATTTGAATTACGACTAAATTCCTGATTGATAGGCTGATTGAAAAAAATCTATAGCTTTCAAATGATATCACATTTTTTGAATCGAAAACATGCATCACATTATATGCTTCACATACTATACGATTAAAAAAGTAAGAATTGAATTTCATGAAGTTTTGACCAAGTTAAGGAGGTCAGACATATGAGTATTTATATTTAAAAAAAAAATTAATAAATAACTATTTACTTGGAAAATAATTACAAACAAATATGCATCACATCAGGACATGATTACCCTACTTATATCTAAAATATTATAAACAAATATTATCATTTTACTGTGGTTAAGGTGGTCAGACAGACACCTACTTCTTATTTTTTCCCTAAAATTTAAGTACTACTGCATTGAAATTTCAAATTTTCACCAAATAGATTTTTATTTTTTTTAAATAAACCTAGTATTTTAGAAACTACATTCATTTTTATACAAATTCTATTCTTACATATTTTTTAAATAATATAGATAACTTATTCATTTTTTTACGTCAAGTTGCCTAATTCTGATTTTCTAAATTTTATTGCCACTTAAGGGCCTGTTTTTTCCATGATGATCCTGCACATACCCACATAGAAAAATTAATTATGAACCTTCTAGATACCAAAATTATCTTCAATACAATAAAAAAAACTCAACTCTAGAACTGTGAGTCATAAGAATTTACCAAAGACAAATCTGGACCTGAACCAGAAACATAGAAAAACCATAGTTCGCAACTGGTGAACATAACTCACACTATAAAATGAATCAACAACCAAAAATATGTATATAACATCTTCTAACAACCATGATCAACATAGCTGAACTACACAAAGATAGGAGAAAATCCTAGAGCAAAATAGGGATCAACCACATAACACCTACAACCTTTCTTCAATACAATTTTCTCAATATCCTCGACATATACAGTCAATATCAATGACTTGATAACCAATTAACTAGTTGAAATCAATGAAAACACCTTCATTCTTCCCATTCTTTCAGCAATAATTTTGATTCTTTTTCTTTTTAGTTGAAAAGAAAACTACTAGACTCTAAAGCACGCAAAACTATATCAATAACTCATTGATAGGTCATGCTTTAAAGCTGTAGATAACTCTAAAGATAGATTCAGGTAGAATTCATTTACCTCTTTCATTATTATTTCTCTTTACACAAGGATGGTAAATAATAGCTTTACAATGTGCTAAACATAGATAAAGGATAATAATAATATTACACATCAATATCTCTATTTACCTAGTTATTTAAAAGAAAAAAGGATTCATATATCTATTTGTGTATTCAAAGAGATTAAAAGGTCGAAACCTTCATATATGTATCTTTGTTTTCACAAAGATTGAATATATAACACCTTTATATACAAATCTTTTTTCTTTAACAATAAAAAATTAAAGAACTATTTCACAATTTATTTCATTAAACAAAAATAACGAGTGGGAGTTTTCATCTATTTCAAGTAATAGTTATCATTTGTTCTCAAAATAACTCTTAGCCTTATAAGCAAGGCTTTAGCTATAGAATTGTAGACATTTAAAATCGTCCTGATCAATATTGCACATCTGAATTTTATTACTAACACCATTTCATCCTGAATCACCTCTTTTAACTGTTTAATTAAATAATCGTAATTATTTAACTAAATTTATCATTTTCTCCTATTAGTCAAATAATTAATTTTATTTTTCTAGCTCATCCCCTCTCATACTAATTTTCATCCTATTTAATTAGGTAATGTGGATTATTTAATTGAACCCCTTAAGTATTCTCAATTGATTAAATAATCCTAATTATTTAATTGAATGTCATTAAACCTCATTTCATTAAATAAGTTAATTATTTAATGAATTCCTAATTTCATCCATCTTGCACAAATAATTAATTTAGTAACTTACTTAATTATCTAATTTCTCTTACCCTCCCACTTGCAAGGGAATATTCCTCCACTTGCACTCCTTCAAAATGGGAAATATCTTGTAACAAATTCCTATTTTTTAGGAAGTGTTCTTCAAACAAATAAGATCCATTGATTAAAATCCTTGATCCTTTTCAACTTTCATTCTTAATGATTGATGGGAATCATTGATCCATGACATCTCCTCTTATTTCTTTTCATCCATTGATTGATCAAATCAATCTTGACCATTGATTCAACTATTTCTCCTATAAATAGCCCTCATTTCTAAGAGAAACGGATTCACTTCCATTTAGAGTAACTATACTATATAAAATTTTAGAGCATTCTTCATAAGAATTTTAGCACTTAGCATCCATTTTAGCTTAGTTTTGCATCCATTTTCATCAATCTTCATCAATGAAATCCATTTGAAATATTGTTTCAACCAAGGGATTGGGAAAGGGGTTAAATTCCACATCAATTCAGCACCAATATTCTAATGGGATGACATTTGAGTCATTGGATTAGTTTCCATTATGCATTTCTTATCTATTTTATGTTTATTGGGTTCTTTATTTGATGTTTTAAAGAATCTCATTAGGAGCTTGAATTAACTAGTTATATCTTAGCTTATTTCTTATGGATCAAGAAGGTTTGGATTAGGTTATGATCATGCTCAAATTTTGGTGCTACAAGGAGGGATTTACTAACCAAATTTGATAGATTTTCCTTGAGTTTTTTTTGTTTTTTGTAGCTTATAGGGCTCGATGATGCAATTGCTTGCATTGGTGCACAATTATCATATGGATAGAGTAGAACAATTTCATATTACAATTTAATTGAAATATGGTGATTCTCTTATAGTGACATATTTTTTTCATTGACACGATTGATCATTCTATTTTTTTATGATTGGAGGTGAACGAGAGGGACATAATTGTAACAATGACAGATTTACTATATTCCAACATAATTGACCTTTCTAGTTTTTGAAAAAGTGATACTATTGAAAATCACTAGAGTGACATAGTTTTCAAACAATAACACAATTTTTTGAACCAAAGCGATGTAATTTCTTGAACAATGATGCAATTTTTAGGTAAAAGACAAAGATTTCACTTTTCATTTTTATTTTGAATTTTCAAGTTCATCTACTCTCTAATCATTTACTGACTTTTATTTTGTTTGCTTGAGGCTAAATATTTCATAGATTCAAAGTGGAGGAGAAAAATATTTATTAACACTTGTTATGAAAACTTTTAATCATTCAATTTGTGTTTTAAAACATATAATGCTTTGATTTTTTTCCAAGTTGGTTGAAATTGAACCCAAACATCTTCACATTGCAATGTTGATTTAAAATTAAACGAGAAAAACTTACACTTAGTTTTGGTGCAGTTAAAAAAAACATAATATATATTTTGGTGTACTATAATGAATTAGTGTATTCCTTTCTTACCTTGATTATGTAGAATTTTTGTGCATATCCTCTCCCCTTATTCTTCATACGATCTTGGGTGAAGATAAAAACTCTAAGTTTATAATTTCTTTTGAGTCACCCTAAGGATTTTCTACGTATCCACTCCCCTTGTGCTTTGTGTGATCCTGGTTGAGGAGAAATAAAATTTTCTTGTCTTTATTAGATAAATACCTACCTATGACATACATCTTGCAATGGAGAATTCATGATTAACCCTAAAAGAACAATTACCAGTGGGCTATATAAAGTTTATGAAATCAAAATAAAGTAGCTTAAATCTGGGGCATGAATTCTATGATGTGCATAAATCCTCATATGAACATAATGGACTGTATAGGAAGGTCTCGAGACTTAAGTATCTCACGCTTGATGCATACCTCTAGTTTTCATGATTTTCATTATAGAACTTTGTCTTTGATTCCAACCAAGTTTCCCAAAACTTTCTTTGAAGTAGTGCATGGGAGGCACACCACTCCCAGAAGTTACTTACCATGTCTAATTTATAGTTGAGGCATAAATCTTAAGAGTTCATTCTATTGTACAAAGCTAGGTGTATCAACGTGGTACATTTCCTTGATATGGCCTAGTTGACCCCTCTATAATTTTAGATTTAAAATCATTCCTTCAAGGGTGAGATAAGCCTACTAAGAAGCAATGTACCTTTATTCTTCTAGATTGTTAAGTGACTAATTTTGTTGAGCCAAACTAGTAATTATTATGGAAGAAGGCATGCAAAATATCTCCAATACCCATTGATTTAGTCTAACACATTGCTTGGAATTCAAAAAAATCAAACAAACTTCAACATGCTTAAAAATTTCAAACCCTTTTTTTATATGTGAGTGCACTTCAAGGACAATGTATTGTTGCATACCTCTAAATATATCTCTTTTTTCAAAATAATATATTAGTGGTTTCCTAGTATACTTGATCATATCTCTACTCACTTGTACCAAAGTTAACTTAGGGAACTATGTCTTAGCTCTTTGATTTTCACAATGTCAAGATTTTGTGGAAAACATTTTGTGTTGTCATAAACTTTCTTAGTTTAAACTTAATCAAGACATTTGATGTGGTAAAATCAATATCATTAACCAAGGACTAACTCAATTGAACCCAAAAATAACGTACACCTTGGTTTCATTTTCAAACATATTGACATCCAAAACAACAAAGATAAAAAAGGAAATGTATACCAAAACATTGTATCAAAATTCTACCATCAAACAAACATTGATCTCTTAGGTTATCACCCCAAGGGAAAAGCATGTTTTTTGACACCTTTCTCTTGTAAATAAAGTCCCTCTTAAGATCAAAATATTAGGATAAATCATCACACTCATATCAAAATATTTGACATCTCATCTCACCAACAACTTTGAATTTTGGTCACAACAACCTTCTAGATTGGGGTTAACATCAATCAATCACATAGTTTAGCTATATGTGTGTAAATGAATCTTTTTTCATATATTTATTCAAGTTAGCCTATCTTAAAAGTCACAAGTCTACTTTTAGGATTCACAAGTTCATTAGCATCCTTATCAGCATAACAAACATCAGACCTTAAGTCTAGTGTTGTCCAAAATTTAAAGTTCATCATCCATATCACTCACACTTTTCATCATCCATTCACATCATCGGTCCTAAACACCTTAGAGGGTCACATTTACCAAAATTTGAATCAACCTAAGAGTTCCAACAATATAAATTCCAACACTCCCAAAGTTGATCCAATACTTATTGTAACAACAAGATCACAAGACAAGAAAAACATGGAGAAAAAAAAATTCATCCATCGTGAGTGATCCCAACCAACCAAAATTTGATCTTAGATGTTACTCAACTCCATCAATAAATCCATTGCAAACTTCCCAAAAAATTGGGTATGAAGTAGAAGATGTTACAAATATCCCACATGAACTCACCACAGAGGAAATCCCTAAATACCAACAAGATCCCAAGACATCAAATTATCAACACATTGACAAAGTTTAACCTAACAAAATACATGGTATCTGTTGATGCTAAAAATTGGCAAGGTAACAACCCTTTATGGGAAACTCAATCAAAGGAGGGACCTATTGTGCTAGACTGAGTAACCTCAAGATTTTAAAGAAGCTGGATTCTTCTATCACTAGGGATTTGAATGGGAAAATGAAGAAAATATAAATATTAAATGATCTAACTAAGGCAATGCATCAATTTTTTGACATAGGCACAATAAATCTATCTTTCAGATGTGATTTAAGGGCTTGTTCAGTAGTCTAGTATGTTCTAGAATGGAAATAATAAAGATATAAGCCTGAATGATTCACTAAATGACATAAAATAAATTTCATACACATTTACTAGAAAGAGGAGTGAAAGACATGATCTAAACTGAAAAACTTGCATTAAATTTATAGAAGTTTTGTAAATGAGGCATTCAGTACACCAATGGCACAGTTAAACTTATCAAATATCAAATAAAATAGAAAGGTTGAACAATGGCACATTCTGCAAGTTCTTTACAATAATCTAATAAAGCAATAAAAGGCCTAGTTCTTCTACCGATTCTTCTATCAAAATTTGAACCCCTGCTTCGAAAGAGGAAGCAATATTTATAATGAAAACCTAGCTTGGTGAGCCTGTAACAAAAAAGATCCTCTAATCATGAGCAATGATGTTTTAGCAATGATTTCCTCTGGTTTTTGCAACAAAAAATATTTGAGCCATGAACAAGGATGCCTTAGAGCCAGATGCATCCCCTACGAATGATGGTGGTGGTACCAGCAGACCAAAGCATCAACACATGTTATCTAGTCATGGCGATAGTTACAAACCATGGAAGTTGGTGTGAGGTTGTCGCCTGCTTAGTTTTCCTTTACAATGACGCCTTTTAGAAGATCACGTGGCAAGCCATCGGGGTCGACGCTCATCCTTCCCTTTATGTGATGACAAACTTTTGCTGCAAAGACATATGGAGGTCTCCCAGTATATTGTTTAAAAGGTGGGGGCCTCCAAGAGATGTGTGTGGATCGATGCAATGTGGCCTATGGTTAGGTGCTGAAAGGAGAGAAATGGAAAGAGGCACTAAAGATTGCGAACTGCTCACATGTGGAAGAATGGCAGAGGTTTTTGAAAAGTGAGAGAGGGAAACCTTGTGAGGGGTGCTTGGTTCACAAGTGGTGGCATTCACATAAATTATTTATGAAAGGAGCTCGATATTTCCTTTTAATGGAGAGCATGGTCAAGACCTGAGAAGAATAAAATAACCCAAAGGGAGCTCAGGAATTTTATATTCATAGCTTGTCGAGAGGGCAATCTATAGGGGCAGCCATTTAGCCTCAGATGGAGTCAATATGTCATGCAAACTTTCTTGTACTCCATGTAGATTGATAAATTCTTTATAAGGCAACGTCGATGATATGTCGGCCTAGGACGCGAGTTGAAAAAGGATCCACACAATCAGATGAGTGATGCTCTTAATATCTCCTACAGCAAGTGGTTGGATGAAACTCTGAAAGGTAGATGCATCTCATTGCTTCTCTTTGATCTTTGCCACAATATTCTCCAATGTTGCCACCAATTCATCTTCAAGGAATGAAGATGGAAAGCCCATCTGAGTTAGGTGAGAGAACCTAGCTCACATGCTATTCATGGTTTGATCCAATTTGGTTGCACATTCACTAGCATGAAGGATAGTTATGTGGCAATGGATGAACCTATTAGCTATTTTAGCAGTGGCCTTCCAGTCTTTAATCCCTGTACTTGCCAAGACTTCATCAGGGACCATATATAGTCTATCCAGCAATCTCTTGGCCTCTAGAACTCTCTCTGCAATGGATTGAGGGAATTTATTGAATGCTTCACAAATCCCTCTACCCAAGCCTATTCCTTATGCCATAAATTAGAGTGTTGGTTGTAGAGTTAGGTAGAAAGCCTTCACTATTTCCCAGTATGAAACATATAATTGTTGGGATATATGAAGAAGGTCCGATTGATTGACTGGAGGTAAGGCAAAGCTCTTTAATAGGACAATCTCCACATCCCTTTGATTTATATCATGCACGAGCTCTATGACCTATTGGTTTGCTGCGATGAGTTGTCCCTATAGGCTCCGTGATTCTATGACCCAACTACCCTCAACTCACTCCTTTTTTATTGCTTCCTCTTCTAAGAAAGACTTTACCTCTACAATCTCATTCTCCAATTGGGCCTGATGGATCTTGAAATCGACATTTTTTTGCTGCATTTTATGCTCTAGTTGAGCATGTTGGGGATGAAACTCCTCATCCTTTTGTCACACTTCCTATCCCAATCTTGCTAGCTGGTCTTGATATTCTTTGTTTTCTATTGTATCTCAGTGACCAAGTTAGGGTTGAGCTATTGAAACTTCACAAGTTCCTCCCAGAGATTTGCTTTCTCCTACTCCTTTTGTTGGGATAAGTGCTTAAATTCAACATCCCTAGCTTTATCCTTGGTGAACAAGACCTAGACTCTATCCTTTATGTTTTCATCTCTTCTTCCCTTTTTTTTGGCTGACAATCAGACTTAAGAAAGCCCGTAGTCACCACCTATTGGATTTCCTCCATGAGTTCCACCTTTTCTTGAGGTTGGGCCATGCTTAATTCGAGCTCCATGCCATACATGTTGTAGTCATTTGGTTGTATTTCTTCCATCAGCTTGTTGATAGTCACGTACATAGTCGCAAAATTTAGCAACTGTTGGGCCTCATTGAAAATAGTTTGTACCTTTGGCTCTGCCAACCTCTTAGAATTTTTATCCCTTTGCCTTTGGGCTCTGATTTCCTATGCATGCTTAGTTTTTTTTCCTTGTGATAAGAATTCAGAGGGCGACCTAATGAGTCCGCCTATGAAAGGTGCACCGAGAGGAAGGGAAAAGGGGAATGAAAGGATGGTGGTCACAAGAGACTTCTTCTTTGGAACAATAGTTATCTGAGGTGAGAAAGGAGAGATAATCCAATACCTAAACTGCAGACCAGTAGGAGGAGTTGAAGGAAGCGGAGACATGGCGATTTCTATTTGTTGGGAGGAGTGGATCAATTTTGACATTGCAATGGCAGGAGATGTATCGATGAAGGTAGAGGAGGTAGTGTGTGTGATGATTTGGGACATAGAATGGGCCGACAAAAATGGTGTAAGGGTCTATGGAGGAGTAAGGGAAAATGGGGTTGCATGAGAGAACTGTGCAAAAACCCCTGTGACCATTGAAGCAGAGGAAAAAATGCATTGGTCAACACATGAAATGAGAGGTGTTGTAGACACAACAAGGGAATCTAAGGTCTTTGAAACAAGAGAAGAGGGAGCGAAAGATACCTGTAGTGCGGATGATTTTGATCCTTGATCGATTGCTGGTTCTTTGCTTGCCTCGGGGTCATGTGAACACTCTCTAGAACATGCCTCGGTTTGCTACCACTCTGCTAGTGGCAAGTCATCTACTGATATGGTTTCAGATTGTTGTGGTTGGGTTGCCCTGGTCCTCCTTGCCATCCATATGCAAGTTAATAAAGACCTTGCACATGATATGTTAACCCATACATTAGAGGATATTTTTCTAGGTTGTTTCATGACTTTTCCCTTTTGTTGCATTGTGGCATTTAGTGCTTTTATGCTTGGTTCTGCTCCTTCGTCTGACTATGATTCAACCTCTTCCAAGATGGAGTCTTTCTCACCGATCTCGTCATAATTTGGATGCTTGTTGTTCCATAATTTTTCAAACTTCTCATCCATCTCCTTGCTATCATAAGGGGCCTTGGTGCACTGAGTGTCCTAACAATATATCTAGAAATCATTAACCTTTTCTTTCTTCTAGTTGTAGTTTTTTATCAAATTGTTGTAGAGAGTAGTCCCCATTCGCTTGGTCTTATCATCCTACCCAATTGGGTAGTAGAATACGAGCTAGGGAGGCCAACCACCTTCAGTAGGGATATAAGCTAGGTCAACTATAAATTCATCTGCATCTGACATTGGATTCTGATGCTTCTCCTAGTAAGGTTGGGAGTAGTGTGTTAGTTGGACATATTTCTTTGGAAAGTCATCATTGGGGTTGTAATTCCACTTATCGCAAATCCATACCAACCCCAGATGATCTAGATCTACTTTCAATGAGTTGTGAGCCTTCCTCTTGGCCATGATTATGATCTTGAAGCTCATCGGGCAACTAAAAAATCCCTTCTTCTTTTCTTTTCCACTGCAAAAGGTGACATCGATAATTGATACCTAGCAGAAAACTTCAAGCGCCAGTATCCGATCTGTAAGACATGCAGGAAGCCGAAAGGGATCTCTAGTGAAGCCGCACAATATGACGAATTTGAATTCTTCACCCAAGAACCAGTCACACTTAGGAGTGAAGTTCTGCATGAACTCGGTTTGGTTCGAGTTGAATTGTATTATAGTGTTGTCTCTTCTTAAATCCTACAAAATCGGATATAAGAAATAATCCAAAAATGTGTAATAATCAAATTTCACAGAAAGGAGGGGAGTCCACATAGAAATCAACTTCCTCCTCTTATTTTCATCAAAATAAGAGAGTTGTAGATTCTTTTGGAAGAATTCAGGATTATGATGCAAGAACATGTGAGCGAGAAAAGACGGGAACTTGAACCTCCATTGAAGCTGGTATTTTGCAATCTGGTTGAGCATTTCCTTTATGATAAATTCTGTGAAATCATACCAGAAAAGAGAATGTTTCCTGCATAATTGAAAACCCAAACCTAATTGAAACTCTTGGACCTCGTTATTGGTGTCTAGGCCACAAACAAACACCATTATTGAGAAGGCATCCTTCATATCATCTTTGAAGCTCTTATGCATCATTGGGATCTGCATTTTCCTTTTTTGAGCTTCTTTGAGCCTTTCAGTCTCTGTGTTATAGAAATTCATCATACGGTCTCTAGTCCTCAAATAGGTCTCCCCTTTCATTGGAGTGAATGACTCCATTTGAGGTGCTTTGGAGCTTTGCTCTAGGATATAGAGCATATTACAGATAGCTTCATTATAGATAACCACACTCACCTCCTGGCCCTCAATGGTGTTGGTACTTGGGTTGAAGTGTTTCATGGCCTCGTCAACCAATTCAAGGCAATTGTGCACTGTCGAGACCATATATTGTGGAAGCCCACTGAGCCAACATTTTTGCACCAAGGAATCTAGGTCACTATTCCTTTTCATTCTTTCATAGGCCACCTCCCTAAGTGTCTTAGGGTTCCTTGCAAGAATGGGGTCATTAATATTATCCCATTCTTCTTTAATTTGTTTCTTATCCTTGGGAGGTCTCTTCTTCTCTACAACCCTTGTATTCACCCATGTTGGATTTTTTGGTATTATAGGAAAAGCATAAGAGACATCCTCAAATATGTAGGTAGTTGGTGCTATGCACATGATATTAAATAAAATTTGGTCCCCTCCTTGTTGCATCTCTGCTTGAGAACTTTGAGCAGTTTTCATCCTTTGTAGACCTTATACCTAGAAAAAACACTGAAGTAGTATGAATGGAACCTAGAAAACAATGCAGGGCCTTGAACTCAAAACCATATAGCCTACCATGTTGCTAGATGCACTAAACCTGGTTCTCTTGAAAATTCTATTCTTTTAAGTCCCTTTGTGTGTGATACTCAACTTTTTATTTGATTTACTGCCAACAACCAATAGACAATGGTTGTCTTTCTGCATTTAATTTGATATGTACTGCTAGCTCTTTCATCCATTCAAAATCAACTACTTGCCTCTTTTGAAAAGACAAGAATTCATAATTGCATTAGTAATAACATCCCTTCAGCACGATTTTCATGGGAAGCTAAGCCACTGGTGAAATGTTTGTCATCTTCTTGCATGCCTTTGCCATTAATATCCCTGAAAACATAATTAAGTTGATGCCATAATGAGTACCTTAGAAACATTCATGATCAACCTTGGAGCTTGAAACTGTTTGCATCGTGCCACCTAGCCTCTATCTTTATGAACCATCACTTGAGCTTGCCACCAATTTGCACTAGTTGATTACCATTGCTTAATCCTGCACACAACAATTCCTACCTACAGACATAATTGAGCTGGAATATCGAGCTAGCCTTTTGGTGGGATTTTTGAGCTAACACTCAATTACCACCATGCTTTGTATGTAGGCTACCTCGAATATTTCTATAAATAGGCCCTAGCATGGTAGTGGAAATATACTTGGCATTTTTTAGTAGAAGTAGCTTTAGGTGATTAGATATGATTATTATTTAGGCAGCTGAGTAGGTTCTAAATTTGTGCAAGGCATAGAAATAGGTTGTAGAGTGAAATTGACATGATGAACACTCCAATAATATTAGTGTACAATAAATCTCAAATAGATTTTCTAGGAGAGATTTCAAATAGGCATCTGAAGAGCTAGCCTTTTGGTGGGATTTTTGAGCTAACACTCAATTACCACCATCCTTTGTATGTAGGCTACCTCAAATATTTCTATAAATAGGGCATAACATGGTAGTGGAAATATACTTGGCATTTTTTAGCAAAAGTAGCTTTAGGTGATTGGATAGGATTATTATTTAGCTGGTTGAGTAGGTTCTAAATTTGTGCAAGGCATAGAAATAGGTTGTAGAGTGAAATTGACATGATGAACACTCCAATAAGATTAGTGTGCAATAAATCTCAAATAGATTTTCTAGGAGAGATTTCAAATACGCATCTGGAGTGCATGACCAAGAACAAACACTCACTGGCTATCATAGCCATAAAGTGGTTCTTGGGTAGTGATTGTATTGAATACAAGGACAAATATCGAGTAAACACCACTATCTTCTCCTTTTTTATTGCCTCGTTGTTGGATGTTTAGGCTCCAAAAGCCATGATTCTTAGTTTGATGCTTCAAATATTTTTGAAGAAGTACCTCTAAGGTCTCATTGAAGCGGTGAGTAATGTAGTATATGGCTTAGGCCTTCTCATCATGAGTGACATGTGTAAGCATGTTGAAGAATATGTGGTAGTACAATGGGTACCATTCTCGAGCGGGTTTCAGCTTCAATCGCTCTCTGAGCATCACGAGAAATCCACTCATGCATGCCACTTTTCATTGTGCTACTATAATGTAGTGCTATTCTATGACATGGATTGGTATACTGACTTTAGGAACCTTATGTTCCCTCCACCACTCATTTTGGGAGTTGATGTTGCTTGTGGTACAAGTCCTATTGATGCCACTGATAATCCTCCTGCTGATGCTCCTAACAATTCTGTTGTCGATGAAGACAATGCTCATGTTTCAGACACCTAAAGACTAACACTCTTTTCTCTCTTTGTATATATATGCCCCAAAGAAAATGGCTCACATACACAAATATATAAGGAAGTTGTATATATATCATCACACTTTTGAGCATATGGCCTCAAAGCCATTTTGTCAATTTTTCTATCAAAGTATATATAAAAAATATACTTTCTTATCTTCAAGCTTTATCTTCGTTCTTGTGCTGTCTGAAACTTTTATTGAATTCCTTGCATATGAATTTAATTTATGCAATATGAGTAGTATAGTCTTTCTCTGTTTTCTATAATAATGGGTCTCATGAAATTTTTGCTTCTTGTATCTATGAATATGTTGGAAAGAACCGACCGACAAAACATGAAAGGGAAAATAATTACATTAATAACAAATTTACACCTGTATGAAGTAACTTTAGTTTAATTGAACAATTTTAAATGAGTCTTGTTAACCGAGATTCCTAGTGTCTCTTGTTCCATATTCTCTAATTTGAATGCGTTATTTTGTTTGCATTGAATTATTTTGAAAGCACCCTCCCAAAATTTGTCAAATTTCCCATGTTGGCCAAGCTTTGAGGCTCTTTCATTGAATTTTAGTACCAAGTCTCCACATTTTAGAGCTTGGTCTGAAACTTTTTTGTCGAACCACCTCTTAACCACCTATTGGCGGTTAGTCATGGCTATTAGGGCTTTCTCCCTTTTTTCTTGTACCTCCAGCAACTCGGCCAACAAAAATTCCATAGCTCTATTCTCTTCAATCTCTATTGACTTGAGTAGTTGTAGCATAGGTATCTCCATAGAGATAGGTAACAGTGCCTCCTTCCCATATACTAGCTTGTATGGCGAAGTCTTCAAGGCTTTCTTAGGAGTTATGCAGTCGGACCATAATGTTGTTTGAGTATTCTTATGCCATTCCTTCTCATGATTGGACACAATCCTTTTAATGAGTGAGACCATATTCCTGTTAGTTGACTCCGCTAGGCCATTTCCTTATAGGTACTAGTTCAAGGAAGTTCTCAAGAATATTCCATCTTCTAATGCAAACTGACATACCTTGGAATATAAGAAATATTTGGCATGTTCAAGATGATAGTCTTTCATGCACCAAATCTTGTTACCAGCCCCTTGAGAAAGTCCACTATTTCTGTCTCTATCACGTTTTGCAGGGGTATGGCCTCATTCCACCTTGTGAAGTAATATGTGGCTATGACAATCCACATATGACCAGCACTGGAGGAGGGGTTGATCATCTCGATCAATTTTAGCCCTCATTGCGCAAAGGGTTCATCTGCTACTATCAGATTGAGAGGCATGATGGAATTTTTCCTTCTCCCTATGTAGAATTGGCATTACTTGCAATCTTTTATCATTTTGTAGGAGTCATTGAGTAATATAGTCTAGAAGTATCGAATGCATAGAATTTTGATGGCAATGGTCTTAGCAAAGAAGTGTCTGCCTTCTAGGCTGCTGTGAAAAGTGTCAAGAGTCTTCTTTGCCTGCTCCATGATGACACATCACAATAATACACCATTGAAATTCCTCTAAAAGAGTATCCCTTCAATAAGTGAGTACCCATTGTTTTGCATTTGATAGAACCTTCTTCTTTGAGAAAGAAGTCCCAATGGATACTTGTCGATGTGCATAAATCTTACCCTATCCGTCAGCTAGCAACCTTCAGGTTCAGACTCATTTGTTAGAACTATCTTTGCTAGCTCTTCCTCAGTTTCCATTTCTTCATCGTGCACCAAATATTTGCACAACCCTCTTCCTTTGAAAAAATTTGTAGACCTAACCTCAATGTCATATTCTAGGATCTTAGTGATCTAGCTGGCCCTTTTTTGGTTATTTCTCCTTCCATGATGTACTCACACACATTCGAATGTGTGACATAAATGATCACCTTAGTGCAAGCTATAAGATGTCACAACTTCTTGAGTCCCTTTACAATTATGAAAGCTTTCCTTTCAATGAAGTTATAGTTTGTATCGTACTGCGTCAAGGTTCAGGAATGGAATGCTATAGGATGCTCTCCCTTTCCTTCATCATCCTTCTGAATCAAGATAGTGGCGATGGTTGTCTTGCTACTAAAAACATACATTATGAGTTCTTTTGACAAGTATGGATTTTCCAACACAGGAGCTAAAGACATAGCATCCTTCACCCTCTCAAAGGCTTCTCTTTCTTCTTTTATCCATTTGAACAATTTGTCTTTTTTTAGCATCAGGGTGATTGTTCTAATTATTCCTACAAAATTAGAAATAAACTTGCTTACAAAGTTAACCTTCCCCAAAAAATATTGGACTCCTTTTTTTTTAACTGGAAGAGGAAGTTCTCTAATAGCTTTTACCCTGTTAGGATCAATAGTGATTCCTTCTTGGGACACTGCATGCCCCAACAATTTTCCTTGTGGTACTCTAAAAACACATTTTTTCGGGTTCAAGGATACCCCAAACTCTTCGCATTTTTTGAAAACCATTTCTAGATGATCAAAATGGTCATCTTTAGATTTGGAAAATACACTTAGATCATCCAAATACACGAGGATGATCTTGTTGATTAGTTCGCTGAAGGTGATGTCTATTGCCCATTGGAAAGTGGCCCTCGCGTTTGATAGGCCAAAATGAATTTTGGCATATGGAAAAATTCCCCACTTGGTGGTGAATGTGGTCTTACACTAATCTTTTTCCTTAACCTCATTGTAGCTCAAGAAACCATCTAGCAGAGAAAACATCTCTGAACCTACCACAGTTTGCAAGATTGATTCCATGGAAGGTAGGAGGTAATGATCCTTCAGTGATGCTCTTTTTAGGTCACATAAGTCAACACAAAGACAAATGTCTCCATTTTTATTTCAGACTAGAATGAGGTTAGATACCCACGTACTATGCTTGATCGGAAAAACAATCTTGGATTGGGTCAACTTTTCTAGCTCCTGTCCCATTAAGGCTTCAATATTTAGATTGACGGGCCTCTATTTTTGTTGGACAAGTTTATCACCTTTTGTTAGTTTGATGGTGTGTTGGATGATGTTAGGATTATACCCCCCTGAGGTCAACATAAGACCAAGCCACAACCCCTTCGTATTTTTCATAGAAGTGTATAATCCAATCTTAATCACACTATGGGACTTCTTTTTCGACCTTCAGTTTTCTTCCATTCCGGACCTCAAGGTTGGTGACGTCTACCTGGTTTTCTACAAATTTCATCCTATCATTCCTTGCATCATCATAGTCGAACAAATTTTTGAGAGTGACCAAGCCTTTTGAAAGCTTTTTTGATTTCAACTAGATAATCTATCCTTACTATGCTTCCTCAATTTTTGACTGAAACTAATCAGCAAACTCTCTCGACTATTGAATAAATGAAGCGATGTGTTCATCTCTTTCAAATACTTTCCAACTCTAATCAATATCGAGAATGGAGGGTCATATAATTAATCGCACATAATGTACATTCTCAATCAAGTTGGAGATAGGATCGAATTGAGATCCTATCATTACCATGTGATCCGCATCTAAATTATGTTTCCTTGGCACCACGTGGATTTTAAAAGCTTCAAAACCTTCAATGAGGTCCCATACCCTATGCTTATAATACCGCATACAAACATTTTTTCATTGGAGATGTTTCTGACTTGATTGATTATGAGTTTAGAATCTACGAACACCCATTAATCATTTGATACCCATGTGCTCTATGAGGCTTATTTATTGCAAACGACCCTCATATTTGGCTTCATTGTTTGAGCAAGAAAGTTGGAAGCGAAAATACCTAAAGATCTTCTCATTGGATGGAGACGATAGGCATATCCCGACACCAACACCAACCTTGCATCTCACACCATCGAAGTGCAATGTCTAGATCCTTGAGGCTTGTTCGGCCATGGAGTCCTTCAATATCCTTAGGAACACTTGATCCTCATCATAGATAACATAGGTGCTCAAACCTATAGCATGATAATTGTTGAATGGATTAGTGCCTACAAACTCTGCTAAGAAGACCACTTCTCAATCAACTTTGTCTTTGGTCACCTTTTGTTCTCCCATTAGTTTTCTATCACTGGTTTCTTCTTCAGTGATAGAGGTATGAGTGTCTTCAAAGTTGATCATGGCTTCATCAACTACATGTTCTGCATGCAAAGGTTATGATATTATCTTAATCTTAGCCTCGTGCTTAGTTCTAAGAATTAGGTGGGACCAATCCAAAGAAAGGTATCCACCAATTTTGAGGTGAATTCCCAAGATAGGCAGAGGCCAAACATGGGAGGGATGCCAATGATCATGGTGTCTTGTGGTACTATGGTGCTAGGATAAGAAAACAAAGTTAAGGGGAAGTCTTTAATGAGGCCTATAGTTTCAACTTTTTTCCCATCCAACTGCATAACTCCTCTTTTTAAGGGCTCATAGCTAAGCCCTAAGGCTTGGGCTACCTACTTGGGCATGACTACGGTGCTGGCAACAGAGTCAATCATAGAGTTGTGTCACAATTTCTTTCCTACAATGAGAGTTAAGAAAAAGGGTTTAGGTTTTGGTGTCTCCCCTTTTACTTCAAGTGAAGCCTCCTTTGCAGTATTTGCATGAACTTTGGCTGAAGATGATGAGTTGCTAACATTTTTGAAAGTTTTTCTAATTGACTGCACAGTATTATCCTTTTGCAGGGCCTTCTGTAGTAATGACTTCTTCTCTGGAATGGCTAAGATATCTCAAAGGGATACATTAGTGGAGTATTTATTCAATTGTTCTACCACATTGAAGGGTGCTGGATTTGGAGGCTTTTGTTCCTTGGATTTGGTGATGATAATTTCCTTATGCAGTTGCAGCTGTGGAGCAATTGTAAAAGGTCCAAGGGGTTGCTCTAGGCTACTTCTAGGCTACGGAGTGACCAATTCACTTGTGAATCTCCTCTTCGATCGAGTGTTGTAGTCAAACTGTACTTGCAGGGTCTCTAATATAGATGCTTCATAAGTGAACATTTCTTCCTCTCCTTCTATCCATGAGAGGGCATGGTTGGGAGCTATGTAATTTTCTTTCCTCAAGGGAATTCCCTGCATCTATATGATGAGAACAACATTCTCCATTTGGGGACATGCATATATATGCCCTAAATTTGTTGTCATGCCTTGGCTACATTGCTCTACAACCTTTTGCTGCAAATTGCCATGTGGACAATTTCAAGGAAAATGTGTGTCACCATAGGGATAGCACCAGGGATTGACATCTTCAGCGAGATTTTTCTGCCCTATGGTCATCTCTTTTCTTGTACTAGTTTGATTTGCCTCCAGCAAAGTCAGTACTAGTATGATTTGGTTATTTGTTTGAGTCAGCGGAGTCATGCACATGACACCTTGATAGCTCTGATAGGATGGTATTAGAGGAGAAATCTAGCTACGCTTGATAGTGGTTACTTCATTTGTTAATTTTTGTAAAATTTCCCTTATGTCGCTCATCTCGTCCTTCAAAGCACCGGATGTGTAAGCAGTATTTTGTGACACACTCAGATATGTGTACATAGATGGGGGTGGTGCAGGTGTGCTAGTAGACGAAATCTCCTAAGTAGATACTGATATTTTAGGGAAGATCGACATACTGGGCCAAGGTGGCAACTTCCTAGCATCGATCAACTTGATCTCCCCCTTGACCACTATGTTGTATGCATCTCGTAATGTGGTTCGACCAAGTGACTAGATCATCATGGATATTTTGGTTTTAATGGAATTTAAATAGAACATAAATGATAACTCAGGTAGTGGTCAGATGGAATTATGGATTCTGTTCTAGGTTGTATGGAACCGGGCGTTGAAATCAGCCATGGCTTTAGATGGAGCTATCTTGATTATTGGTAGCTGGTGATATAGTGAAGACTTGTCTCTATCATTAGAGAATATTTCATAAAAAGGATCCCCGAGCTGATCCCAAGTATCAATAGAGTTAGTCAATAGAGTGTGATACCAATCTAGTTCTCATCCTCACAATAAAGTTGCAAGAAATATTAGTGCTATGTTCTGATCTGTCACTCCACGCACCAAACACATAGCCGCAAAATCTTACAGATGTTCAGATGGTGTTCTTGAGCCATCATCCATAAACTTTGGAATAGATTTGAGAGTAGAGACTAGGATAGGGGACCAAATGGTAGTGCGACTGGGGCTACAAGGGGACTTTCGATGTCCCAAGCCACATAATTCTGGTTCACAATTTTCATCATGGCTGGGATCTGACAGTACTAGTAGGAAAGCTGGGATATGTGTTGTCACTAGTAGGGGCACTAAAAAGCCAAGATTATTTGTGGTTCATGACCTACTAATAGGCCGATGGCTTATACACCCTCTAGATTTGGTATATTTAAGTGGTCTCACCGAGCATTCTAGGAAAAAGAAAAATTGTTGATGTCAAAAATTGGCAAGGTAACAACCCTTTTTGGGAAAATCAGTCAAAGTGGGGGACCTATTGCGCTAGACTCAGTAAACTTCAGATTTTAAAGAAGTCGAGTTCTTCTATTACTCATTTTTTGAATGGGGAAATGAAGCAAATATAGAAATAAAAATATCTAACTAAGGTGATGTGCCAAGTTTTAGATATAGGCATGGTAAATCTATCTTTCAGATGCAATTTAAGGGCGTGTTCAGTAGTCTGTTGTGTTCCAAAATGGAAAAAATAAAGATAGAAGCCTGAATGATTCACTAAATGACATAAAATAACTTTCATACACATTTACTAGAAAGAGGAGTCAAAGACATGATCTAGACTAGTAAACTTGCATTAAATTTATAGAAGTTCAGTAAATGAGGCATTCAGTACAACAATGGAATAGTTAAACTTATCAAATATCAAAGAAAATAGAAAGATCGAACAATGGCACAGTCTATGAGTTCTTTACAATAATCTAATAAAGCAATGAAAGGCCTAGTTATTCTACTAATTCTTCTATCAAAATTTGAACCCTTGCTTCGAAAGAAGAAGCAATATCTATAATGAAAACCTAGCTTGGTGAGCCTGTAACAGAAAATATCCTATGGTCATGAGCAATGATGTTTTAGAAATGATTTCTTTTGACCATTGCAATGGAAAATATTTGAGCCATGAATAGGTACACCTTAGAATCAAATGCATCCCCTACAAATTATGGTGGTGGTCCATGCAGAACAGAGCATTGACACATGTTATCCACTCATGGCGAAAGTTACAAAGCATGGCAGTTGATGAGAGGTTTTTGCTCACTTAATTTTCCTTTGCAATGAAGCCTTTTAGAAGATCGTATAGAAAATGGTCAAGGTTGACGTTCATCCTTCCCTTTATGTGATGAAATTTTTTTGCTACAAAGACACATGGATATCTCCTAGCATACTGTGTGTAAGGTGGGGGCCTCCAAAAGATGTGTGTGGATAGATGCTACGTGGCCTATGGCTAGGTGTCGAAAGGACAGTGATGGAAAGAGGCACTCAAGATTGTGAACTGCTACAATGTGGAAGCATGGTGATGGTTTTTGAAAAGTGAGATGGAAACCTTGTGAGGGGCACTTGGTTGACAAGTGGTGGCATTCACATAAATTCTTTGTGAAAAGATCCCAATATTTCCTTTTAATGGAGAGTGTGGTCAGGACCCAAGCAAAATAAAATAACCCAAAGGGAGCTTGGGAATTTTATATTCATAGTATCCTTGGAAAAGAAAAGAGAAAAACTCCCTTACTCATTTGATTTGGACACAATTATGGAGAAACCTCTGTTAAATGTGGTATTTATTCCTCAAACATCCATCATGCAACCCTTGTTCCAAGGTGTTGTTTAATTTATCACTCAACCATCTTCATCTCATGCACCAAGTCAAACTTTGACTACTAGTCCTGCAACTCGACTAGGAACCAACCTTTCTCTCACTCCAAATCTAGGAAACAACACAAATTTGGGTACACAAGACAAAACTATCCCCGAAAACAAAAATTGGACACCAAAATTTTGCACCAAACCATATTCTTCCACTACAACAAGTTCCCAAAGTATTCCTATTGTTCAAAAAATTTAAGTGAGTCAAAAACCCCAATTGGATCAACAAGGACAAGTGAACACCATAGTGCAAGGTGAATCCTCTGCATAACAAATTCTATCTTCACAAAAAATATCCAATGGAGCCTCAAAGTCAAAAGGTTACACTAGTCCCTCAAATCAACCAAGGAAACACATCAAACCCATTGGTCACAAATCCAATCAATCAAGGAAACTCACTAGTACCAAATCAAACATGTATCAAGGAAATAAATTCAATCAATTGTTCCCTTAACATCAAATCAATTAAGTAAATTTCTCCAATGAACTAATCCAAAGTCAAAGCATTCCACTAACATCGCAACACTAAGGGGCTCCATCTCAACCATTGGTTCCCCAAATAATGTAAAATTAAATGAGACCTCAACCCTACATTCCTCCATCCCAATCTCAAATTTTACAAGGAATGATAGCACAAAATCAAAGATAAAATGTACCAAATCCAAATATAATGTCCAATCCTCCAAATCTCATCACACATCAACCACCCCACGATCAACTCAATTAACAAAAAACTCACATGGCTCCTCCAAATTAGCTAGTCAATCTATAAAATCAAAATATCTCAAGCCAATACATTCAATCCAATCATTTTTTCCAAAACTAGAACACTATCCCATTATCACAAGGATAAAATGCATTATCTTATCAACAACCTATTGTGAATCAATAACAATACCAAGCTCAATTTTTAATGCAAAAAAAACAAGAATAATTTCTAGTGCAACAACAATAGGCTTAATTAGCCCAACAATAACAATCTCAACTAAAAGTGCAAAAACAAGCTCAATTGCAAGCTCAACTCCAAGCACCAAAAAAAACTCAACTACAAGCCAAACAACAAGAAAAAATTTAGGCACAACAACAAGAATAATTACAAGCACAATAATATGATCAACAAAAACAAGGCTTTTACTATAACCCTTGACAATCATATGCAAGCACATAACAAAATGTCTTGAACCAAAATTCTCAAGGAGCATAAACACCTCCACCATCATCAAATTACATATGAAATACCAAAATCCACCATACATACCATATAACACACACCCATGTCAAAATCCCACATATAACTCATCTACTATTCCACAATATACCACATATGATCCTCCACCAAGCAATCCCCAAGACAATTTGTCCTCACAAATTAGGATGCTCACACAACAAATCCAAGACATCCAAGTAGAAAAACCAATAAATCACATGCACAATGAGACTTGTTTCCATACCCCTTTGATAGAAACATTGCAATTATACCATTCTCTCTCAGACTCAAGATCCCCAATTTTGCAAATAATAAAGGGCGGGGAAATCCAAAAGATGATAACAAATATTTTTACGTGCCATGCATGGAAGTTGCATACAATGACTCCTATTTGATGCAAATTTTCCAAATAATTTTGGGAGGCCCAACAATAGAATGGTTCTCACATTTATGTAAGGAAGTTAAGGTATTAGAACAACTTCTTACACTAATCTTGAGAGGAGAATAATGCAAAACATTTATAGATCTTTAACAATTACAAAAACTTAAATAGAAATATACATAAATATCATGCATACCATAACACATTGATTTATGTGGGGAAAACCCTTTTAGGAGAAAAACCCCACTACAAGAGCCACCCAATATATTATTCACAAATCACAAAGATTACAATATACTTGAAGAGAAAGCTTGTCACAAGAGTATCACCACTCAAAAATCTAGAGATAACATGGTTGTTATTAGACTCTCAGAATACATCATAATACATAGTCATAATACAATGCCCTCATAAAATAGGGTTTCCTTCTAGAGAAATTCAAGCTAATAAAATATTAGTCATCAGATATGATACATATTGATTAATGGTCCATATTTACAATAATAATGTGTATAGAAAATTTGGCTTCTAGGGGTGCTACCACAGAGCCCCCACCGAGGCACAATTCCCCCTTTACCCCTAGGTGGGGGATGATCCCCTTAGAACCCTCATGGTAGGGGATTCCCCCACACCCCCGTCAGTCGTTGTCAGATAAACAATACCTTGTGTAATTGCAAGGTTGACACACATTTTCTCAACAAATCTCCCACTTTTCGAACATCTTGCAAGGACAACATAAGGGTGCTAGTATCATATCTCAATTGCTAGGGGCCGAATTTCACATAGTCTTTGAACATCATCTGAACTTCTTTGTGCTCATAGGCTTAGTTAAAGAATCAAAAATGTTCATCAGAGTCTCTACCTTAACTAGATTCACCCTACCATCTTCAACCATATATATAACAAAATTATATTGTACATCAATGTTCTTGGTCCTAACATTAAATTTTAGGTTCCTTGCTAGACATATTGTGCTCTAACTATCGCAATAAATTTTCACCACACCTTGTTTTATTCCAATATCTAAACATGGTATCTTTAGCCAAATGAATTCTTTACAAGCATGAGTAGATGCCATATACTCTTCTTCAATAGTGGAAAAAGCAACCACATCTTGTTTCTTACTCATCCAACTAATTCCACCACCAAATAAAGTAAATACATAAGCACTAGTGGATTCTCTGCTCTAAACATCACCTGTCCAGTCTAAATCCACATAACCATGAATATTAGGGTAAATATAATCTTTGGTCATATTACTCTAATAACATAAGGAATAATCTAAGGTACCGTGCAAATATCTAAAGACTCTTTTGACTAGATCCCAATGAAATCTACCAATATTAGACATATATATGGAAATAAATTCCACTACTTGGGTAATTTTTGGTCTAGTACAAACCATAGCATATGTGAAACTTCTAAATACACTAGTAAAGCACTCTACTCATGTCTTCTATCTCTGATGGAGATGTTGGACAATCTAAAATAGATAACTTTGTTCCAACTAAAATAGGAACCCACAATGGTCTACAAGCCTACATATCAAACCTCTATAAAATTGAGCTCGCATACGTACTTTGGATAATCCATAGTTTTCTATTCACTCTATCTCTTTTAATTTCCATCCCAATAATTTGTTTAGCATCAGCAAGATCTTTCATTTCAAATTTAGCAGCAAGTTGAGATTTTAGTTCTAAAATCATACCTTTCCCTCTACCAATAAATAACATATCATCAACATATAATGCAATAAACAGGAAATGATCACCATCAATTTTATAATAAACACAATGATCTGATTTAGAATGATCAAATCCCAAAATCAACACATATTTATCAAATTTCTATTACCACATCCTAGGAATATATTTTATTATATTCAAATATCTCTTCAATTTGCAAACCAATTTAATTTTACCTTTCACCACATAGTGCTCTGGTTGTGTCATACAAGTATCCTCCTCCAATCACCATGAAGGAAAGAATTTTTCACATCCATTTTCTCAACCTCTATAGCATAAGAAACAACAATAGAAAGCAAAAATTTAATGGATGTCAATTTTACACTAGGAGAAAATATCTCACCATAATCAATACCCTCAACTTGAGAGTAACCTTTTGCAACCAACCTTGCTTTGTATTTCTCAATAATTCCATATGAACCAATAATTTTCTTGAACACCCTTTTGCAACCAATATATTTTCATCCTTCAGGAAATTGTTCAAGATCCCATGTATAATTCTTTTTCGAAGCTTCCATTTCTTCATCCATAGCAATCTTCTATGATTTTGTATCATTCATACCTAATATCTCTTCTACTAATATGGGTTCATCCATGTTAGTATTCAAAGAAAAAATACATCTCTAATCATCAGGTGAATACCTTCTAGGTGGTTGTTTGTGCCTTGTAGACCTCTGAACAAGCTTATTTGTATGTTCTTCCTTCTCTTCAGAAGATTTGGAGCTAGATGAGCTCTCGTCAAATTCTTGTCTACCCATGGGCCTCAATTCAACTTTCTTAGGTGCGGAAGGAAATTGAATCACATATTCCTATTTACTTTGTTCTGGCTTTAATTTAAAAGAAGAAGTCTTAGTTTCTCTAAAAAGAACACTTCTACTATGTATTACCTTATGTGCAACAAGATCCCAAAGATTGTATCCTTTCACACCATAACTATATCTGATGAAGATACATTTCACAGCCTTCTTCTCTAGTATTTTGTTCTTGTCCTTTGGAATATGTGTATATGCCTCACATTCAAAAAATCTATGATGTATTAATGAAGGCTTGTGACCTGACCATGCCTCTATAGGCATCTTATCAACATGATCTGATGTAGGATACCTATTAATCAAGTAACATATAGTGGAAATAGCTTTAGCCCAAAACCTTTGTTTTAGAACAACACCACTCAACATACTCCTTGTCTTCTCCATCAGTGTCATGTTCATTCTCTTTTCAAATCCATTATATTATAGAGAGTATGGAGTTGTCTTTTGTCTATGAATATGAGAATCTTTACATAATCTATTAAAATCATTAGAGAAAAAATCATTACCATTATCAATTGTTAAACATTTTATTTTATTTCAAGTCTGCAACTCAACCATTGCTTTAAATTCTTTAAATCGATTGAAAACTTTGGATTTACTCTTTAGAAAATATACCCATGTCCTTTTACTATAATCATCAATAAATGAAACATAATATATGGATTTACCAATTGAAGGAACATCTACAAGACCAAACAAATCAGAATGAATAAGATCCAATACACCACAAGATTTATGATAACTTGAGTAAAAATAAATGCAGTTTTATAATTCATAAATGAAATGCTCACAAAAATCAGATTCAAGATTACAATCAAACAAAACTTCAATGACATTTTTATTTTTCAAGTTCCTTAGACCCCTTTTTTCCAATTTGTCCAAGCCTTTCATTCCATAACATAGTTTTCTCTGGAGGAAAATTTCATTCAATAGAAAGAGAACCCTTGGGTACCCAAAAGCTATGACCATGTATTGAAGGTGAAACCCTCACTTCTTCTACATACTTTATTTTCATATCTAAGTACTATTGCACTCAATAGTTCATCCGTCAAGCTTATAAAATGTGTTATATCTAACACCTCTAGCAATCACCATAGTAGCTCTTACCATCTTGCATCCTACATTAGAAAATACTACCTGCACACTTGCATCTATTAGTTTTCTCATAGATAATAAATTTAGTGCTAAACCAAGCTTATGCAACACACCATTAATCCTTTTAATTCTACCATTAGGAAAGCTTATTTTAACTTTACCATGGCCAAACATTTCTAAATGAGAATCATCACCCAAGTACACCTTACCTCTATTAAATTCTTCGTAATCAAAAAATAAATCTCTATTAAAGGTCATATGGAAAGATGCACTTGAATCAATTAACCATGCATCATTACTTGCACAAGTTGCCAAATCTACAATGAATTCGTCACCATCTTCCTTCTTGGACTTAGAATCAAAATGAAATTTATTCTTTTTCTTCTTCTTTTCTTCTTTTTAGTCCTTATGAATGTGTCTAAGCTTACTATAGTTCCAACAAATAACTTTGGACTTTCCAAGAGACTTAGATCTCCTCTTGGACTTGTATTTTTCATGCTTCTCATTCTTATTTCCTTTTTCCTTAGGTCTTCCACAAAGATTTAGGGCCTCCTTGGCATTGATGGATACCTTCCTCCTCATCTCTTTAGAAAGAAAATAACCCACCACATATTTAGTCTTTAATATAACAAAAGTACTCCCAATAGCCATAACAAGAGTATCCCACAAATCAAGAAAAGAACAATGCAGAATCTGACATTTCCCTTCCTCATCCATTTTGACACTAACTTGATGCCAATTGAGCTGCCAACATATTTAATGCTTCTAGGTGGTCTATAATTTGCCTACCCTCTTCCATTCTTAAGGAATTTTCTTCGTGGTCACATCTTGTGATAATTCCATATCACTCATCACAATCAAAGGTCCTAGTGTAGAGTTTGGAGTCACCACACATCGACGAAAGGTTAGAATCCAAGGAGCATCATCACAGCCTAGGGTACCACCTACACTTCTAAAGTCAAACCCTAGTGATTATAGTATATGAGACCAATTAAAGAAGACCCATTCCTAAATCTCCATCTTGGAGTTACTAGAATTATCCCCCACACATAGGGATATCTTAGAAAAGGATTTATCAACTCTTCCTCTCAACCCAAGGATCTTGATAGTGAGTAATTCCAGACTATGATCAAATACATTACCACTCATCTTCTAAACTTTTTTTAAGAAAGACCTCCTCAAATATCCATCACACAATCATGGTTTTCACCTTGAGGTTTTCATTCACAAGAACAAATTCAAAAGTCTTTCTGGATGAAGGTGTTAGTCTAAATATTTGTACCCTTCAACTAATCAAGAACTTGGGTTTCTTTGAAGATGCCATTTAAAATGAAAAATGTTTGACTATAAGGGCATATAATTATAAAGAATGAGTTTCTCAAGGCATAATCAAGGTTCCTTTCCAAGTAGGACCCATCATTGCTAAAACTACTTGCCAAGTGCTCAAGCTTGATCTACCATACAACAAACCATGATGATCTCAAACCATTCTATTACTTTAAGAACCTTAAAAAAAATATTGCAAGATCCCACAAGTTCCAAAACATGATGAAGTGCCAACATCCTCATCCTTCATTGACCCTATCAAAAACATGCATCATATAGAACATACTAGATATCAAAGAAATGATAAAAGATAATGGTTGTGGAGACTATAACTTGAAGAAGGATTATTTTTTACTTAGAGAGTTTCCTCTATCTCCTAAATCTCACATGAAACCTCAACCTATTAACAAGGTATCAGAGACAATGAAGGTAGAATATACCAATTTCACCAAGAGGGGAGATTTGAACAAATTGTAGTCTCGAGAAATGTATCCTTTGACATTTTCACACTTGTTTGGGTCCTCCTTGTGGACTTTTTCTTAATTTCTCCTTGATTTAGTGTTGTAATGTGGATAACACATTCACATTAGGTCTTCGGCCCATGTGAACTAATGGATTTTAATGTTGCCTTGTTAAAGTTTTGTGAAGTGTTGTAACACACTTTCACACTTTTTTAGGGTTTTATCAATTAACTAAGTATTAATCAACCTTAATCTTGCCTTATTCAGAGTGTTGTAAAGTGTTGTAACACACTTACACATTTCTCAAGGTTTCTCATTAATAATTGGGCTTTCTTACGCCTTAATTGGCCCTATTTTGCATCCACAAGCCTCATTTATTACATCTTTTTGAGGATAATCCTGACACCAATAAGTAACCAATCACAATCCAAGTGTTTCTAGCTTTTGTGGCCTAGATTTAGGGATCTGAGACACATTCACCACCTTGGGTGAATGAGTCCACCTAGATCTTTTGGTCCTGAAATAAGTTTTACTTCTTTCTAAGCACTTTTTAAAATATCCCCAAAACAATTAGGCCTGGGTGAACTTATTCGCCACCTTGGGCGAATGAGTCCCATGTGGCCCAAATTTGACAAATTTAATTCAAATTTTGAAAATATTTTATTCTCCTAGATCTGATGTCGGCTTGTAGTGTTGCAATTTCAGTAATTATTGCATAAGTGTGTATAAATACATGGTTATTTCATTCATATTTTCACCTAGCATCCTAATAATCAATCAAGTGAGACCTAGTATTCAAGAGAGTTCACAAGAGTTTCTGAGCATTCAGAAGATCATTCAAAGGAATTTTAAGGGCAGATTATCAAAAAAATTAGAGCAGCATTCTTTATTTTTTTCATTGTTCTAATGATTGTGATGTAGAGTTGATGATTCAAGCAAGCATTACATTCAAGATCTATCTCCTTCAAGAAATAATCAAAGATCACACCCATTGAAACCATTTCAAGCATATTTACAACACCTTATTGCTAGGGGTTGGTGAGTTACAACATTGTCTTTTTTTCATTTATCATTCTCCATTCATATTCACTTTCATTTCAAGTTTTAATTACCAACAAGGGGTTTGACCAAGGAAAACCCCTATTCACTAACCCCACAATAGTTTTACCTCTTCATGTGTGTAATTTGTAGGGCTAGGTTATAGATTTTTCAAGAAGCAAAATTGGAGAAAATTCAAATCCCTAAAGATGTCAAATTTTTTGTCAAGTTTAGGAGAAGCTTGGAGAAGACCTATAGGTTGAAATTTATAGTTTCAGATCTAGAAACTAGTCAAAAAGAGCACAACAGACTAAGAGACATAGAATCAAGTCCCAAACTTTGGAAAGAGAAAATGTGAACCGATTCACCACAAGTGGAAAATGAGTCCCACTATACAAGCTTGAAAGATATTTTCATAGATTTGGACACCCTTTTGGTTGAAACCTATATCTACACATTTTCCTAGAAGAAGGAGTGATTCATCGAGCTTGGTGAATGAGTCCCAATCAACATTAATAGTATAATTTCAAGAATTCCAAACCTCCATTTTGTCTTCTTCACTCTCCCAAGTACACACTTTCTGTCTCATAACATTTTGTTGTATTTTCTTCACATTTCTAGGTCATTCAATGTTTGGCATTTCACATTGTTTTGCATTGTCTTTTCCATGTATAAAATTGGTGGTGAACCCCTCATTAGATCTCATTCAACCCCTAGGACAATCCCTTTGCAATACTTCAATCTCCTTTGCATTGATATCTCAAGGTTTTGTTCTTGACTGAAGTATATGAAGATTGTCTCTCTTATTTTAGGTCTTAAACCCTAAATGTGAAAGAGAGGTCCCAATTTTCATCATTTCATTTTTTTGAACCTACATATAGAGCATCATAATTCTGATTTGGAGTGCATTTACCTCCTAGATTTATCTTGCATTAACATTGCATTAGGTTTTACATTGGTTAATTCACTTTCTAGTGTTTCAAATTTTACATTAGTGAAAGCTCATTTAGCTTGCATTTTTGTATTTAATTTCATTGAAAATTAATCAAATTCTAAATTTGCATCTCTTACATAGCTTAGAAAACATAAAAATCATAAAATTCAATTCAAAATTTTTCAATTTTTTCAAAAGAATTAGTTCCTAGACTCATTCACCACCTTGGGCGAATCAGTCCCTTTAGATATTTTTCATTGCATTTTTTGGCATTTACAATTCAGTTTTTGAGTTTTTATTTTTTGCTTCTACATTTATGTTTCACTTTCTAGAATTTCAATTATAAGCATTTCATTTTTCTTAGCTTACATTGTATTGGCACCCACCCTACATTTAGTATCCTTTGCATGAGTGTTTTGTGTCCTATTGCTAATACCATAGTGAGAAGAATTTTGAGACTCATGTTATCCTATGATAGCACAATCATTGTGGATCTTGGGTTATCTAGAGCTTCCACTCCTAGTATTGACACTAGTACACTAGGCATGAATAACACCCGTAGTTACTCTTTGCCTTCAAGTAGCATGCAAGTTGAACTAGGAATGATAGTATCCCACAAGAAAACATAATTCAAATTCATTAGGATTTAGTAAAATTACAACATCAAATAAGCCTTGAACGCATTTCAACTATCGACATTCCTACCATATAAAAAATTTATTGTATACTTGAAAGTGAATATGGCCTTGACCTTGTGAAAAATATAGTTGAGATCTTTGGAAAACATCTCCCTCAACCACTAGTTAGAAAAGTTACAATTCAAGGAGGAAATCACATTCCTTCTCCAACAACAATAGCCTCAATACCTACCTATACCCCTCCTCAAGTCACAACAACAATGCAACAAGTTAGTAATGTGACTCCTTCCTTGGGTATTCCTACTAGCATCCCTAGTTCCTAAGTGGCATCAAAATTTATATCTCCTACACTACCACCTATAAGAATTACATCCACTTGTAATAAAAATACATACAATCCATCACCACTTTCACTTCCATCTCAGAACACAAGCAATGACCCTCCAATAAATCAACTTTTCCAAACTGTTTGATCCATTCAAAAGAAAATTTCCACCATAAACCAAAATCAAAATGGCCCACCCACATATTATGTTAAAAGTAGTCCATTGTGCTTGGACATATTATGAACATTGATTCCACAAGGTGTATAGGTGCCTAGGTTTGAGTAATATGGAGGGAAGGGAGATCCTTCTAACCATCTTAATTCCTACACTACCTTATGTAGTGACTTTTTCCTTAATGAGAAACTCTTCGCAAAAAAAATTTCTATATCCTTGGAAGATACCACCTTGGAGTGGTTCTCTTCTTGACTGAACAACTCAATTTGTTAATTAAATGAGCTTGTTGAGGAATTTTTAAACCATTTCCAAGTGCATATGACTCCCAAGATGACCTTGGATGATTTGATGAGATGCAAGCAAAAAGAAGAAGAAAGGCTAACTTATTTTATCTCATGCTATCAATCTCTTTATTCTCAAATTGATGTCAAGGTTCTCGGCCCACACCTTCAAAATATGTTCATAGAAAACTTTCAAAGTATGATCCAATACCATATCACCATAATGAAATTCCCATCCTTCATGCACCTATGTAGTGCCCTCCATGATTATAAAATTTTTGTTAGGAGTCAAGATACCAAGTTTACTTCTAGCCGAATCGAGAGATCTGAGCCCACACACCAAAACAATTCCAAACATTTTAGAAAACAACATAAATGGTTCCTTGAATTTAACCCTCCTCAAAAAAAAGCTCAAGATAACAATAACCAAGTAGTTGTTGTCAAAGCCACAATCCCCTTTCATTATGGAGACTCGTAAAGATAATTCACTCCCCTACTCAATACCCTTCATAATACAATGTCCCAACTTCAACACCAACAAATGATTACCTTGCCTCCTATCAAAACACTTGACCCTATTAAGCATTTACCCTTGACATTAAAATCAAATTCTTATTGTCACTATCATAGAAAAAATGGACATGACATGGAAAATTGCAAGCGTCTTAAACATTTTGTGCAAGACCTCTTTGATTTTGACCATCTATCTGTTGGAGGTGTTAGTGATCAAGGAAATAAGTATATTGCACATCCGAATCAAAACTTGAAAATTTTCACCAACCCAATGTGCAAACATTATATTTCATTTTTCAAAGCCAGTGAAACTACAAAGAACAATGTGATGAATGTTGATACAAATGACGAAAATAATGATTTTGTTCTAAATAATGCTAATAATGTCAATCCTATAGATGAAATGGTAGGGGTAATTGATGTCATCCCTTGTAAGGGACAAACTAAGAGCCCTCTTGAAATTTATTTCTCCTCTAAGGATATAATTAAGCATGCACCGAATGGTCCTCTTTACATAGACGATCTTATCTTTGATAAGCCCACTAATGGGATATTAATAGATCCCACCTCTGGACATAACGTGATCATTGAGGATTTTCTACTTTTGCATGAACTCTATGAAGATGAATATGATAAACCAAAAGCATGGATCAAAACACACAATGGTTATGCTTGCCCTACGATAGGATCAATCACCCTTCCATTCCAAATAGGACCAAAAAAATTAGATATCACATTCTCCATCATCTCACATTCAGACCAATTTTGTGTGAAGCTAGGCCACCCATGGCTTTGCTCCATGAAAGAAGTCCCTTCAGTTGTACATAAATTCTTAAATTTCCCCTTTGACAATGATGTATTCACTATTCACCATAGCAATTTTCACCCTTTATCATCCAAAGGAAACTTTTCCTTAGATTCCTTTTGGCTCGAGCCCATGGAACCTGTTGATGCAAATGTTTGCAAGGAGTGGCCTTATGCGAAAATTAGCTAATGGGGGACCTATGTGCATAGCTAAGTGACCTCCGAGGTTTTATCGAAGGTGGATATTCATTTTTATGGGGAGATGAAAAGGGTAGGAAGATGAACATAAAATAAACAATCCTAAACTAAGGTGACGTGCCAAATCAGAAAGGAATTAATTAAGCATAATGCTAGAACAAGAGCTCAAATAGTGACTAGTGTCTATTAAATGGATAATTCCCAACACCACAAATATAAGAACATCAAACCATTTGCATAGTATAACCAATACAACATAAGCCAACACAGAAGAGTAGTAACATGATTTGTACTTTATTAAACTACATAGAGATTACAAAAGCCTGAAACATACATTCATATACTTTAGAAAATACAAGCATAGTTTAATGTCCTTTCAAATGCATGAAAACAGAAAGGATGAATTGACTGGAACAATATACAAATTCAAGTTCAATATCAAACACTACAAAAGCTAATTCCCAGTGCTTGGGAAATTTTAATCCATCTAACAACAACCAATAAAATGAGGAAAAGGTTGCTTAAATAGGCCATTCCACCACTTGAAAACCGCACGAGAAAGATTATTAAGGGAAGCCATCAACGATCTAGATCTTCTCGAGCTGGCACCAATAAAAATATCATCTAGCATTGCACCAACAAGAATGTCCCTTGAGAAACCTAGACTACATAGTAGCAGGAGACAACATGCGGCAGCAAAAGAGAAAACATGGCAGAGAAAGAACGCATAGCATAAGTGTCAAACCCAAGATAATGGATACAAGAACAAGTGCTACACATCAAACACACAAAGCTCAACAAAAGAAAGGTAAGATGGCCCAAGAGAAAGCTCTGATAGGAAGCCATGTGTTCAAACTCCTAGAAAAAGAAACTGTAGTGTGGGCCCAGCTCGAAAAGAAACAAGTGAAGGCCATCCGTAAAGAAAACAGAGCTCAACAAAAGAAAAACAATACGACCCAATAGAAAACTCCGATAGGAAGCCACATGGCAACCACCAAGAAGCTGCGAGCGATATAGAAAAAGGTGAAGCCACGAACTTAAAAGAAACATTGAAGGAAAAAGCAGTGTGTGAATAAACATTCACAGTTTGGTGACTCATGGGGATAGTTTTCTGATGGAATGGAGAACCCAAGAAACTCTGGTCTCACAGACAAGTCCAACTCCATCAAAATTGCTCACAGCTAAAAGAGGTCAGTCAGAAGGAATGTCTAGAATTCATTAGATGGCATAGAGAGAGTGCATAGATTTTCATGCGCCATGTTTAGGTCAATTATTTCCTTAAAATGCAATCCACCAAATACCTTAGCCTCCAATTCAAGTTGGAAAAAGAGTTGTGCCAGCTGATGCACTATTTTTTCAATATTAGCGATAGTCAAAGATTGATCAAAGGATTGGAAAGCTAACAAATCCTCCTTCTTCTCCTCAATTTTTTTGGTGATGTGCTCAACGCCTCCCACTATTTGATCTGTCACGAAGGGCGATGGAAGCCCTCGCTGGGTTAAGTGGAAATTTTTTTCTCGCATATCACTGGTAATCTAGGTTAGCTTGGATTTTCACTCTCTGATATGTTGGAGGCCTCATGCATAGAGATGAGAATATTTACTCCCATAGCTGCCACTATTCATTCCTCGATCCCCACACTGCTCAACTCTTCATCGAAAGATATACAATTTTTCCAATAGCCACCTGCCCTCCAAAATCTTAACAGAAGTCATTTCCCACACCCGTCACATCCTTTTGCTAGCCACCCTACATAAATTGGTTGCTTGCACCATAAATTTGAGAGTGGGCTGTAGTGTAAGACATAATGTTTTGACCTTATCCAAGTATGACCCATGTAGCTCCTTAGGAATATCCAATGGGTTTATTTGGGATGCAGGAGTCTAGGATCTCAAAAGGTCCAATTATGCAGCCTTGCTACTCAAATCCATCTTCAATTCAGAAATGCTTCCGCCTAGGGCCGATAACTGATTCTTCAGAGTAGAAAACTCTCTCTGCTTTTCTCCCAAGGCCAATTTGGCATGCCTTTGCTTTTCAGATTCCTACTCGAAAGTGGAATTCATTTCATTTACTTCTTCATTATTACTCTATCAGATCTATTTCAGGCCATCATTTTCCTACTCCAATCCATTGTGGAGGGCTACTTCAGTTGCTCAAAACTACTCAATTTCTCTTCGCAAGGTCGGAACAACTTCCGCACCCAAAGCCTGAAGCTCAGAGACTTTATTTTCAAAGGCATTCTTCTCACTCCACTTGCGATTGATTTTGACTTCCTAGGCCTTATTCTTTTTTTCCTAGATATCAACCTTTCCCTTCAACTCCTTCATTTTCTCATCAATTTTTCTTCATCTGGCGACTAAGCTTGAGGAAGTTGGTAGTCACCACCCTCTGGGTTTCCTCCATTAATTCAACTTTATCCTGTAGATGAGCTTACTCCAAGTCTAGCCCTACGACATCGAAAAATTAATCGCTTGCCAGCATTTCCTCAACCGGCTTGATCACATTGGGTGTAAAATTTGCAAACATCAACAAATTTTGGCTTTCGTTGAACACGGTTTGCAAAAGAGGCTCTTCCTATCTGCTTGCATCCTTTTCCCTCCTTTTCTATATTCGGCTCACCTTGGCACTTTTGTTTGCATCCACCTACGATAAATATTCCTAGGAAGAAATACCTAGCCCACTAGCAAAAGGGAACTCCTTGAGAACTGCTAGTGGCAAAGACAACATGCTCAATGTGTTGGCGGATTTGCTAGGCCTTGTAGTAATTGTCAGGGAGAAAGGTGGGATAAATTGACTGCTCGAAAATGGTAAAGAGATGGTGGGAAAAGGAGTGGGGAAGAACGTGCTTGGGGTTGAGGCCTCAGAGACATAAAATGTTAACTCAAAGGTTTGGGACATGTTAGCACTACATGTGCTTCAAGGGCTGGAGAAATAGCAGGAGACGTAAGGGGACACCTAGGGGAAATAATATTGACCTGCCTTGGGTACCAAGTGATAGGAATAGCTGTGTGAATGACATAGTAGGGGAATACATGGAGGCAACCAAAGACATAGAAGAGAGGGGAGAAGGAGGAAAAATACCTATTTCCTGAAGACCAGTAGCAGATACCACCACCTCTTCATGTTGCGAGTCTTCTCCTATTCTTGATTCCTCCGTTTGTGGCCTTTTCTCCTCTAGGGAACTATCTAGGTCTAAAATAACTCTTCGGCGGCGTCCGAAAGATCTCAGCCTGTTCACGCCTGGTCTAGAGGAGCTAGTAGGCTCCAACATCTATGTATTTGAAGAGTCTTCTCATTTCGACTGCTGCCCATTGACCGTACCTCATCGTGTAGGATCCTTTTTAGCTAAGGGATATTTTTGGGATACCTCTTCTCCATACTTTGGAGCTGCACTTTTTGCTTCATAGCACCTCTCCAAACCCGAAGGGTTAGGAGAGTCCTCATTGTATGGATGCTCATAACACCAGATATCATCAAATGTTTCATCCAAATCCACCTCTTGAAAATGCCTATAAATCTAGAAATCCATAATTCTATCAGGCTTCCAATGGAGCCTATTTAATTGGCTGCAGAGAAATTTATTTTTTTTGTGGTTGGGGTTGGGCTTCACCATTATGTGATAAAATTTCAGCCAAGGTGGTCGACCCGAGCTGGAAGGAATGAACTCAAGGCTGATGTACATTTCCTCATTTCCTCATCTGTATTTATTCGAGGGTCCCCAAATGGCCAAGGTAGGTGAGGAATTTTAATGCCCAACTTTGATAAATTTCCCTCTGGATTATATTGCCACATGTCATAGATAACCATTAACCCAAGGTGACCAATCTTAGAGTACAAGACCTCAGAGCTATTTACCTTTGAGCTCTTCTTCTTCACCAAAAACATAGAGCCAAAATGACTGGAAATGTCAAATGGGAAGTCAGATGTTTCCCTCCTCAGTAATCATTTTCAATATTGCATAGCTGCTTGAAAACTTCCAGGGCCAGTACCATATCTAAAACAAAATGCGGGAGCCGGAAAGGCTCCCGGATAAAACCTTGTATACGAAGCATTGTGAAATCCATACCGGAAAACCAGTCACAAGGTGGTACAAGCCCTCTCATCCATGATATTTGGTTATGTGTCAAGCGATGAGAAATACTTCCTCCAGTGTGATCCAAAGCTCTCAAGGTCGGAGCTAGGAATGCATCTGAAAGTGCATAATAATCATACATTTTCGAGAGGATAGGAGTCTAGGTCAAAATTGGCCTTCTAGTGCAACTTTCATCAAATACTGTCAGGGGAATATATTGCTGGAAATAGTCTGGATTCTGGTGAAAATTCATGTAGGTTAAGAAGGAAGAATACCTGACCTTGGAGCGAGGTTCAAACTCCCTTAGTTGTTGGTGCATCCCTTCTATAATGACCTTTGCAAAGTCCATCAGTGGATCCTAGGAGTTCTTCAACAAAAAACTAAGACTCATTTGGAAATCTGAGACTTCCCTATCCGTATCCAATCCACACACCAATGCCAACATGGAGAAGATGGAGACCGAACTTGCTTTAAAAGCAATCAAACTAAGAAGGAAATTGGGAGGGATAGAATTACCTGATGGATTACCCGTCTTGGTGTTATAAAAATTTTGTACCAACTGAAGTATCCTTCAGTAACTTTGTAGTTTGAAAATATCAAAATCCTCAACACCCTCAATGGAGTTAAAAGGAATGCACAACATATCTTGGAGGGCTTGGTGACAGATTACCACCCTAAAACTTTGGCTGCTTATGATTCCCATTTGGGCATCGAAACATTTACCGTAGGCCACCACAATCTCCAAAGAAGGGTGTACCAAAGGAGCCATGTACTGAGGGAGCCCACAATTCCATAATTGGCCATGAAAAGGATCAGTAATTTTCTTCATTTTCTTGCATGCAGCTTCCCTTAAGCTTTTTGGGTTCTAAGATAACTCTGGATCTCGAATGTTGTCCCAATCTTCTGATATCAGGGCCTGGTTTCTAGGAGAAACAATGCCTAACATTTTTTGGTCTCCTAGCTTTGTGTAGGGACATGAAGGATTTGCTGGAATACCTAGGGTTGCATAGGACTCTTGGGCATAAAAAATTACTCAAGGCACCAAAATTCTTCATTCTTCTATGCTTTTGGTGTCAACGACCTGAGTTGAGCTCTCTGCAATTTCAACCATTTTTACTTGTCTTTGAAGAACTCTACAACTTAGCTTTTGAAAATGCCTCTATTTCTTTGCAAATGATTTAGACAGTTACACACTTTGTCAATCTTTGACAATTAATGCCCTTTGCATGCTCCTATCTATCTTTTTTTATTTTCAAGAAAATCGGCTTAGCAACGGTACGTGATATCTTGTCACATTATTTACGCCATGCACAACTAACCCTTTTTTGTGCATATGAAGAGATCACCAACCTGCCAAAAGACTCTATACATTTAAGAGTTATGACTTCTCATACAACAACTCTTCATTTTCTTGGAAAAAACACTGAATCAGCAAACCCATATCAGGTGCATTTAATGATTACTTGATCATAATCAGGCGCATCAACCAATGGCCTCATCCTAAAATATTTTATTTGATTTAAATAGGACAAAAATGTATATAAGTTGAGCACTGGCTCTCTCTCATCCTCTTTCAAACACTCAAATTGAGCAAGTTGTAATTGTATTTGATTATTTCCATTATTTTGGATGCTACAATACTACTTGTCAAGGCTCTTCCTTCCATTTTCCTCTGACGTAATCATACCTTTCTTAATCAGGGAGGCCTCTAACCATCTATAAATAGGACCCTTGGCACCTTTACTAATGCACATTTTTAAATTCATCATTCTTAGCAATTAGGCCCTAGTACATCTTTAGTAATTTATAATATGGCTAGAGTAGTGGTAGGTATGGAGACACCAATTAGGCTTTTCTGCAAGAAGACCCAAGCCACATTTCTAGGAAAAATTAGGTGCGAGCATTTGAAACGTATGACTAGTGTAAAAACCCTTCTATATGTAAAATCCATCAAATGGGTTCTAGGAAAAGATTGTGTGGAGTACGAGGACCAGTATAGAGTGAATACTAGCATCATCTCTCACTTTGTAGCTTCCCTGCTGGACATCGACATTTCAAAATGGAAGATTTTGAAGCTAACAAAGAGGGTTTTCCCCAACGCTACCCCAAAGGGTTGGAGAACGTAGTGAGAGATGCTGAGTTTGACTGTGGAATTCCATCTATTCGCAGCCTATGCCAAATTCTTGAGGAAGGAGGACCCGTGCCAACTAGGCCCTTTTTGCGTGGGTTTGAGTTTGAGACTCATGAGGAACATCACCACAAGGCCTGTGCCTCCTGCCACTTCCTAATGAGGATGCTTAACGCTGAACCCTTTCACGAGGTGCAATGGTATGAGAACTTTGAGAGGATGGTGTTTACTCACCATGCACCACCTACTGCCATCACTGGACCCCCCAATGCTTGAAGAAATGTGAAAAAGATCTCTCCATTTTTCTTTTGTTTTTTAAAAACTCTCTTTAACACTTTGTTAGTGACGATATATATATGTATTTTCTAACCTCGCCAATGGCCCCGATAAGTCAGCATGACTACAAATGTAAATATCTTCGTGATTAATACAATATATATATCTTCTATATTTTGGATCTTTCTTCATTTTATTAAAATTTTTACACCAATGTGGTTGTTAATCTAAGAAAGCATTGATAATAACCCAAAACAAACAAAGTAGGGAAAATATATACATATTTACACACTTACTACAAAAGTTGAACTAATTGAATTTTTTAAGATGTATTCCATTAACTGGAATACCCAAGGCCTCACCCTCCATTGTTTCTAACTCCAATGAGTTGTATTTCTTACAGTGGATGATCTTGAATGGTCCTTCCTAGAGGCTATCAAACTTTCCATGTTGACCAGGCTTTGCTCCACACTCATTAAACTTGAGCACCAAGTCTCCACATTCTAGCCCCTAGTCAAACATATTCTTGTCAAACCATCTCTTTACAACCTATTGGAGGTTGGTCATTGCCTCGAGAGAATTCTCTCTTTTCTCCTGAACCTCAAGTAACTCTAAAAACCGCACCTCCATTGCTCCATTTTTCTAAATTTCAAGAGACTTGAGCAGTTGGATGGCAGGAATTTCCATAGAAATTGGCAATAGCACCTCCTTACTGTATACTATCTCGTAAGGAGATGTTTTCAATATTTTCTTGGCCATGATACGGTCTACCCATAGTGTTGTTCAAAGGTATTTATGCCATTCCCTTTGATTTTTTGAACCTATTCTCTTGATGAACCTAATGAGGTTCTTCTTTGTAGATTCAACGAGGCCATTCCCTTGTGGGTAGTAGTTAGAAGATGTCTTTAGGAAGACTCCATACTTTAGTCCAAATTGGCTCATTTTGGAGTTGAGAAAAGCTTTAGCATTATCAAATATAATTGCCTTTGGTGGGCTGAACCTAGCTACTAGTTCCTCTAGGAAGTTTACAATTTATGCCTCTATTGCATTCTTCAATGGTATAGCCTTGGCCCACCTAGTCGAATAGTCAGTTGCCGTTAGGATCCACCTATGTTCGGCTGATGAAAACATATTTATCATTGCAATGAATTCAAGACCCCATTGAGAAAATGTCTCTTCCACCATAATTAGTTTCAGTGGCATAGCAACAATTTTCCTTTTTCTGACAAAAAACTAACTCACTGCAAGACTTCACCAATGAATATGAGTCATTGAATAACTTCGGCCAGAAATAACCAACACATATGATCTTGATTGCAAATAGTTTTTTCTGTAAAATGACCTTCGGCTGGGCCACTCTGATACTACTCCAATATCCTTTTTGACTGCTCTTTAGTTACACATCTTAACAAGATACCATTGATTTTTTTTTTGAAAATAAGTCCCTCTAAGAGTACATAACCATTATTCTACAATCAATAAAAATGCCTTTTAAAAGAGGGGAGATCAGGCGGATACCTTCCAGTTTGCATAAAATTAATTATGGTGTCTAGCTAGTCATCTCTGAAGCTCTCTTCATTTAGCAGCATGGGTTTTAGGACTTTAGACTCAACAATTGCTACATTGTTCTCCACCAAATATTTACACAACCCCTTCCCCTTCACAGTATTGACTTGCTTGATCTTGATGTCATACTTGAGAATCTTGGTTATCTAGCTAGCCCGCTTCTTTATGATTTCACCTTCCATAATGTATTCTTGCACACTAGGGTGCATCACACAAAAAATCACCTTGTTGTATGCTATAAGGTGTCAAAAACTTATTCAACCCCTTTACGATAGCGAAAGCTTGCTTCTCCACAAAGTTGTATTTCACCTCATATTCTTCCAGGGTGTGCGAATAGAAGGAAATAGGTGATTCTCTTTTATCTTCATTGTCCTTCTACATTAAGACAGTAGTGATATTGTTGCCACCACCAAAGACGTACATAATGAAGTCTTTTGATAAATATGGATTGATCAACACGAGAGAAGAAGATATGACCTCTTTGATTTGTTCAAAATCTTTTCTAGTTTTCATTCTCCATTTGAAAATCAAGTCTTTTTCAGCATCAGTGTGATGGGTCGAATGACCCCTACAAAGTCTGCTATGAAGAGACTGATGAAATTAACCTTCCCCAAAAAATATTGAACTTCTTTTTTGTTGACAGGTAGAGGGAGTTCCTTGATTGCTTTAAACCTTTCCGGATCAATGGCAATACCTTCCTTCGAAATGACATAACCCAATAGCTTCCCTTGTGAGACCCAAAACACACATTTCTTTGGGTTTAAAGAAATCCTGAACTCTTGGAATTTCTGGATGACAAGCTTGAGATGATCAAAATGATCCTCGATAGATTTTGAAAACACCATCAGGTCATCCAGATAAATAAGAATAATCTTATGCATCAAATCCTTAAAGGTAATGTCCATATCTCATTGGAAAGTGGCTCCAGCATTTGAAAGTCCAAAGTGCATTTTAGGGTAACCATATGTCCCCCACTTGGTACTAAATGATGTTTTCTGTTGGTCATCCTCTTTCACATGAATTTGATTATAGTCAGAGAAACCATCTAGGATTGAAAACATTTTGGAACTAGCAACTATTTGCAGAATTCCCTCCATGGAAGGCAAGGGGTAGTGATCCTTCAAGGATGCTCTATTAAGGTCTCGAAAGTCAACACATGGCCGTATATAAGTATTCTTCTTTTGGAATAGCACTAGGTTAGACAACCAAGTGTTGTGCTTGATCGAGAACACTATCTGAGATGCAATCAACTTATTTAATTCTTGTGCCATTAGTGACTCAATCTTTGGATTGACTGGCCTTTGCCTTTGACGCACAGTTTTTTCTCCTTCTAGTAGCTCAATGGTGTGTTGGATAATCTTGGGATCATATCCCTTAAGATCATCATATGACCATGCTACCACACTCAGATACTCCTCACAAAATATTTTCAACCTTTCTTTATTCTTCTGCGAGAATCCTTTTTTGACCTTAAGCTTTTTATCTTCTTCAATGTAAAAATTGGTATAGTCAACTTTATCAGCTACAAGCTTTCTCTTATCTTTCATTGCATCGTCAGAATCAAAAAGACTCTCGAGAGTGACTAGACCCTTGGGAAGCTTGTTTTATTTTAGTTGGATTACTTGATCCTCATAGTCCTTAGCGATCTTCGGCTATAATTGGTCAAAAAATTCTCTGGACAATTGGAGAAATGATGTGAAATGAGAATCACTATAAAAAACTTGCCAGTCTTGATCATTATTCGGGACTACAGGCCATACGATCACTTGCATTGAATGTTTGTTGTTAATTAACTTAAAATCTGGCTCAAACTGATATCCAACAGTTTCCATTCGGTCTACTTCGGAGTTCTACTCTCTAGGTACGACTTGGATGTTGAATGCTTTGAAGCCTTGAATCAAGTCCCAAACCCTATGTCAGTATGATCGCATATGAATATTCTTGGTGGTAGAGAGCCCTCAAATTTGGTTCACCACCAATTCTGAATGTCCAAACACCTTTATTTTCTTTGCGCCCATTCTCTCCTCTAAACTCAAACTGTGGACAAGGCATTCATATTATGCTTCCTTGTTTTAGCATGCAAACTTGAAGCGGTAATACCTGAAGGTCTTATCCTTGGATGGAGATATTAGACATATTCCTACACCAACTCCTACTTTGCATCTTGATCTGTCAAAGTACAAGGTCCATAACTCTGAGGACGCTTCACCTCCAAACTCTTTTGTCACTCTGGGCATTATTTGGTCCTCTTCATGTATGACATGTTCCTAGCCGAGTTGCATGATAGCTTCCAAAAGGGTCTGTATCTATGAATTAATTTAAAAGAGCCTCTTCTTTCTCTATCTAAGAGCTACTTGCTTCTTCTTCCTCAAGGAGTTTCACATTGAGCATCTCTCTGGAAGTGATTGAGGTATGTGTTGGCTCAAAACTGATCATGGTTTCATTAGCCACATGTTCAGAATGAAAAGATTCTAACAATAACTTCATCTTAGCTCCATGCTTGGTTCTTAGGATCAAGTGTGACCAATCCAATGCTAGATAACCTCCAACATTTGCAGTGAATTCTCGGGACAAACATATCCTGAACAAAGGAGGAACATCAATGACCATAGTATCTTGATTGACAGTAATGTTGGGACAAGAAAACAATGTCATAGGAAATCCTTTGATTACTTGAGGGATTCAACCTTGCTTCTGTTGAGTTGTGTGACTCCCTTTTTCAGAGGCTCATACTTGATTCTTAGAGCTTTAACTACTTTCTTAGGCATGAGGGTGGTGCTAGCACTAGAGTCAATCATACAATTATGCAGCAGTTTGTTACCGATGATAAGTGTTAGAAAGAAAGGCTTTGATTTAGGCTTACTCTCTTCTTCGACTTTCTTTTCTTCTAGTTGATTTGCTAAAACTCAATCCAAGTCTAGCTTGGATTTCTTATCTTCTAAGGGCTGCTCCAACATCTTCATGTCTTCTTCTCTTGATAATGCCTTCTATGATAGCATCTTTTTCTTCGGGATGGCCAAGATATCCCACAAAGAAACATTAGCAGAGGATTTCTTTAGTTGCTCTGCCACGTTGAATGGCGTTCGTGACTGATGTGTTACAGTAGCTTGCTCCTTTTTTTTGCACGCCCAATGAGACCTGAACTAACAAGTTCGCTTGATCAATAGGTGTGTATGAGCCATAGGCTCATCACTAGGTCTCAAACTACAAGAATTATTGGCCTTCTTGTGCCACCATTGGTTTCAGTCCAGGCGAGAGGTCGGCAGGCTAATACTTCACCTCCTTCTTCTCCTTCGTCTCTTGTGCCAATGGCTGCTAGAAATTATGTAGCCTGGAATGTTGGTAGTCCTTTGGTAGCACCTGTGCCTCTTGCAGTATGGTCTCCAATCCCAACTTATGCTTTAAAGGCTATCCCTAAATTCTCTAAGGACAATTCAAAAACTCCGACAAAGCACTTGCAAGATGTAGCTAATGTATTTTTGGTGCATGGCATTACCAATGAGAATGTGACTTTAAGATTACTCGCCACCTCTTTTAGAGGCAAGGCATTGAATTGGTATCATACTCTTCTGGCTAATATAGTTGCCACTTTGTATGATCTCAGAGATCCTTTCTACGATCACTTCTCAAATAGCGGTGACAAATCTTTGCTATATAACCAGTTGGCTAGTATAAAGCGAGCTCCCCATGAAGCTTTTGTTGATTTCAATGCTTGGTTTCATTCAACTTGGCAAAGAGTTCCTATTGGTAGTTGATTGCCTCAAGATCTAGTGTTCATGTTCTATTTAAAGTCTATAAGTATTGATATTTCTATGATGCTACAAGCTCTTTATATAAATACTCTACCCAATGCATACAGCCTTGCCATCACTACGGAGAACAATCTTATTGCTGCCAGAAAATTCACACCAAGACCTATCATGCCATTATTCCCATAGTTCAATGTCATAGAATTAGAGGTAGCTTCAACTAGCATTCCTGTAACTCCTCCCCAATCTATGCATGTGTACTCAGGAATGACATCGAGTGTGGCTCCAGTGCCTAACCCCCTGGCAGCTGAAGTGAATGACATGAAGGAGCATTTGTGAACTATGAAAAATGAATTGACTAATATGAAGTGGCAACAATATAGCTACCAGAAGTGTACTTACCAAAAATACTAAGGTGGGAAGGCTTCTTTCCAATAGATCCAGTGGTAGGGTAGATCATGCAACAATACCCAAGCTCAATAGAACAACCAGGTTGTGCCTGTGACTATGCTGATGAAAACCGTCTATCCTAGTTCAAGAAAGGAGCTAGTAGTAGGACAAAGCAATATTTATGAGGAGACTAATTCATGTCACTTCCCTTCTAATGATGCACACATGCCTCAAAATTGTTCAAGAGAGAATTTACAATAGAGAATAGTAGAGCAATGAAGTCAAGGCATCTCGCTTGATCATGGAGGTCATACGCAAGCCTCTCGGCAAATGGACAATGTTGTTCTCACTACTCAAATGTAAGGAATTTCTATAGAGTAGGAGCTAGAAAGCTCTGGACCAAGCACTCTTTTCTTGGATGGAGTGAGAGGAGTCGACATTCCTGAATGATATTCTAGTAGCCCAAGTGCTGCAAGTACAGTCAGATTACAATACTCATTCCAAGCGGAGGCTCACTAAAGAATTCACGTCTTTGCCGATTGAAGGTTCACCTAATTCAATGCCCAATCCATCGGCAAATCTGTCTTTAGTTCCACAATAGTCCAATTCAACTACTCCTAGTCCTTTGAATCCACCTCCTTCAAACATAAGAGCTCCCATGGCCACCCCGGCTATTTCCAAATAGCCAAATGCACTGGCTACAAGGAAAAAGGAGCAATCTATCATAACTCATCAGTCATGAATGCCATTCAATGTGGTGGAGCACCTAAAGAAATCCTTTGCTAATGTTTCTTTGTGGAATATCCTTGCCATCCTAGAGAAAAATATTTTATTATAGAAGATATTATCGGGAGAAGAAGACATGAAGATAATGATTTTATTCTGAATAATACTAATAATGTCAATCCTATAGATGAAATGGTATGGTTAATAGATTTCATCTCTTGTAAGGGCCAAATTAAGAGTCCTCTTGACACTTATTTCTCCTCTAAGGATATAATTAAGCATGCACTCGATGGTCCTCTTTACATAGCCGATCGTATCTATGATAAGCCCACTAATGGGATATTAATAGATCCCACCTATGGAGAGAACATGATCATTGAGGATTTTCTAATTTTGCATGAACTCTATGAAGATGAATATGATAAACCAAAATCATGGATCAAAACACACAATGGTTATGCTTGCCCTACGATAGGATCAATCACCCTTCCATTCCAAGTAGGACCAAAAACATTAGATGTTGCATTCTCCATCATCTCATATTCAGACCAATTTCATGTGAAGCTAGGCCACCCGTGGCTTCACTCCATGAAAGAAGTCCCTTTAGTTGTACATAAATTCTTAAAAATCCCCTTTAACAATGATGTATTCACTATTCACCATAGCGGCTTTCACCCTTTATCATCGAAAGGAAAATTTTCCTTAGATTCCTTTTGCCTCTAGCCCATGGAACCTATAAAACATCAAGAAGACTTCTTTTTCATATCCTACCAAAAATTCAAAGGAAATAAAATAGCCAAACTATCTCTTTGAAACATGTCCCTATTCATCTTTGACCCTCCCATCCTTGAAAAAACTATGCTTCAACCTAAACAAGACCAAAACAATCAAGACCAACCTAAAACATAAACGTTACCTACCTCTTACAAGTGACAAAGAGATAATGAAGCCAATCCCATTGTACCTCCTAGAATAAAACAAGTTTACAAAGTCAAAGAGAAAGTGGCTGCACAACCTCACATGGTTCCTTTTGTTCTTCCCCTCAGGGAAGAAAAGAAACCTATGGTTGATTAACCAGCTCCTACACAAACGCAACTTGAAAAACAAACAAAAGAAACATAGGTGTTAGGGATCATAGACATAGACGTCGTGTCCTTGCTAGCAAGTTACATGACTAATTAAACAAAGAAAATGAATATCCAAACATGAGTGCACCAATGCATGATGACTCTACCCCTCCCCTAAAACAAGACAATTCAATGCAACCTCCACAACAAGAATTGAACTCTTCCATGGACATTATCCTTTGACCTCCTATTGTGATCAACTCAGATGATAATGACAAGGTTGCTACAATTGATGAAGAGGTGCATAATGAGCTAAACACATTATTTTCCTCTTCCATGAGCTTAAATGATAAATCTCCCACAAAGAGTGTTGAACCTATTGCTTCTCCTAGTTCGGCACTTTTGCTTGTCCCTTTGGCTAGTTGCTTTCCTACAGTATATAACGAACATGATTTGGAGGTGGATGACTTGCTCATAGGTTGACTCGAATTTTCCTTACTAGTCTCTTGCATTATTTATTTTTCTTTTTCTTTTGTGTGATTTCTTGTGTGTAATTTGCCTCCCCCATGATGTTCTATGTTCTCTCTCTCTTTGAGACATTCCTCTATTTGCACCTTCATTCCTCTCTATGTCGTGAATATTTTTCATTCCTTTTCATTTGTCTTTTTTTTTTCCTTTTCGGGATGACGCAAGGCATCAAGACATTCATGTCTCTTCCATGTTCACCCAAAAGGATTTCTTTTTCATTTCCCCTTTTTCTCTTTTGTCTTGTATTTTTCCTTTTCGGGATGATGCAAGGCGTCAAAAAACCCTATGTCTCTTCCATGTTGACCCAGTTCTATGTCATTCTTCCAGTTCTATGTCTATTTTTTTTCACTCTCTTTGTGTCATTCTTCCAGTTCTATGTCTATTTGGGGGATGATGACAGTTTTGAGCTCTCTAAAAACAATTTAGCAAAGAACATACTAACCCCAAATCCATAGATCCCTTATGTGTTTGGTGTTTTCATTTTGGGGGCAACCCCTCCCTTTTCTTTTTCTCTCACATGGCATAGAATTACTTGGAAATATATGAATTGGCATAGGGATTTCCAAGTTAGCTCTCATATCTTCCTTCTTGTTTGAATTTTTCATTCACTACTTTAAAGTAATTTTTCGCAGCATGGTGTTTAGAAATTCCTTCAAAGTTGGGGCATACATTAGAATTATTCTTTTTCATGGTTCTTGGTGCAGTCTTATTACTTCATTTTATGTGTTTTTCACTTTGTGGATGACATTAGGTGTGATGTCCTTCAAGAGCATGATCTCTCTTAGCATTTCATATTCCTCTTAGTTTCTTTATGTGACACACTACATCCCCTAAGTTGCTAATTTTATATTCTTTGATTGGTCCTCTCTTGGAGACATTAGGCACCATATTCCCTAAGTTAAAGACTTCACATGAACTAAGAAAGAATCCTTTAAAAATTTCATATTTAGCATTTGTTGTTATATGGCCACCTTGTATAACACAACTTCCATGCCTATGGAGCCATCTTGTTTGTTCATGAGATCCAAGAATACACAGTTTTTCTTGTCTCATGAAGCTCAAAAATCATTTTGTGTGGCACCTTATTAAAGTTATGAGGATGTATAACTTTGGTATGGTTTTGAGAGGGAAACCCTAACCAAGGCATGATGTTCCCCATAGCCACTTGCATGTGTGTGAGTGCATACTAGCCATGAGTCTATGTGTCTCACCTTTTAGGACTTCTCACCCGAAGAACAACCAAGAGTTTCGTCACCTTAGAGTGAGTATGCATTTTTTGGACAAACAACCTAGATCTAATCCATATTGTGATGGACAAATGATCGAAGCTTGTTCTACTTTTTTTATTTTACACTTTTCCTTTTTTTCATCTTTGGTAGTGTATGATTGTTCCTTGTTGTTCTTCTTTATATCATTCTCATGTGTGTTATTTTGTGCTTATGTTGGTTTTCCATGGGATCTTGATCCTGAGGGCTTGATCACCCCTCTTGATAACTATCATCCCATGTTTCTAGAATTGGTACATTTTAACCCCTCTTGATGCATGTTTGTCTACTTTAGTGTGAGTTTGAGGCAAGTTCATCCTCTCACTAAAGTGGGGGCTAAATGTAATGTCGCAAAATCTATCCTTTGACATTTTCACACTCGTTTGGGTCCTCCTTGTGGATTTTGGATTAATCTTGCCTTGATTTAGTGTTGTAATATGGATAACACATTCACATTGGTTCTTGGGGCCTTGTGAACTAATATATTTTAATGGTGCCTTTTTAAAGTGTTGTGAAGTGTTGTAACACACTTTCATGCTTTTCTAAGGTTTTATCAATTAACTAAGTATTAATCAACCTTAATCTTACCCTATTTAGTGTTGTAAGATGTTGTAACACACTTTCACATTTCTCTAGGCTTGTCATTAATAATTGCGCTTTCGTATGCCTTAATTAGACCTATTTTGCATCCACAAGCCTTATTTATTGTATATTTTTGAGGATAATCCTAACACCAATAATTAACCAATCATAATCCAAGTGTTTCTAGCTTATGAGGCCTAGATTTAGGGATCAGAGACTCATTCGCCACTTTGGGTGAATGGGTCCCACCTATATCTTTTGGTCTAGAAACAAGTTTTACACCTTTCTAAGAACTTTTTAACATACCCCCAAAAAGTTAGGCCTGGGTGGACTCATTCACCACCTTAGGAGAATGAGTCTCGTGTGGCCCAAAATAAAATTTAATTCAAATTTCTAGTCAGATTTTATTCTCCTAGATGTAATGTCAGCTCGTAGTGTTGCAATTTCAGGAATTCTTACATAATTGAGTATAAATACAAGGTTCTTTCACTCATGTTTTCACATAGCATCCTAAAAAGAAATAAAGTGCGACCTAGTATTTAAGAGAGTTCATAAGAGTATTTGGGCATTCACAAGAGCATTCAAAGGCATTTCAAGGGAAGATTATCAAGCATTTTAGAGAAGCATTCAAGTGCCAATTGTCATGTCAAGGATTGTATTCTTCATGTTTTTCATTGTGCTAAAAATTGTGATGTAGAGTTAATGATTCAAGCAAGCATTACATTCAAGATCTATCTCCTTCAAGCAAGACTCAAAGACCACATCCATTGCAACTATTTCAAGCATATTTGGAACACCTTATTGCTAGGGTTTGGTGAGTTGCAACATTATCTTTTGTTCGTTCATCATTCTCCATTCATATTTTCTTTCACTTCAAGGTTTAATTACCAAGAAGGGTTTTGACCAAGGAAAACTCCTATTCATCAACCCCACAACATTTTACCCTCTTCATGTGTGTGATTTGTAGGGCTAGGTTGTAGATTTGTCAAGAAGCAAAGTTGGAGAAAATTTGTCAAATCCCTAAAGTTCTCAAAGTTGTCATCAAGTATAGGAGAATCTTGGAGAAGGCCTACAAGTGGAAATTTGTAGTTTATGATCTGGAAACTAATCAAAAAGAGTAGAGAAGACTAAGAGACACAAAATCAAGTCTCAAACTTCTGAAAAAAGAAAAAGTGGATTCATTCACCATAAGTGGTGAATAAGTCCCACTATATAGGCCTGAAAGAGATTCTCATAGATCCAAATACCCTTTTGGCTGAAACATGTATCTGCATATTTTCCTGGAAGCAGGATTGATTCAGCTAGCTTGGTGAATGAGTGCCAGTCAACATTAATAGAAAAATTTCTAGAATTCTAGACGTCCATTCTATCTTCATTAGTCTCCCAAGTGCACACTTTCTATTTCATAAGATTCTATTGTAGTTTGTTCACATTTCTAGGTTATTCAAGGTTTTGCATTTCACATTGTGCTGCATTGTCTCTTTCAAGTCTAAACTTGGTGGTGAACCCCTCATTAGATCTCATTCAGTGCCTAGGACAATTCCTTTGCAATATTTCAATATCCTTTGTATTGAAATCTCAAGGGTTTTTTTTTGAGTGAAGCATATGAACACTATCTCTCTCCTTTTAGGTCCTAAACCCTAAAGGTGAAGAGAGGTCCCAATTTTATTCATTTCACAAATAAGTCATCAATGAGGAGGATATATCCAAATTGTTAAGATAACAGACCCATGCCCATTCTTCCAATGAAAGATGACAAAAAAGGATTGCAACTAATGATGGGTTGGGGATACAACAAGAATGAGAAGTTGGGGAAAAATGAAAATGGTTTGCTAGAACCCCTTGCTCTTGAGAAATGACCCAAGAATCTTGGTCTTGGATGTACTAAGAGAAAAGTGACCATTTGCTTCTAATAAATGAGTTGAATGTTCCTCTTGGTTACTGACATCACGAAATAATTCCCTTGATGAGTTTCCCCTCGATATCACAGATTTATTTGATGATACCTCCATATTCATGATAACTACTAAATCCTTTGCTCCAAATAGAAAAATCACTGAACTAAAGCTAGTATACCCTCAACTAATCAACTGGGACCAATGGGGACAACCTATCTGGATTCATTTAAAAATGATGAAGCAATCTCTGAGTTTATGGGACTTCATGACAACATACCATATAGGGATCATAAAGTAGGATTTAAAATAGAACTGGATACACATGTTTACTATGAGGAAAATATTGAGTCCCTTAGTTACAAAATAAATGATATGAGAATCACGTGTCAATCCTCAACTACACAACATTGTGACACTTTTTGATCTTAAAATAGTAAAAGGAAAGGATGCATCCAATGGTGAAAACCTCTCTGAGGAACCAAAGGATGATGGATTCAATCTTCCCCTTAGTGCAATGAATCCAAAAAAAATAGTAGTATTTGAGTATGATTTTTGGATTTGATTGTGACACTATTTTTTATCATCAACATTTCAAATTAGACTATGTGATCCATCATTAGGATGAAAGAGACCTCAACGAGAAAATGAATTGTTGCAGACCAATAATAGTTAAAAATAGAGAGATAAAGGAGAGAAGGAAGGAGGAACATGGTTCAGAGATCAAGGATGAATAGGAAAGAGAAAAAGAGAATAAACAAAGGAAAGAAAAGACAAGGAGAAAAAAGGAAAATAGTAAGATGCAAGAGCATCCATAAGTATTCAAAAATTGAGGTAGTTGACAGTGAAGTGGCAGGTTTTCTAATGATGTAATTAAGCTCCATATGTTGGTTAGAGTCGTACATTGAGGATGAGAAGTTGAGGATTAATCGGTTTGTTTTTGAGTATGTCTAGTTCATTTAGTAGAAGTTTCAGAGGTGCGCATGAAGATTTGATTGAGTTATGGATTTCTATGTTCAGACAGTTGTTCAACTGTTCTGGTTGATGTGCCTGAAGGAAGATGATGTGATTATGATGACTTGAGTTGTTGCAAAAGTTTATAAGGTGATTCATGATGATCATAGATATTTCTAGAACATGTGTTGGTGGTCCACATTGATCGTGGTGCTCATGATTGGTGAATTTATTTTGAGAGATCACATTTTCCATGTTCTTGGTCGACAGGGTGTTGTAACATGTTGTGGATCTTCGAGGATTAAAAACTAAAGGTGTTGTGTGTTCAAAGAAGCTAATTTGGGTCCTTGCTTTGTTGTGGCCAATGTTGGTTGGTGCGCATTGCAATTTTTTCATTGTTTGTGGCCGACTTATTTGGGTTTGGGCATTATGTTATTAACTGTTGTACTTTGGGCTGACATGTTGAGGGATAAATGATGTGCAGATGATATAAATAGAAGAGAGGATTTTTTATGACATAAACAAGGAGATAGAGCAATAAGGAGATCGAAAGGGTGGAGGATGAAACACGTTGATGAAGTATTTTGATCTGGAAGGATCTCAGAGTAGAGAGAGAGTGGAGTAGGAAATGGACTCGATGATAGATTGTTGTGAAGATTGTTATTAAATGATTTATTTGTAACTCTTGGGTTGCAGCCTAGATTCTATAAAGCCTGAGTGGAATCTCTAATTTGTTTTGAGATTTGATATAATGAGTAATGAGCTTTGAGGGTTGGGTTTTTCCCTGTTAGGGTTTTCCTAGGATGATTCTTGTGTCTGATGTTTATTAATGTCTTTATCTTTCTAGGGATTAGCTATTAATTTCTATTACATATATGTTGTGATCATGGAGTTTGTAGTTAGGATAAAAGGTTGGATAGTCCTTGATTAGATCCCCCTACCTTCACTGCATCAATTGGTATCAGAGCTGCTTACGAGCCTGTTAGCTGGTTGAAGAATTTATTAAAGTTGGTTGAAGATTTGGTTGTGAATCTGAAGAGTTGGCTGCAAATCTTTATTAGAGCAGGTTGAAGAGTAGGTCAAAGAGCTAGTTATAGAGTTTATTAAATCCAATTGTGAATCTATTGCAAGATGGGGGAGATTGGAAAAATAAAAAAGAAGGAAAAAGAGAACCTAGTTTGTGAAAGGGATACTTTGGAGGAAGAATTGTGCGAACTCAGGAAGTGTAATGCTGAATTGATGGAGAAGATGAAAGAACTAGGAAAGGAAAAGTATGATTCTCTTGAAGAAAGACTAGAATTTGAAAGAAGAATAAGTGAATAACTAGAAGAAAAGTTGGATAAGTTTGAAGATATTGAAAAGGAAATAAAAGAAGGATTCAAGTTGTTTAATAAGGTGGAAAAGAGTAACAAAGATCTAGAGGACATTTTGAAAGAGCTGAACAAGGAGAAGAGTTTGTTGAAGAAGGAGATGTCTAATCTGAAGGAACATGTTAATCAGTTGGAGAAGTAAAATGAAATATTGCGATCTAAGCCTAGTTCTTGTGATGTTTCTTGTGATATTGATGATTTGTGTGATGCTTCAGAAGGCGAATTTTAAGATAACAATGTAACTAATTCTTTAATTGTTGGAGATGGTATTGATTTCAAAATCATTCAGAGAATGAAATACAAAGGAAAAGGATTGGGAAAGCAGCAACAAGGAATTAAAAAACCTATTGAACTAGTAATGAGAGAAAAGAGTGAAGGCCTTGGATATGACACAGGTAATAATGTTATTCCATGTTTGAATAAGGGAAGAAAAGGTATGTATTGTTCACATTGAAATAGGAATGGACCTAAAAAGGAATTGTGTTGGGATCTTTATCCTTGTAAGTTAAATGGATTAAAAAATCATTCTGAGGAGATGTGTTGGGATAAAATGAGAAGGAGGAAGCCTATGATAGATTGTAAGTAGATGAATTATGGATGGATTGATGGAGTAGAATGGAAACATGTTACTTGTATGCTTAGAATATTTTACAGATGGAAGAGCTCATATGTTGGAGGAAAAGAGAGATTAAGAGGTAGAGAAAGAAGACCTTATACATATCAAAACAAGGAAATTTATTCAAACTATAGAGGGAGAGATGACAAGAGTCACAATTATTATCACAATGAAGGGTACTAGAGGAGTGAAATAATATTTTTTATGGAAGGAACCTATTTTCAAGTTTGGGAGAAGAAAGAATCAAGCACTAAAGGTCATCAAGAATGTGATATCAGAGAAGCTATTGAAAGAGAACTAGTAAAGAATGTTGAGATAGATTGTGCAGATGAAGAAGAACTTGTTGATACTGAATTAAATTATCCACAAGAAGGGGAACCTTTGGAAGAATCAAATCGGATGGTGGAATCAGAAGAAGGTGAAGCATTGATCTTAAGGAGAAATTTTATAGTAAATGTGAATGAAGGAATAGAGAAATATCTTGAGGTAACTTGCAGGGTAGGCTTGCTCAAACCTCCAACCATTGAGGCAATGTAAGGCCTGCAAGTAGATTGCCAAACCTTGACTATGACAAGATGAAGAACTTGAGGAACTTGTAGGGTAGGATTTTTATTAGACCACCAACTAGTGAGGTAGTGCAAGGCCTGCAAGTAGAGTGCCAAACCAATTCAAGGAGAACTTGAGGCAATTTTGCATGGTGGACTTCAACAGAACGTCAACCTTGAGGCAATGTGGTCAAATCGTCAAACCTATATAAGAGATAACATTGAATTTGATATAATTTAGATCAAAGTGAGCAGGCTCACTTTTCAAATAACCCTGAGAGTCTAATTTAGGAGCGTTCGAAAGTATTCAAAAATTGAGGTAGTTGATAGTGAAGTGGCAGGTTTTCCAGTGATGCAATGAAGCTCTGTATGTTGGCTAGAGTCATACATTGAGGATGAGATTTCGTTGATTAATGGGTATGTTTTTGAGTATGTCTAATTCATTCACTGAAAGTTTTAGAGGCACACATGCAAATTTGACTGAGTTATGGATGCCTGTGTTCGTACATTTGTTCAGTTGTTCTTGTTGATGTGCCTGAAGGAAGATGATGTGATTTTGATGACTTGAGTTAATTATTGTGGATGTTTTTAAGGTGATTCATGATGATCGTAGATGTTTCTAGAATTTTGTATTGGTGGTCCACATCGATCATGGTGCTCATGATTAGTGAATGTCTTTTGAGAGTTCACAGTTTCCATGTTCATGGCTGACAGGGTGTTGTAACATGTTGTGGATCTTTGAGGATTGAAATCTAAAGGTGTTGCATGTTCGAGGAAGCTGATTTGGGTCCTTCCTTTGTTGTGGCTGATGTTGATTGGTTTGCATTGCAATTTGTTCATTGTTTGTGGCTGACCTATTTGGGTCTGCACGTTATGGTATTAACCGTTATACTTTAGGTTGACATGTTGAGGGATAAATGATGTGCGGATGATATAAATAGAAGAGAGGATTTTTTATGACATACAAAAGGAGATAGATCAATAAGGAGATCGAAAGGGCTAAGGATGAAATACTGTGATGAAGTATTTTGATTCAGAAGGATCTAAGAGCAGAGAGGGAGTGTGGAATAGGAAATGGACTCGATGGAAGATTGTTGTGAAGATTGTCATTAATTGAGTTATTTGTAATTCTTGGGTTGCGGCCTAGATTTTGTAAAGCCCGAGTGGCATTTGTAATGTGTTTTGATATTTGATATAATGAGTAATGAGCTTTGAAGGCTGGCTTTTTCCCTATTAGGGTTTTCCTAGGATAATTCTTGTGTCCAATGTTTATGAATGTCTTTATCTTTCTAGGGATTAGCTGTTAATTTTTGTTGCATATCTGTAGTTATCATGGAGTTTGTAGCTAGGTTCCAAGGTTGGGCAGTCCTTAATTGGATCCTCCTATCTTGACTGGATCAAGTAATAAGATCCAAAGTAAACTGAATATTAGAAAAAAAACTAAAATAAATGGAGAGAACTAAAAGACCCAAGAAATAAAGATCGTAAAGAGAATTAATAAAAAAAATTAATCTTGTTAATCACATTAATAGGAATTGATAAGGATTAATTCATTTTAATAAGATTAATCCTATTAATAAGGTTAAAATAGAAAGAAATAATCTTAGAAATATTTATAATGAGAACTAAGTCTCTTGCAATTCTTATTAATCTTATTAATGAGATTAATATTGTAAACTTAGTCAAATAATTATAAATCTTAAAAGATTAATGTTTTAAAACTCAAAAGGTATAAAAATTAAAGAAATAAAATTAAAGAATAATAAAGAATTCCTATGACAATAAACTAAAGATAAAAATAATTGATGAAAAGATTAATTCTTATAAATAAGATGATTAGAGATATACTTGGAAAGATGTTAAACTTATAACATTGTTAAAAATCTTAAAAATTAATAAGAAAATATTACAATAATGTGATATCATTAATTATAAAAAAATTTAATCATATAATTAATTATTAATCATAAAACAATTTATAAGGAAAATGAAAATGAGATTAATAATAAACTAGAAAAAACTTAATTAAGAATAAAGAGGAAAAAATAAAAATAAAAATAAAAATTAAAGATAAAAAGAAAAATAATCTAATAACATTAATCTTACAACATTAATTATAAAATAAAATAATAGAGAACATATTCTTTATAAAGAAAATATAAGAATTGAATATATTTTTTAAGAATTTATAAGAAGATATTGGAAGAAAATTCTTAAATATTCTATATAAAGAATATACTCGTTAGAGGATTATAAGAAATTGTTCTAATAGCATTAAGAATATCAAGATAAAAGAATAATGTTCTTATAGAGAAAATCATATTAAAAATATCTAATAAAGAAAATATTATCATAAAGTCTATATCTTTAAGATTATATTAAAGATAATATAGAAAATATATAGCAATAGATAAATACTAAGAATAAAAAGTAATTTTAATTATTAAACACTTAATTCTTTTAACAATTATTCTAATAATTTTAATAAATTTAGATAATAAATTAATCTAAGATCCACATTATAAGTGAGTCTAAGAATTACTTATAATAATTCTCAGATCAACACATCATTATTTTCAATGTTATACTTATATATAGGATTCTTAAAAATTAGAGATATACTTAAATTAATAGTAGAGTTAACTTAATTATAAGAATAATCTTATAAGAAAGAAAGGATTAAACAAAGGTAAAAAGTTCTAAGCAATCTTATACCAAATATAGTCAAAAGGAGAGGGAATAATCTCAATCTTTAAATAGATAAACTAAGAGGAGAAGACCAAAAAGTGAAAAGAGAGGCAAGAAAAAGGAAAGAGGATAAGGCGAGAAGATATTGAACACGAGAAACGAGAACAAACTTAGAAACGATAAGAGGCCAAGGGAGAAAGAGGGAAGCAAATGAAGGACAACACAAGATGAGCAAGGGAAAGGCACAAAAAAGAAGGAATCAAGAGGGTTGGGGATGGCAGTTTCTAATATTGGATAATAGAGGATGCCATCAGAGACTAAGAGACAAACCTTTATCTCTATGTTTTTTTTGTTAATTTTTTTCCTTTTTATTCTTAATTATGTTTTTTCTAGTTTGTTATTAATATTATTTTTCTTATTAATTGTTTTATGATTAATAATTAACTATATGATTAAATTTTTTTGAATTAATGATATGACATTATTGTAATATTTTCTTATTAAGTTTTAAGATTTTTAACAATGTTATAAGTTTAACATTTTTACAAGTATATCTCTATTTATCTTATTTATAAGAATTAATCTTTTTATCAATTATTTTTATCTTTAGTTTATTGTCATAGGAATTCTTTATTATTCTTATTTTTGTTTCTTTAATTCTTATACCTTTTGAGTTTTAGAACATTAATCTTTTACGATTCACTAATTTTACAATAATAATCTTATTAATAAGATTAAGTTTATTAAAATGAATTAATCCTTATCAATTCCTATTAATGTGGTTAACAAGATCAACTCTGTTTATTAATTTTCTTTGCAATCTTTATTTCTTGGGACTTTTAGTTCTCTCCATTTATTTTAGTTTTTTCTAATATTTGGTTTCCTTTGGATCTTATTACTATTTTCCTTTTTTCTCCTTGTCTTTTATTTCCTTCTTTTATTCTCTTTTTCTATGTCCTCATCATCCTTGATCTCCGAATTATGTACCTCCTTCCTTATCTTATGTATCTCTCTCATTTTAAATGTTCTTGCTCTGCAACAATTCATTTTATCTTTCAACTCTCTTTCATCCTCATGATGGATCATGTAGTGTGATTCAAAAATTTGATGATAAAAAATAGCGACACACTCAAATCCAGAAATCATACTCAAATACAACTATTTTTTTTTGATTTATTGGACTAAGGGGAAGATTGAATCCATCATCCTTTGGTGCCTTAGATATTTTTTCACCACCGGATGCATCCTTTCTTTTACTATTTTATGATCAGAAAGTGCCACAATGTTTTCTTCACTTGAGGATCGACACATGATTCTGATAACATTTATTTTGCAACTAAGAGACTCAATTGTTTCCTCCTAGTAATCCTATGTATCCAGTTCTATTTTAAATCCTACTTTATGATCCTTGTATAGTATTTTTTCATGAAGTCCCATAAACTCAAATATTTCTTCATCATTTTCAAATGAATCCAAATAGGTAGTCCTCATTGGTCTCAATTTATTAGTTGAGGGTGTACTAGCTTTAGTTCAGTGATTTGGCTATTTGGAGCGAAGGATGTAGTAGTTATCATGAATATGAAGGTATCATCAAATAAATCTATGATATAAAGGGAAAGTTATCAAGGAAATTATTGTGTGATGTCGGTAACCAAGAGGAAGGTTCAACTCATGTTATATTAGATGAAGTCTTAGTATTATAAAGATTAGTAAGATTATTTCTTGTTATTTTCACCTTATTAATAAGATTAATCTTATTAAAATGAATTATTCCTTATCAATTCCTATTAATGTGATGCAAGTACTGAGTATCGACCTCGCCTGGATTCATAGGCCTGAGTGCACTCTCATTCCCTAATGGTGGTTACTGGAGATAGTCACAGGACAAACATCCCCTACCCTAGCTCACTGTATTGTTGGCCCCATAGTTGTATTTGCACCAAACGATCGACCTGTCAATGACTGATACAAGCGTCAGTTAAGATCCATGGGAGGCAGTTAAACCATGTCGTGAACCCGAAAGGAGATGTTGGAAGTTAGTCCAACAATCCCCCCATTAGTGTCACTCAAGGGGTTCGAACTTGTGACTAGCTCTGATACCAATTCTTGGCCCCATAGTCTTTGTTGCACCAAAAGATCGACCTGTCAATGCCCGATACAAGTGTCAGTTAAGATCCACAGGAGGCGGTTAAACCATGTCTCGAATCCGAAGGGGGATGCTGGTGATTAGTCTAACATGTACCCTATTAGTGTTGTGTTCCTGTGTTGTTTTACTAGCGTTCGACTACCTAATGGTAACGTTCAATTGATGTAGGATAATTCTTGGTTCTTGGAAATCTTGAATCAACAAAAAATATTTTCATTGAATTTTATTCTTGTTTATTTCTTTTCCAATTCAAGTTGGTAGATCTGGTGTTTTTTCGTGTTTACTCACTAGATCTTGTGTAGCTAAGGTTTCATTGTGGACATGTTTAAATTCCTTCTTCTAAGTTTTCAGCTCGGTTGGATCTTTTTATGGCAATTGATCACTTCCGGTGTATGTGAAAAATTTGGGACTGGCCTCAAAATAATTTCAAAACCTAACGACTAGTTGGATCGATCACAGATCTCATTTGTGGCTTGAAATTCCTCACAGTGTGTTTATATTTGTTCTATGGAGTGTCCCCAACCTTGCACTTATGTCCACACTTCAGCATGTGCATCTACCATGGATGAATTTTAAATTTGAGACCGCCCTATTCTTGCACATGTTATGTTTCCTTCATGGGAGGTTGTAATGATCTTTAGCTGACGCAAATGTTTTGAGGCCCACATATATGATATAAAGCTTGTAATAGATCTTTAGAATGGAAAGGAATGATTATCAAGTAGATTTAGAAGATCATAGAGTTTGATCTGTAAGGTTTTCACTCACATGTATGAGCACTCTATTTTTAGCATGTTGTAAGTAGGCCTGTCAGTCGAGTCTGTAAGCCCAATTGTGCCTGACTGTATGTAAATGAATTTTTCGATAATCAGAATGTTAGCATCTATATTTTCCTCCATATTTTATGTTTCTTTCATCGTGTAACTCTCGTTGCATGGTCTGGATAGTTCTCTTTGAGGAATCTCCTGTCGTGCCTACATAAGTTGGTATCAAAGCTAGTTGTGAATCTAGAGATGGTTGTGAATCTGGAGTAGGGTGAGAATCTAGAGTAGGTTGTGATCCTTGTGGCATTCTTTAGGTGAATAGACTATCGATTTGAGGCAATTTGTAAGTGTGTTCAATAGATCACTGAGAGAGAGGAAGTTGACACCTTGTAGTCAGATCACCGAGCTAAGGTAGTTGCACCTGGGAAAAGGAAGAGATATCATCGAGAAGGATGAACCCTAGAAGAATAGAGTAGATGATGGATGAATTTAAAAAAGAGATGAGGAATGAGATCTGAAATATCTTGGGTGATCTAAGGAGAAACCCTAAACTAGAGGATGAATATGAAGAGGTTGTAGAACAACTTGAAGTTGAAGAAGTTGAAGGACCGATAGATGAGCGAGAAGATACACTATTGAGAGAAATAGCACAAGAAAGTAAAATTCATAGAGTGGAGGTTTCTAACTTCTCTCCTACATTGAATCCAGAAGACTTGATAGACCGGATATGAGAGTTGGAAGAATATTTTGAGCTTGAATATATTAGAGATCTCTTGAGGGTTAGGTTGGCACAAACTAAATTAAAAGGGCATGTTGCCTTATGGTGGAAAGAGTTGTAGAAGGATAGAGTAGAAAATGGTGAAACAAAGATCACTCGGTGGAGGTTGATGGTTGTAAGGTTGAAGGCTAAGTTTATTCTAGGAGAATATGATTTGGAATTGTTCAAGAAGTTGTAGAACCTGAAGCAAAAGGACCTAAGTGTGAAAAAGTGTACTGAGGAATTTTACAAGATGACAATCAGATCTTGGCATCAAGAGATGACTATGGAGAAAGTGGCTAGGTATATAAATGGCCTTATATTTAACATTCAAGATGAGATGAGTATGCTGAGGATTTCTATAGTTTAGGATGCCTTCCAATATAATCTTAAGGCAAAGGATGAAGTGAAGAAAAGACAACAAAATTACCCTAGAGGGAAAGAGAAGTAGATGAGCAGTAATAGGGAGAAGTAGACAAGTACAAAAGAATCAAGACCAATGTGGAATAAAGAATCCAATCAGAAGGCACAAAGGAGAGGAAATTTCAGTAGAGAATATTTGGGTAAATTTTTCAAGTGTGGAGAAACTAGACATCGATCTTTTGAATATCCTAAGGGATCAAGTAAAGGCACTGGTAAGAAGAATTTCATGATATAGGAAGAGCAGGTAGATGAGATAGAACCAAAACATGGAGAATCTCTTATCCTTAGGAGATTCTTGATGAGGCAGAGTAGGGAAGAGATTGGGACTTCACAGAGGAAGAGTCTTTTCCAAACTATGTGCAAATGAGGAGGTAAGTGTTGTAAGGTTATTGTGGATAGTGGAAGTATGGATAACTTGGCATGAGAGGATATGGTAGAGAAATTTGGTTTGGAGAGGATTCCACAACGTTGTCCTTATATGATAATATGGTTACAAGATGATCATATAGTGGAGGTGAAGGAGTAGTGCTTAGTGAAATTTAACATTGGCCCTTTCAAGGATGAAGTTTTGTGTGATATTTTGTCTATGAGTGCTTGTCATGTTTTGCTTGGTAGACCTTGGAAGTTTTACAGAGGAGCTATACATGATTGTAGAAGGAATTTGATTATTATAGAGAAGGATGGGAAAAAGTTCACTTTGGCTTCCTTGAAGAATAAAGAGGAAGTGAGGAATTTGAGTCTTATGAAGAAGTGCAGTACTAAGAAACAAGATGCAAAGGTTGTATTGGAAGATGGCATGGATTTGAAAAAAGACCTCGTGGATAAGTTTGAAAGAAAGATGGTACTCATTGGATGTAGGGATGGAGTTATGCAGTAGAAGACCTTGGTTGCAAGTAAGATGAAGTCTTGCAAAAGAAACAAATCAAATGAGTAGAAAAAAGTGGGTGGTGGTAATTGTTCCTTACTACTATGTGTAGATATGAGGTGAGGAAAATAAGGTAAAGAGAAGGAGAGATTGAAGGATCAAATAGAAGAAATAACAGAGGTTAGGAAGAAGCAAGGTATAGACAAAGGAGAAATTTGGATCAGAAATGAGCATGGGATATATATCCCGAATCTTGTCATATTTCATGAGTCCCTCTCATGGAACATATTTTTCTCACCTGGGGTGTCTAATGCAGGAGCATCCTTGGTTCTTGGCAATCTTGCATCAACCAAAAATATTTTCATTTAGTTTTGTTCTTGTTCAGTTCTTTTCCAATTCAAGTTGGTAGATTAGGTGTTTCTTCATGTTTTCTCGCCAATTATTGCATACCTAAGGTTTCATTATGGACATGTTGAAATGCCTTGTTCCAATTTTTCAGCTCGGTTGGATCTTTTTCCGAAAAGTTATCACTTCCAGTGTATGTGACAATTTTTTGGATTGGCCTCAAAATAATTTCAAAACCTAACAGCTAGTTGGATCGATCATGGATTTTTCCTATGGCTTGTAGATCCTCACGGTGTCTTTAGATTTGTTCTATGGAGTTTCGCCAACCTTGCACTTAGGTCAACACTTCATAATGTGCATCTACCATGGATGAATTTCAAATTTGAGGCTGACCTATTCTTGCACATGTTACATTTCCTTCATCAGAGGTTGTAACGATATTTGGTTGATGTGAATGTTTCTAGGCCCATGGATATGATATAAATCTTGTAATAGATCTTTAGAATGGAAGGGAATGATGATCAAGTAGATTGACAATATCATAGAGTTCGATCTATAAGGTTTTCGCTCACATGTATGATGACTTTATTTTGAGCATGTTGTAAGTAGGCCTGTGAGAGGAATCTGTAAGCCCAGATGAGGCCAACTATATGTAAATTAATTTTCAGATAATTAGAATGTTAGCATCTGTATTTTCCTCCATATTTTATGTTGCTTTCATTGTGTAACTCTCGTTGCATGATCTGTATAGTTCTCTTTGAGGACCCTCCTGTCGTGATTGCATAACCAGTGCACCTTTCGGTCTATGTGGCTTACCAGTATGTCTTGTTGAGGTATTTTGTCTTGGTTTTCATTAATATTTTATGTGGCTTTATATAATTGTTGTTGGTGTTTTGATGTGGTTTCATTAGCATCTTTATGTTGTTTTAAATATGGTGTTTTATTGATGGGAGATTTGGATTGTTATTTTCATGAGGTTTTAAATATTTTATTTTAAATGATTTTATTAATCCATTTTACAAGCCCTTAGAGTCTTATTTAAATCCTATTTGGGGAGCTTTGTGTGTTTTAATGTTGTATATGAAGTGTTTTTAAATTAATTAATTTGGAGAGCTTTAATAGCTTGTTTAATCAAATTTTTTACCTCATTTATTTTTTATTTTTTTGAGAGTACATAATTTGGAAGGAATATTGTTTTAAAATAAGTTATCTTAAAGGAGAAGAAATTTTTTGTTTTGGGGAAGGAGGAGAAAACCCCACGATTTGGGCAACAAAGTTGGGGACAATTTTTGAAAAGAAATTTGTGGGCAGTGGCTCTAGAGGTTCAACATAGTTTTGTTTCCTTGTTGCTTTATTTTGGAATATGGCTATGCCTTACACACAGAGCATTCTTTCATTTCTGATTTGGGGTAGAATTGAGGTATTTTCCTTGTTATTCTTGAATATTTGAATGACTAGTGATCTGTGAATTTGATTTAGTTTAGGAATGGTATTCTTCTATATTTTTCTTGAATTTTTGTGTTAGAAATTTATGTATGAGTGGACGTTTAATTTTTTTGGTAGTTTTGGCTACTTTGGGTTTTGTTGTGGCATTTTGGTTTTTTAAAAGTTTTCTTATCAGCCTGATTATTGTATTTATTTTTGGGGAAGTCTGAGACTTTTCTAAATATGTACAAATATCTTAGTTTAAACTCAAATCCAACTATTAGATTCACATAAAAATGTCCAAATCCCAACTAGGTTGGATTACAAAATGAATTTTGAATACTTTCTTTTTGGCCAAAATTTGTGTCGCTTGGAAAAAACATGTTTATGAACAACACCTTATTTTTTGTCATAAATTTATAAGCTAATTTTGTATTCCATGTAGTAACACCCATATCTCAACTGGGTCTTTGTCAAATTTGAATTTCGAGTACTTTAATATTTTTTATGTTTCTGCCCAACTTGTTTAAACACATTTTTTAATGTTGTACTTTAACCACCTATTATAAATGCAAAATAAAGGTGGATTACATGTAAAAATGACCATATCTCAATTGGGTCTTTTCAGATTTGAATTTTGGGCACTTTCAATTTTCATGTATTTTCTTGTCCAACTTGGCAAAATGACGTTTTTTAGAACACCTCATATTCGGTTCTAAACTCAAAAATCGGAGGTGGATTCCAACTATAAACATCAAAATCTGAACTAGGTCAGGATTAGAACTTTAATATGGGATCTTTAATTTTTATTTAATCTTTATGTAATTTTAATCCGATCAGTTGTTAAAATGATTTAACAACAATGTTTGTTTGGCTGTTTTAAATGGTTTTAATGATGGATTTTAGTTGTTTTTTCACTGTTTGATATTTTTCATGGATTCCTCATTTGGTTAAATGAGATGAGCTTAGGTCTATTTAATTAGAGTGGTCTTATGGAGTGGCTCTCTATGGGCCCGGGGCCCCCAAGTGGCTTCCAGGGGAACTAGTAGTAGAGTTATAGTAAACAAGTGATAACTAAATTAAAAAAATGGGGTAAAAGACTAATACAATAATGAGTCCTTATGCATGGCCTTGAGCACTTGTAAAAGCTAAGGATGCACTCTAGAAGGCCTATCCATATGTGGGGCATTGAGTTATCCATCTGTGGAGAGTGCATTCAGGCATGATTGAGTCTCCTCATCTGTATGAGAGGTGTACTTGATTCCATGTGGTGCCATCCCTTTGAGCAAGCATGATGACACTCCATCTGATCTGCACTCTAGTACCTACCAACTTGGTAGTTGTGAGTAGTACGCAACATATTATTGGATGAGAATCTCTATTTTCTGACATTGGCTTTATGCATTGTATTATGTGTTTTCTCTATTACTGATGTGAGTGTTGGCCATACTTTACCCCTGTCTTGTTACTTCTACTTGGGTATTGTGACTACCTTTGAGCATGGTGAGGTGGTTTCTTTTGATCCCACATGGTTGGTAGGCATTGCCACCGCCATTGGGGACCGGTGTATAGGTTATTAGAGCACTAGTTGGAGTTGTTCTGTCTCATGTACTTATTTTATTAGATTGATGTATCATGGCTATGTCATTGTACTCATGTATATTCCTATATGTATATTGTACTCTCTTGAGATAGGATGCAATCATATAATTTAATGAGAAGAAATGTGAAGTTTTATATTTGTCTTACAGGTTCCGGTATTGGTATCAGACTCACTTGTTCTATGATGATCTTTATGGCTTTTCTTTCAAATAGCTTTCACGCAAAGATCAGAGCTTTGGCTATGTGTTTCCTTCTTACAATAGGTTGCAAAAGTTTTGGTGCATCAGAGCTTTCTATTTGTTGTCCTATGTTGCTACTACAAAATTTTTGACACATTAGAGCTTTTTTTTTGTTGTCTTGTCGGTATGTGTAGGATCATCATGGAAAAAACAAGCCCTTAAGTGGTGATGAAAATTCAGAAAATCAGAATTAGGAAACTTGAAGTAAAAATTTGAATAAGTTTTCTATATTATTTCAAAAATATGTAAGAATATAATTTGTAGAAAATTGAATTTAGTTTAAAAAATACTAGGTTTATTTAAAAAAAAAAATCTATTTGGTGAAAATTTTAAATTTCAATGCAGTAGTACTTAAATTTCAGGGAAAAATAAGAAGTAGGTGTCTATCTGACCACCTTAACCACAATAAAATGAAAATATTTTTTTAGAAGATTTTATATATAAGTAGAGAACTCATGTCTCGATGCGATGCATATTTTTTTTAATTTTTTTCCAAGTAAATAATTAATTATGATTTTTTTCTTACAACTTAAAAAAAATATAAAACCTCGTATGTCTGACAACCTTAACTTGGTCAAAACTTCATGAAATTCAATTCTTTTTTTTTTTAATCCTATAGTATATGAAGCATAGAATGTGAAACATGTTTTGGATTCAAAAACTATGATACTATTTGAAAGCTATAGATGTTTTTCAATCAGCCTATCAATTAGGACTTTAGTTGTAATTCAAATAGAAAATGAATAATAATTATTTATTAAATTCAAAGTAAAGCATAACTTATATTTGTGGAAAGTTGAGAATCTCCTTTAAAAACCCTTTTTGTTTCATCAACTTTGGGGAAAAAAAGAGTTTTCAGCCATGGGCTATCATATCACTTACATATCACCACTTTTGGGCCCATCATGATCCTACACATACACTTGTGTTGTTGTTGCATAAGTTTCGGTGCATCAAATATTTTTGTTTGTTGTCATGTCTTGTTGCAGAAGTTCTAATGCATTAGAGCTTTATGTTTTCTATCCTATGTCGCTATTGGAAATGTTTCTGGCACATTAGAGCTTTATTTATGTTGTTCTATGATGTTAGAGCAAAAAGTTATAGAGCAGGAAGTTTTAGAGAAAATTTCTAGAGCTATCCCATTTGCTCATGTTTGGATTTTCTTTGGAGGGTGAATAAATCCTCTACTTTAGGTTGTGCATTTGTCCATGCTTGGCCATGTATGTTTTTGTTACATTGATTTGGAAACTAATTTATGCGTCTACTTTCACTTCTTATTCAAAAGAAAAATAATCTTGTCCTTTTTGGATCTTAACCTTCGAGGGTTCATAGTAGGAGGTTACACACTAGTGGCATCAAATATTTATTGACTTCAAAGACTTAAAGAAAGAATTTACCAAATATGACTTTCCCTTTCCAAACATTGATGTCATTTTAGATTTGACTACTGGACATGAGATGTTATCAGTTATGGAAAGATTCTCAGGATGTAACCAAATAATGATTATCAAGGAAGACTAGAAAAAAATAGTATTTACATATCCATGGGGAATCTATTTCTATAATATTATGACATTTGGGATAAGGAATGTTGGAGCTACTTATCAGAGAGCCATGACACTGATCTTTAATGACATGATAAAAAAAACTATAGAAGACTATCTGGATAAAATTTTAGCAAAGTCAAGAATGAGGAAGGAGCATATAAAAGTATTGGGACCAATCTTTGAAAGACTCCAAAAGTAAAAGGTGTGATTGAATCCAAAAAAGTGTCTTTTGGGTCACATCACGAAAACTCGTAGGGTACATAGTGTAACAAAGAGGAATTGAGATAGATCCAACCAAGGTAAAAGAAATTCTAGACATGGAGCCACCACAAACATTGAAAAAAATGTGAGGTTTACAAGGTAGATTGTAATCTATTAGGAGATTTATAGCATATCTGGTAGATAAGATTCATCCCTTTTCTCACCTTCTCCACTAGGGAATAACATACAAATGGGATGCACAATGTGACAAATAATTCCAACAAATCAAATATTATCTACTGAAATATCTTGTCCTTATGCCACCAATACCAAACAAACTATTGATCTTGTATATCTCAGCTATATTTGCAGCATTGGGTGCTCTTCTTTCTTGGCATGATGAAACAAGGAAAGAGAGAGAAATTTACTATATTAGTAGGACTTTGGTTGGATCTGGGATGAATTACTCATCCATTGAAAAGGATTTTCTAGCAGTGGTGTTTGCCTCATAGGAATTTAGCAACTACATGATTTCACACCAAATAAATCTCATCGCTAAGATCAATCCATTAAAAAAAAATTATCCAAGGAAACTATCATTAGATGAATGGCTAAATGGATAATGATCCTAATAGAGTTTTATATAGAGTAAGTAGAAAAAAAATCTATTAAGGGCCAGGTCATCATAGATCAACTAGTAGAGGTACCTATATATGCAAAGAATCCATTGGTATCTGAATTTCCTGATGAGTCAGTGTTTGTCCTCAACATAGTGGATCAATGGAAGATGTACTTTTATGGTTTCCATACACAACATAGATCTGGAGCATGAATTCTCTTCATCACCCCATTAGTTGATTGTATTGCCAAATAATATCAACTATCTTTCCCATGCACCAACAATATTTCTAGGAATGAAGCTCTTATAATAGGATTTAAAATTGTCATATAGTGGCAAATCTAGGAATTGAAGGTCTATGGACATTCATAGCTCATTTGTAAATAAAATCAATTATGATTATTAGATAAAGTATATTAAGCCCACACCTTACAAAAATATGGTGGAGAGTCTCAAATATTTCTTAATTGACATTAGATTTGAGCAGATTCCCTGTGTCAACAATATAGTAGTTGATGTTATGGAAACCATTGGGTCCTTTTTTGACATATTGCATAACATTCTTAAATATTAATTCTTCATTGAGCATCTTCTCATACAAACATTCAAGGCACTAGAATCTAAATTTGTATGTGAAATTGTTGGTCCTAGTTTTTCTTGGTATCATAATATCTTCACCTACCTACAAAGATGTATCCTCCCATCTGACATAACCTCAAACCTTATGAAAAAAATTGTCAAGAAAGCATCGCTATTCATTATCTTAGGTGATACCCTTTACCTTCGAAGTGTCTAAGGGACATTATTACAATGTCTTAACCAAGAGGAAGATTTGAATAAATTGAAAGAAGTGCACAAAATCATTTTTGGATCACATTCTAGTGGTATGACCTTAGCTAAGAAACTATTGAGGATTGGGTACTACTAGTGTACCATGGAAAAGCAAGTCCATCAATATGTGAAGAAGTGCATGTAGTGTCAATAGTATGGGGACCTTATCCATGCTCTATCTCAAGAACTCCAACCAATTGTTACACTGCGGCCTTTCTCATAGTGTGGACTCAACCTCCTAGGAAATATCACCCCTACCTCATCTAAGGTCACAAGTTTATCATTATAGCCACCGAGTATTTTATGAAGTGAGTTCAAGAAATCCCTATGACCTACACCATAGGAAAATAGATATCCAAATTCATCTTGAACTACCTCATTTTTATATATGGTGTTCCACAAGCCCTTATATCAGACAATGGGACACCTTTCAAAAATTTGGATGTTTTTGAGTTATGCCAAAGATTCAATATCCAACACCGATTCTCTACTGCCTACTATCCCTAAGGCAATGGTCAAGATGAGGCTTTGAACAAAACTATCTTAAAGATACACAAGAAGATGGTTAGTGAAGCTAGTCATGATTGGAATTTGTAACTAAACCCCACCTTATAGGCCTATAGAAGTAGTATATGCATGCCTACAAGTGCTACATCCTTTTCCCTAGTCTATGGGACTGAATCTATCCTACCCATCAAGGTCAAGCTCCCATTACTAAGAATATCATTATACAATCTTACAACTAATGAATAATATAGGGTGTCATATTTTAATGAGCTAGAACTACTAGATGAACATTTTGTTGATGCTTTGAATCATTTGCAGGCTTATCCAAACCGACTAAATAGGAGCTATAATGAGAAAAACAAAAGTTGATCTTTCTAGGTGGGTGGTCTTGTACTGAAGAAGAATCAAAAGAACATACTAGATTCAAATATTAAAGGTAAGTTTGTGCCTAATTGGTTGGGACCATTCATTATGATAGCTAGTTACAGCTTGAGATAACATCATTTGTTAACACCGAATGGAGAACTCTTGTAGGAGCCTATCAATAGATTGCATCTCAAAAATCATCCTCTAGTGAAAACCACTTTTGTGGTGCTTTGGGTAAGTACCTTGGTGAAGACCTAAAAAATAGGTGCCTTGCATAAATAAGCACTATCCATCCATGATTGGCTCTTCAACTTATCTTGCTTCACCATCCATCACATCCATCCTTCATCCTTTATCCTATTTATTCCATCAACCATTTTCATTTGTATCATAGCTGGATATTATGGAAGTAGCATATTCCCCTTTATTACTAATTTGCACATTCCTAAGGTTAGTTTTCCATACCTATATTGAAGTAGTCTATTGAATCACACTAGGGGCATTTGTTTATACTTGCATTGAATCAGGTTCTTGTATATCTTTAGGTTATTCTCAAAATCTCACAAAATCCAAAAACATTTGAAAATCCCAAAAAATTCTAAAACACTTACGAAATCATCAAAAATCCAAAAAAATCTAAAAATTTGTACAATCAAAATAAAAAAAATTCAAAACATCAAAAATACCAAATTACATCAAAATCGCATCAAAATCCCTAAATAGGTCAAAAATTCAAAAAATAAAAAATATTGTTGTCAAACTACATTATCTTTGAGCTTGAACGTAGGCAAGGCCATCATTGATGAGCCTCCAACACACATTAGGATAGTCCTTTAGAAGTACGTCACAATAAAATGACAATACATCAAGGCTCATATCTCATCAATAAATGCTTACTAGTCAAAGTCAGTAGAACTACGTCGTATCTACATGTATAATGTAAGAAAGGCCATCATTGATGAGTGCCCAAGGTGCTAGGTCAATTTCCCCTTAGGTATTGGTCTAAACTCAAAAAACACCAAAAAAATTGAAATATTTGAAAAATCCTAAACAACCTCAAATAACTTGAAAACCTAAACATTCACATAAACCTAATAAGATGAAAAAACAACCTCAAAACATTTGTAAAACATCAAATACATTGAAATATTAAAAAAAAAGTCAAAAACCACCCATACCATTTCGCTTTCACTTGTAATAAATCTCCATTCATAGTAATTCAATCATCACTTTCAACCTTTAGTAAAACAAGTAGAAAAAGGTATGGCAATTCATGAAGTGTAGATCACATAACAAGAAATAACACATCAATAACATGTTGCATCGAATCATCTTATATATATATCATCATCATCATCAAAATCTAATTGTCATGATACAAGAATCCGAATAACTATGTAATGTCATAAAAAATGGGTATCAATGAGGTTATCAAAAATCATCCAATCAATGTATACACAAAACATATTAGGACCTCGTACATCAAAAATATGTCTATAAGTATAGAGATATCATCTACTCTTCTCATCATGATGTGGTTGATCCCGGTGACCAGCTGAAGGCTACGAGTGGTTGCTACCCCTAGGCTATCTATGTCTGCCACAAGAGGGCTGATGAACTGAAGGAGCACCTCCCAAACCACTGGGTGCCACTATGCTCTAATGTGAAAATTTTGGTTATCGCCAGTGAGGAGGGACATCTCTATAGTAAAGGGTCCAATAATAGGCGAGATCAATCATCACCTATCCATAAATATGAGCTGAGAGAGCCTAGTCCTGTGCCTATTGAGCCTAGATAGCTACAACCTCTAGCTACTATCGACGCCCTGTCTCCTGAGCTAATTTGATGGTGAGATGTTGGACCTGCAGTCAATCCTAGTCACACTCTCCCTTAATCTACTATACCTTTTGATAGGTTTCATACTTCTCCTAGCGAGTGATGTCTCTCTCCTATCTTAAACTATCTTGCTCAATAGTCAGAGCTAGGATTTGTGCATGCTACGGGTCAATATCTTGCTACTACTACTGATTCGGTGGTGGTGGTGGTGCCTATCTCAATCGATGTTTCAAAGGGACATACCTTGATACTGATCCCACACCCTAATCTTATTGGTGTTGTTGGTGGTCATCTCTTGGCACTTGTCCATCATGCTCATCCTAGGGAGGCTGCTAGTGAGGTTGCTATTGTGCTCTGCCCTATCCCTAGCACTATCCTCTAATATGTCTCTGGCCTCTACCTCAGCCAGGAAATTGTCCCCTACTAGATCGATCAACTAAAGTGGGGCATGCTGATGAAACCAAACATCATAAGCAAGAGTAGTAAATGCATCATAGGGCCCAACAACATAAACCCATGGTTGTGATATGAGCTATCTAAAGTCATCTATCACCTTCTGTGGTGGGACTTGTTGTTAGAAGATTGTGTCTCAAATAGTCCATGCAAAAATAGCTCTATATGTTGGTTGCACTGCATCCTAAAACTCACCAAACTAACGAGCCACTCGATTGGGTAGATACCTATATACCATGGTGTGCTCGCACCCAAAAATTTACCTCGTATGTCATGCATAAAATAACTACTCCTAGTTGTTGTCCTACGGATGGGCATGGATCCATGGCCTCCATCAAAAAATTATCATGTCATCAATCACTTGCCTCTAGTAGGTGATACCTGTGGTACTTGTGTGCTATAAGGTTGTCATGACTTTGTATCTATAAACAATGGGATGATCAAGATAAGTTTCAACAAGTGTCATGATCAGTCAGAGCCCAAAAATATTTTCCCGTGACCAAATATATAGTAGAGTGAAATTGACTCCTATGGCCTGCCCCGTTAGGTACATAACTTGATGCATTTCATGGTACAGTGAAGCAAGTACAATTAGTCCCCATGCGTACAGTGTCATCCTCTACACCATCCCTATCTAGGCAAGTCCCCAACAAAATATTAATCCTATGCCTCATTGATCAAGAACTAGTACTCCCAAGATCAGTGCTCCAATAACTAGTGTCAAGTCTAGTGCCTACCCTCTATAATCCTGTAGGTCAATTTGGTGGCTATCCACCCAAATAGTTTGTAGCCCGAGCACATCGAAGATCGTGTCTATCCCAAAATCAGTGTTGTAAATGATTCTCTCCCCATGGATGGGGATACATAGAATGCGCCACACATCTTCCAGTGTGACTATGGCCTCTCTAGTAGTAAGATGAAATTAGGAGGTATTATTTTGCCAACTCTCCACCAGTGCAGTCATCATAGCTAGATGCATTCAAATCTCTAACATATGTGCTAGAAATCCAAATCTGGTCACTCCAAGGAAAAATTTCTTGTCATCCCAAAAATAGAAAATGTGAGATAAAATGTTGGGCTAGTGCTCCCAAGACATGATCAATCTAATGATCTCCTACATGCACGAAGTGAACAACATTAAATTTACTAAAAAATGATAAAATTTGGAGTCTAAAACTCTAAATTTTCAATTACGTGACAATTTAACAATTGCATCACTCTGGTAAACTACAATTATGTCACAATTTGACAATTTGGTCACTCCACACAATTGTGCATTGGAATTCAACCGCAACACTAGGAAAAAAATGCACATTGTGTCACTATTTTGCAATTGCACATTGACATTTCAATTGTGATGTTGGAGTAAAATTGCATATTATGCCACTATTTGACAATAGTGGTGTTATCCTACAACAGTGCCCCTAGACCTAAATCAAACACTACAATACATCATGATAAATGCCTCTCTTTAGCATAATTGTGCTGTCAACTATGACAAAGGTGTCACAATACAATGACACAATTGTCTGGCAAACTTAGAGACGTAATAAATTCATGAAAATACAAAAAATGAGAATTTTTTTAGAATTTGTATTAGGGGTCCTACATCAGCTAGTCATTGGTACTCTCATACACTATCTGCGAGCTTCTCGAGAGGTGTTAGGTCACACATATCATCAAGAGGTTAGAGAAAAACTAGCAACAATTCTATGAGGGTAAGTGTGCAAATGAATTAAAAATGAGTCCTTAACCTATATTTAAGTGTAAAAATTATCTTTTATTTCCCTAATTAGGGTGGAGAAATAGGATCTTTAATCCTTTTAATCAATTTTTAAGTTATGAGGCATATTTGAGACGTATTTTTAGGTTTATGAGCCTACTTTTTCATTTGAGAGCTTAATTTTTGCACCTGAACCTGTGTTCAATCTTTGTCGCGATCTCAACCTAAAAATTGAAATTACTACTCAATCTTTTGAGGAGTAGGGTACAAGCACAATTAATTTTTCTAGGACAATAGTGGATGAAAAATGAACAATTTTTAAATTTTTTATCTGAGCATCAACATTAATCTGAAAAGCAGCAGTCTTTGAACCAATGTAACAAGTACCTCATTTCAATATTGTGTTGATATGTGGCAACTGATCATGTAAATAATGTACACTGGTAATGTATCCTTGCAGGGGTTCAGGGTTGGGTGGAGGCCCTAGTAGGGGTTAGGGGCGGAAGCCCCCAACAAAGGGGTTCAGGGGTGGCAACCCCCAATAACAAGGGTTCGTGGGAATAGCCCCTAATTTTTTTCTCATTAACACATCAAGGTTTCCCTGCTAACACGTTAAATGAAAAAATGACTTTGTAAAATCCTAATTCTAGAACCTTCCAAAATTCTTGCTATAAGTAGTTGGGATGTATGTTGTGGGGTGTGTAATTCATGAGATTGTAATTTTTTTTGTATTGGGGGTATGTGCAGGATCATGATGGGCCAAAAAGTGGCGATATGTAAGTGATATGATGGCCCATGTGGCTGATGACATTTTTTTTACCCAAAATTGATGAAACAAAAAGGGTTTTTAAAGGAGATTCTCAGCTTTCCACCAATATAAATTATTCTTTACTTTAAATTTAATAAATAGTTATTATTGATTTTTTATTTGAATTATGACTAAAGTCCTGATTGATAGGCTGATTGAAAAACATCTATAGCTTTCAAATGGTATCACATTTTTTGAATCTAAAACATGCATTACATTCTATGCTTCATATACTATATGATTAAAAATAATAATTTCATGAAGTTTTGACCAATTTAAGGTGGTTAGACATATGAGTTTTAATATTTTTAAAAAGTTTTAATAAAAAATTCATAATTAATTATTTACTTGGAAAAAAATTACAAAAAAATATGCATCACATCGGGACATGAGTCATCTACTTATATCTAAAATATTATAAAAAATAATTATCAATTTATTATGGTTAGGGTGGTCAAATGGACACCTACTTCTTATTTTTTCCCTGAAATTTAAGTACTACAGCATTGAAATTTCAAATTTTCACCAAATAGATTTAAAAAATAAAAATAAACCTAGTAGTTTAGAAGGTACATTCAATTTTCTACAGATTCTATTGTTACATACTTTTGAAGTAATATAGGTAACTTATTCAGATTTTTATGTCAAGTTGCCTAACTCTGATTTTTAGAATTTTCATCACCACTTAAGGGCCTATTTTTTCCATGATGATCTTGTACATACCCTTGGATAATAAAATATTTGGGTGGATAAGTTTCTATGGATGTAGCCAATATTGGGTGAACCACCTTAAATTTATGTTTTGATCTCTTTTATGTTATTCTTCATTGTTATTTATGGGTTCTTTAATCTACATATCATTGTTAATGTTTATTTCTCTGATCTTCCTAAATCTTAAGAACTGGTATCGGATTCATGTGTATTTTGGTTGATTAGCAGGAAACCTCTAGATTTGAGTGGGAGAAGTGGAAGAAGGAAAATTCAAGGTTGAGAAGTTCAATGACTAGAATTATTAATTATGGAAGATGCAAATGGAAGATTATTTGTACCAAAAGGATCTATGGCAACCATTGCAAGTAAAATCAAAGAAAGATACTATGATGGCCAATGAAGAATGGGAGATTATAGATAGCAAGGAATTGGGAACCATTTGGTTGTTCCCAACACCATCTATGGCATTCAATATAATAGAAACAAAGACAATAGTGGATCTGATGGAACATTTGGCTAAATTATATGAAAAAACCTTAGCCTCAAATAAGGTATTTCTCATGAAGAGTTTGTTTAATCTAAAAAACGATTGAAGGTGGATCTATGATAGATCATTTAAATGAGTTTAATATGATTACCAGTTGATTAACTTATGTAAGTGAATTTTTATGAAGAGGTGAGGGATCTCTTGGTTTTATGTTTTTTTTCCAAATAGTTGGAATAGCTTGGTAATGGTTGCAATTAACTTTATCCCTGGTTCAAATACATTGAAATTTGATGATGTTGTTGGTGTTATCCTTAGTGAGGAAATTCGAAAAAAAAAAGGGTGAGACTTGAACATTAGGTAATGCTTTGACTGTAGAGAATAGGGGAAGAACAAAGGAGAGATGAACAAGACCAAAAAATCATGGGAAGTCACAAGGGAAGTCAAAGAAAGGCATATCTAAATCTAGAGGAAAAATGGATTGCTAGCACTATGGAAAGCCAAGACACTTGAAGAAGGATTATTTGTCTTGAAAAGGTAAACAAGGAGATGGACAACATGATGATAGTAAGGAAGCTAATGTTGCAAGTAATAAATTATAGGATGCTTTAATTCTATGTTAGATAATGTTAATAATTCCTAGGTAATAGATTTAGGGGCTTCATTTCATGCCACACCCTAGCAGAGAAAATATTTTGTAGATTATGTTTAAGGTGATTGGATAGGTATATTGTTAGAGTAATAAGTTATTTCACTTAATTAATTATATCATATTGGTTAATTAATTAACTCACTTATCACATTAGTTACTTAAGCTAAACTTAGGCACATTAATAGTGAATTATTTATTAATTATTAAGTGTGCACACTAGGGTTTCTTGATCTTCTTCATAAGGATTGATCTCATTATTATTGATGAATTCTCTTAATGCATTTTTCACCTTGAGGCTTGCAAAGCATATTTTTTGTTTTGTACATCTTTCATACTTTGTGAGAGGTTATTGCATGCAGTCATTCACTGGGATCTATCAGGTTGGTTTATCAACTTCTACATGGTATCAAACCTTCATATCTATAGCTACCTACTCGTCATTTGAAAGATATTTCCTTTTAGTGAGTTTCAAGTACAAGGGTTTCAGCCAGCATCTTTTTACAAGATCTGGGGGTAGCCAATTTTTTTGTGCAATTTTTAGCCAAACGAACACTGCCATCACGTTCAGATTACCCAAAAACCCTAGAAACACCTATCATTTCATTGATTTTGGAGAAGTTGGTTTATGAGGCAAAACAAATTTGCCAGAGAGGTCGTACGGCCTCCCGAGCACGCACTCTGAGGTTATAATTTATTAAAAAAAAAAAAAAAAAACCCAACACTGTCGGAGTACCACCCATGGAGAAGCGCCATAGTGGTGAACTACCCACAGAGCGGAGCATGCCACCCGCAATCATGCGTTGCCTACCCACTCTGGCAGTGACCACCAGGTAACTACCAAAGGTGACCGCTAGCCGTCTGGCTAACCGCCGGCGAGGGGGATGGGAGTTTACTTTTCTTTTTCTATTTTTTAAAGTAATAAAGCCACCTGGGTCACATGGGCAACTAGGACTCGATGCTGAGGGCCAATTTTTATTGTGTTTTTTGCAAAACAGGTAGAATTGAGAAAAAAGGCATAACTTTTCACTTGGTTGTCAAAATTAGGAAAATGAGATATCGTCGAAAAGATGGTTCCAAGCACTATCCAATGGTGCTGGTTTTTTTGTTAGATTTTTATGTTGGTGAATTTTATTGTTGTTTGAGTCAGATCTTCATTTATGGCTCCGGACCTCATAAATTTTTGCCACGATCTCTGATTTTCAAGATTCTCATGGAATTGAAAAGGTATTAAGGAGCTCTATTATTTTAGTCATGCACTCTTTTTGTATCTATCCCAAGTTAATCATATATTTTAGATTTGTCCCAATGGGTGTTCCCGAGATTACTTGGATATTTTGGCAGTTGGAAGGGTGAAACTTGAATATTTTCTCTTCATTTCAGTAATACATCATTCAATAATCTACTGTTGCTTCATATATTATAGGGTTGTTCTAGTCTGTGAGTTTTCCAATGTTCTATGGCATTGGGTTTGCTACTAATTTATCATGATTCCTTGATTCAATCAGTGATTCTCATGAGGTTTTAGTAGTAAACAAAAGTATCTTTCCTTGCTTGTCGGATTCAGGTTCAAGTGTTACTCCATAGTGTTCTTCTAGTGCTTCTTTGTAGTAGGTTATCTCATTGTAGGGGGTTTTGTCCCACTGGGTTTTTTTCTCTACCTCATTCTTACATTTTTAAATGGGTACCTGATCAAGCCTTTATTGTCAGGACCCATCTTTGCTTTCATGCATCTTTAGTGTTTTAGCTACTTCCTAAGTTCATCTTAAGGGGTGGTTGTTAGAGTAATAATTTATTTCACTTAATTAATTATATCATATTGGTTAATTAATTAAGTCAATTATCATTTAGTTACTTAAGCTAATCTTAGGCACAATAGCTAATTATTTATTAATTATTAACTGTGCACACTAGGGTCTCCCTTTTAGGTTAAAATTTAGGGTTTCTTGATCTCCTTCATAAGGATTGATCTCATTGTAATTAATGAATTCTCTTAATGCATTTTTCATTTTGAGGCTTGCAGAGCATCTTCATTATTTTGTATATATTTGATACTTTGTGAGAGGTTATTGCATGCAGGTGTTCACAAGGGTTTGTGAGGTTGGTTTATCAACTTCTACATATATTTGGGTGATGATGAACCTTGTTAGATTGTTGGAAAATGAAAGATAAAAATTAAGTTGCAAAATGAAAATGAATGGTTGCTATAGGAGGTAAGGCATGTTCCAAATTTGAGAAAGAATTTAATTTCTATATGACAACTGGGTAATGAAGGTTGCATAGTTACCTTTACAAAAATAATTTGGAAAGTCACTAAAGGTGCATTGGTAGTAGGGTGATCCCGCAAAGTTGGTTTACAATTTCTGAGAGGAACTGATTTTTGCTAAAATCACATATTTTTAGAAAATATAATGATTTAAGCCTTTAAAAGTTCCATTTTAAGGATTCCAATTGAAGAGGCTTTGATCAAACCACCTTAGATCAAACCCCCTTGTATAGAACCTCTCTAGTTTTAAACCATACCTATAAATGAGTCTCTATTACAACTATCAAAATGTCGATAAAAAATCACTTTTAATTTACCTTTTTGGGAATCAAATGAATTCATTTAAAATTTATTTGAAATTATTATGGTAGTCCTCAAAATGAGCTATCCCACAAATATAATTTTAATATGTTTTGGTTTTATTATGTATGTGTTTTTTTAGTTTTATTAAACATAGGTTTTTCACTGAAAATCAAGCTCTTTGTTTTGCACATGTGGAAAAATATCAAATTATCAAAATAATTTTTTTTTAAAAAATGTTCATGCTGGGTATTGATGTCGTTGATCCATTTAAAAAAATAAAATTGAATTTTGATACATACAAAAAAAGTTATGTTGTATACAGTCTGCTTATGTCTGAATTGCAATTGGACTTCAAAACTCTATTAAGGAAAAAATATTTAATAAAAAACAATGAGACCAAATAAAAGTGCTAGATATCGTAGTTACAAATCTAAATTCGAAAAAAATAGTATTTTATCCTTCATACAAAAAAAATTATGTTGTATATGGTGAGCATCACTTTTTTAAAATGTTGTTTTCTAAAATAAACCAGTTTTCATGGGAGATGAAGAAAGAAGTGCAATCTTATTCCATAAAATTTGAAAAAAAAAAAATTAGACTATATAGACAAAATGTGATGAGACTCTAGTTTGCATCATCTTCAAATTCCTCACGGTTTAGCCACTATAGGTTCCTCAATGTTAAGATTTAGTTAAAAATAATAATTTCAGTGTCCAATTTGGCCAAAAATTGTAAACCACCATTGTGGGATCACCCAGTAGCTAAAGGTGAAAAGGTAGGAACATTATATTTTTGTATAGGTTATACTTATTTTACCTTAGTTTCTATAGAAATAGTTGCTACTAGGATAGTTAGAGTACCTACTGTGGGGATAGAAATAGAATTGTGGCACCATGGACTTGGGCACATGAGTGAGAAAGGGATGAAGATCCTTCACTCCAGAAATCTTATATCAAGTCTGAAGTAGATTGACTTGGAGTTCTACAAATATTATGTTTATGGAAAACATAAAAGAGTTCAATTTCTCAAAGTTGGAAAAGAGAAGAAGAGTGATAAATTAGAGTTTGTCCATTCATATGTATGGGGACCCACTCAAGTATCTTCTCTTGGTGTCTCTTGCTATTATTTTACTTTTATTGATGTGCAACTAGGAAAACATGGGTGTATTTCCTAAAAAAAAAACCAAAAGTGTTTAAAACTTTTCAAAAGTGGAAATATTTGGTTGAGAAAGAGATAGGTAAAAAGTTGAAGTGTTTTAGATGTGATAATATAGGTGAGTATTTTTGTAGATAATTTGAAAAATATTGTTCATACAATGGAATCCGTAGGCAGAAAATGGTGTTTCTAAGATGATGAATAGGACCATTATGGAGCGTACAAGGAGTATGAGATTGTATGTTCGACTGCCCTTATATTTTTGGGTAGATTTTATACATACCACTATTTATTTAATAAATAAGGGACCTTCAAATCCTTTGGATGGTGGCATTCTATAGGAGGCATGGATGGGTAAAAAGGTAACCTACTCATTTTTTAGAACCTTTGGTTGTGAAGCTTTTTTCCATGTTGATATTGAAAATAGAACCAAGCCTGAGCCTAAGTCTAAAAAATTTACCTTCATTGGATATGGAGTAGATGAATTTGGTTAGCGGTTATAGGATTATGAAAATCATAAAATCATCAAGAGTAGGATTGTTATATTCAATGCGAAGGTCATGTATAAGGATAAACTATAGGAAAAGAAGCATTCAAATAGGCCAAAAAGAAATATGTGGTGCTAGATGAGATTCCATTAAATAAAATACCAATGGTACCTGATGCTCAGTAACAACAAGTTATCCCACAGACTCCTGCAAGTGTTAGACATTCTACAAGGATAACTAGATCTCCAAAAATATTTTCTCCATCATTATATTCTATATTATTAACTGATTCTAGTGAACTTGAAGGTTATGAAGAAGCAATTCAAGTAGATACCAAAAAGTAGTGGGAGATAGGCATGAAAGAGGAAATGGATTCCTTACTCCAGAATAAGACTTGGGACTTAGTCCAATTTCTTGCAGGTAAAAGAGCACTGCCAAATAAATGGGTTAACAGGTTGAAGGATGATGATGGAGGAAAGAAAACATATAAGGCCAAACTCATGGTAAAAGGTTTTGCACTGAAAAAAGTTATAGATTTTGATGAAATATTTTCTCTAGTTGTAAAGATGACTTCTATTAGATCTATTCTAACTCTTGTAGTTGTGGAAGACTTGCATCTTGAACAATTAGATGCAAAAAAGCATTTCTCCATGGGGATTTGGAAGAGGAAATATACATGCAACAACCACAGCAATATGAGGTCAAGGGTAAGGAGGAATTTATGTGCAGGTTAAAGAAGAGTTTGTATGGCCTGGAGTAAGTACCTCAACAATGGTATTTGAAATTTGATAACTTTATGGCTAAACAAGGTTACAAAAGATGTCATTCTAATAATTGTGTTTATTTTAAGAAATTGGATAATGGAAGCTATATTATCATATTACTTTATGTTGATGACCTTCTTATTGCCAGGTCTAACATGCAACATATTAATGAGCTTAAGAAAAAACTAGAAAATTCATTTGTTATGAAGGATTTGGATACAAAAAAAAAAAATCCTTGGTATGAGGATCACACGGGACAAGACAAACATAATATTATTTTTTTCTCAAATTTAGTATGTAGAGGTGTTGAAAAGGTGTAACATGCAAGATGCAAAAGCAATTAGTACACCTTTTCCTAGTCATTTTAAGTTGACTAAGGATATGTTTCCAAAGACACTAGAGGAAGAAGAAAAATGTCTAAGATACCATATGCATCAATAGTTTGTAGCTTGATGTATGCAATGGTAGGCACAGGGAAAGATATTGCACATGCAATGGGAGTTTTGAGTAGGTATATGAGTAATTTGGGAATGGAACATTGGAATTTAGTAAAATGGATTCTCCAATATTTGAGAGGTACTACTTCAAATAAACTATGTTTTGGAGGAACAAATTCTGCTCTAAAGAATATGTTGACTTTGATCTAGTGGGTGATATTGATAGCAGGAGGAGTACTACATGGTATTTTTTTATAGTAGGAGGTACTACAGTCAGTTGGATTTCAATACTACAAAAGGTTCTTGTACTTTCAACCATTGAAGCTGAGTATGTTGTTGCTATGGAAGCCAACAAGGAGATAATTTGGTTACAACATTTTTTAAAGGAATTGGGAGGACAAAAAGAAGATAACCATTTGTACACTGATAGCTAGAGTGCCATTCATCTTGCCAATAATTTAGCTCTGCATTTTAAAAACTAAGCACATACAACTCAGATACCACTTCATCCGATCAATTTTGGAGGATGGGCAGTTGAAGCTAGAGAAAATTCATAGAAGTGAGAATCCTGTAGATATGTTCACAAAGGAAAATACATGAGAGAAAATGATTTCCTCATTAGCTTCCATTGGCCTTCATGACTAATAATGGTGGATACAAGAAACTAGTCAAACCTATAATCTAGTGGGAGCTGCAAGTGCAGTGGTGTCATCTAGGATTAGTATCCAAGTGGGAGATTATTTATATTTAGTGAGTGATCATGTAAATATTGTACACTCATAATGTATCCTCACTGAGGTTCGGGGGCGACAACCCCCAATAGAAGGGGTTTAGGGGTAACAACCCCAAATAACAAGGGTTTAGGGGTGCAACCCACAAATATTTTTTCCCATTAACACGTCAAGGTTTTCTCGTTAAGACATCAAATGAAAAAATGACTTTGTAAAACCCTAACTCTGGAAGCTCCCAAAAATATTTTTATAAGTAGTTGGGATGTAAGTTGTGGGGTGTGTAATTCATGAGATTGTAATTTGTTTTGCATTGGATAATAATATCTTTGGGTGGCTGAGTTTCTTTGGATGTAGCCCATATTGGGTGAACCACGTTAAATCTATGTGTTGATCTCTTTCGTGTTATTCTTTATTGTTATTTATGGCTTATTTAATCTGCATATAATTTTTAATGTTTATTGCTTCAATCTATGTGAATCCTAACATATTGCACATCTGAATTTGATTACTAACACCATTTCATCCTGAATCACCTCTTTTTGATCATTTAATTAAAAAATATTCATTATTTAAATAAATTTATCATTCTCCTATTAATCAAATAATCAATTTTATTTTTCTAATTCATCCCCTCTCAGACTAATTTTCACACATTTTAATTAGATAATGTGAATTATTTAATTAAACCCCCTTTCATTAAATATGCTAATTATTTAATGAAATTCTTAATTTCATCCATCTTGCACAATGATGCAGGAGCATCAAAGGTGTAGGGAAATCTTGCATCAACCAACAAAAAAAAAGTTCTTTTCAATAAGGGATAATTGACTAAAGTTTGTTGAACATGAGAATGGAGTTTATTTCTGATTTTTGAAGATGTGGAAGGTTTGAGTTTTTGGCCTTTAGCTGACAACTTATCATTTACCAAAGATGAAGGAGTTACTCAATTTTCCTCTAAGTCTGATCAAGTTTCGAACTTCTAGCTATTTTCTTACTTGTTGCTGAAGAGGATTTGACTTTGGGCTTCAGAGTTGCAATGTGCATTGATTTAAGTGGTGTAAAGGGTATGGGGAAACACCAAACCTTGACACCCAGAAGGGAAGAAGCATAAGGTTTCATAAGGTGGGGATGAGGCTTACACCCTAGATGAAGGTATTAATGGAAATGATGGATGAGTGAACTCCAACGTGCGACAAGCGAATGTAAAGTTAGTGTCTCCGTGTTTCATCATTTAGGAATGCTACGTAGTTTCTACTATGCATCACATGAAAGTGGTATGATGGATTAGAGACTCCTGAATCTCGATGGTAAGGGAGAATGAAGTCACCAAAAATTGAGGGGAATCTTGCTAGAGGTGTAGTTTGACTAGGTTGACCAACATGGATTGAAATTGTGACATATGGCACAAATGATTAGCAGATTCACAACATTATTTTGAAGAAATTTTATTTTTTTAGGGTTAATGATGTGTAGGGTGTAGTAGCTGAGTTTAATTCCCAATTATGGTTTGAACATTCTAGGTTGGTGGTTGCATGGGATGATGGTGCAAAAGAGGAATAACCATTTTAGTGATGTTAATGGTGCAAGGAAATAGACAATAGTGCTAGGGAAAGCAAGGATGAAATTTTTTAATGTGGATTCTATTGATAGGAACAAAAGGAAGAAAAGACAAAAAATGATGACAAGAAACCCTAGGTCATGTTAGCTAAGAAAAGGGAAAAGCACATCAAACCTGAGGGGAGGGGGATAGCAGTGATGAGGGTCGAGAAGATTTCTTACTATTAAGGTGTGAAGGTTGAAGGAGAGTTAGATCTGATTTGGAAGAATTGAAGAATTTTGAAGTCAAGAAGGCCCATATGAGGGCATATGTAGTTATGTAATGTCAATTTTTTTTCACTAATAATAGAAGGTTTTGATTCTCTCTCGCATTCTTGTTTACTTTTTCTTGTTGTAGTGTGAGTTTAAGTTTTGAAAGGGGAGTAACCTACATTAGTGGTATCAAATTAAGTTGATCTTGAGTGTGTAACAAACATCCAAAGAGAGGCAGCTGCTCTAAGATTTTCCTGTGGGTGTTGAAAACAAAAATGGATGGGACAGAAGCTCATCATGGTAGAGGTAGAGGAAGAGGAAGAGGAGATAATTTTGTAAGAGATGATAATTTTAGAGCCTTGAGAAGGTAGGTTGAAACACTACAAAATGAGATAAGGAGAGGATTTGGAAGAATGAGAGACCTAGGAAGTGATGATGAAGATGAAAGAACAAAGGATGGTAGTTTTGATACTAAATAGAGTGACAAGTTGCATTGGAGACAAGGAAAAATAAGAAGAAGAAGAAGAAGGTATAGCAACAAGAAAGGTAATACATGACACATGTGTTGAAGAAGGTATAGAAGCAAGAAAGGTAATACAAGACACATGTTGTGTTGAAGAAGGTATGAATACCATTGATTTTTTTTATTTTGATAAAGCACCTTGGTTGGAGGTAGAGTTTGATAATTTTTATTTCATGGGGATGAGAAAAGGAGGGAAGATGAAACATAATACTAATGTGAAGGTGCGAGATGAGAGGAAATATTTTTTCAATAAACAATGAGTAGAGGTGGATCCAATATCGACATAGAGTATACAAATATTTATGAGTTTCACTCATGAAACATTTCTTTTCTACCCTAGGTGTTTGATGCAAGAGCATCCAAGGTGTAAGGGAGATCTTGCATCAACCAAAAAAAATAAAAAATTTTTTTTAATAAGGGCTAACTGGCTAATATTTGTTGAACATGAGAATGGAGTTTATGTTTTATGTTTTGAAGATTTTCAAGGTTGAGTTTTGAGCCTTGGGCTTATAGCTTAGAATTTACCAAAGATGAAGGGGATAGTCAATTTTCCTCTAGGTCTGATTAGTTTTCAAACTTCAATTTGTTTGCTTCCCTGTTGTTGAAGAGGATCATACTTTGGGATTTGGAGTCGTGACATGCATTGATTGAAGTGGTGTAAATGGTACGGGGAAACCCCAAACCTCGAAATCTTAAAGGGAAGAAGGAGAAGGATTCATGAGGTGGGGTTGAGGCTTACACCCTACATGAAGATAGTAACCGCGATGATGGACAAGTGATCTTCAAACTTTGACAAGATAATGTAAAATTAGTGTCTTTAGGTTTCATTGTTTAGGAAAGCTATATAAGTTCTACTATGCATTGCATGAAAGCAACATGATGGATTAGAGACTCCCGAATCCCAATGGCAAGGGAGAATGAAGTTGCTGAAAATTGAGGGGAATCTTTCCAGAGGCTAATTTTGACCTGGATGACAAACACAGATTGACATTGTGACACATGGCACAAATGATTGGTGGATTGACGAAATTATCTTGAATCACAAAAAAAATAGGTTTAATGATATTTATGGTGTGGCGACTAAGTTTAATGCTCGGTTATGGTGTCAATATTTTGGGTCGATGGTTGCATGGGAAAATGGCACATAAGAGGAATACTTGTTCTAGTAATGTTAATGCTGCAAGGAAATGGACGACAATGCTAAGGCAAACAAGAATTACTTTGTAGGTTTTACATTTGTATTTTTTTGTTACATTTTGTCATCAAAATTACCTCACGATTGCATTTAGGAGGCCTAATCAACAAATTATGATAATAGATTTTCCTTATTTCACTATCAAGTGCTTTTAAGGTAATATTTTTTTATCTTGGAGGTCTTACAACTTCCTAGAAATAATAAAAAATTGTGGATTTTTTTTAAAGAGCACAACATTGAGCATTGGCCACTCTTGGGTGGGATGCTTAAGTGTCACCAAGCAACAATACCCTCAACACCACTCAACATCCTTGGTTAGCAAGGTTTTCAAATCTTGTAAATAGTAACAAAAAAAAATCCTAGAACCTTCTAAATATTCTAAAGAAAATATAGGCATCAAAATTCCAGGTGAGTGATGGCGACGATCTAAAATACCCCAACATTTTTCATCATATTCTAGCCATACTTTTTTCTAATGAAATTTTTAGGGGGTCAACTTTTTTCTACTAGGAAAGGGAATATTCCTATAATATTATTTTGATATCATGCAAACATTAGCATGATGTCAATGGTACAAGCTATTGGAATGGCCCCTCCAAGCCCCCTTTTTTCTGAAAGACAATGTTTTTCCCTTTTGCCAGAAGTTAGGTATACGGTATCTAAATTGGGTGAATGAGACATCGTTGTAAATCTAGTTCCTCTTACTATCTAGTGGTATGGTTCTCATCACAAAAATTTTATTCTAATATATTTTATCACCTACTAGAGTTAGATATGTTTTTTTCACTCATAAGCTCACAAATTTTGACAATTTTTTTTTTTTTTAATGATTCTCATGTCACTAGAAAGCCTTTTAGAGATCTTTATATCTATTTAAGCACATTTTTCCAAAATTTTCTCGATGTACATTTCATTCATTTTTTTTTCACATTCTAGTGAATTACTTGGACATTATTTCTCCTAGTTCATCTTTTTTTTTTACATGGGATAATGTATTTTTAGTTGTTCTACATGTATTTCTAAAATTTTATCTTATTCAAGCATTATAGACATATTTTGCATGTAATTTCTCTTTTGTAGACAAACTAAGATAAATTGCAACTATTATACTTGATTTTTGGGGATTTTGCACATCTTGTTGTGCCTTTCGTACTCACACTATGTTATTAAGTGCCATGGGGGGTTGTGTAGGTCTTTTATTTTTCATCACACCTTTATCAAGTGGCTATTCCTTCCATGACAACATAAAACTATAGTGGTTCTTACCTCATGTGTGTGTGCCTTATTTGTATAGACTTTTTTAGTTATAAGTACTCTTTTGTGCATGTTCAAATTTTATTGGTTCTCGTTCATGTACTTCTTGGTCACACATAATAAATGGACATGTCTTGTATCTCCCTTTTCCACATTATTAGGGGGTTTCAACTATTAGTGTTAATGCTTCCTTGTATTTTTTTGAGTGTTCTATCTATCTAGTTCTTATTCCTGTGTACTAGGTGGATGTAGCAGCCAGTTTACCTCTGAATTTTGGTGAGATAGATTATTTACCATATGGAAACTCTTTAATTTCTATTTCTAGAGATGAAATTCTATCTTTAATTGATCAATGTTCTTTACACTATTGGTACCTTCATTTTAAACTTGCATCTTGGATAATTGAGTATTGTCATTAGTGTCACTCAAGATATTCATGTACCATTTATATCTTATACCTATTAGATGTTTTCCTTCTTTTCCATATTATTTTAGTAGTTTTATTGAGGCTCTAATATAGATTCATGTATTTTCAATAGTTATCAGATCTATTTCAGAGAATATTCTTCATTTCAACACTATAGCAGTCTTCATTTGATAGTTGTCTATGTATTCTTCATGCTTTAGCGATGTTATTCATGTTTATATTTTTTTATGATATTGTTTTAGAGGCTTCTTAGTCCTTCACACTATTCCTTCATTTACCTTTCTCTCTTCCGGAGAGGAGTTTCTCCGACAAGGTTGTCTCATTTTTCTCTAGTTGTGAGAGATTAGATTTTTCATACATGGGTAACTCATCAAGCCTTGTCTTTCAAGACCCATCATACTTTCTTTTCTTTTTATGCATTCACTTTTTAGGGTTTATATTTTCTCCATAATTTTTCACTTAAGCATGTGTGTTAAAGTAATCATGCATTAGCTAGTAATTAATTATTCTTTAATTGATTATTAAGTTAATTCATTTCATTCACTTAAGCTAAACTTAGGAGTGCTTTTTTCTATTAACTAGAATGAGATATTTTTAGATCATATTGTCTCATTATATATGATGATGAAACTTGTCATGATTTGATCCATTTTTCACTTAGGGTTTTGTGATATAAGAACCCTCCTTTAATGTATTGTTTCTCGAAGACTCTAAACAATATTTTCATTCAATAAGTTTTTCTAGTTGAGGATATAAAAGATTATTGTTTAGAGATCTCTTGCATGGAAGGTTTTTTGTTAGTTTATTTTCATATATCCCATATTATTCACAATTCTAATAGTTAATTCTTGATACTTACTAATGATTGTCATATTTGAGTTGTCACTCGAACTATAGTCCATATCATGTTGAATTTAAATATGAATAAATATAAAACCATATATATTTATATGTTTAAATGTATAAATATATTTGTATAGATACGTTTCTCCAATCTATACATATGTATGAACATATATAGGAATACAAATGGGTACGTAATAATTATATGACACACACACACACATACACACATATGCTAAATATATAAACAAATTGCATTCTCATATTTATAAACATTCAAACACTTTCTTTTTCTGTAAGGGTATCATTTATCGAGTGATGAATAATTAAAAGTACTAAAATTTATTACAAAAAGACATCACAATAAAACTATGAGGCCCATGCATTGTTTATGGATATTATGTTATTTGTGTTCTTTTAGACTAACACATTTTTGACATTCTCGTATTGTTGATTAGACATTATGTTATTTTATTAACATTTAGATTGATATTTATGATGCTAATTATAGTATTGGAATGAGTTAAATTATTGAGTTGAAATGAAATTACATAATATGATTATTTGTTACTTTATGAAAATTGAATAATTGTTATAAGGTGAATTCAATGATTATGAATATATGAAAGTATGATAACTATGAATTAGTATTCTAGAGTGATTAAAAAATGTTTGATGGAAATTGTATGATGTGAATATATATGTTTTATTTTAGTTATTTTGGTTATATAATTTTATTGGACATACTAATGTGTGAAATTGAGTGTGCTGGTACAAATTCCATGACCAATAAAATTTGAGGTCTTCAAGGAACCCAATGTGATAAACCTAGTGAATGCCTTCTATAGTCCATTTGGAGGGACTATAGTCCTAATGTGATATAATTTTTGTAAAGTGGCTTGAGACTTGAATGTTTTTTTTATTATAAAGTTTTCTTTTATGTCTTTAAGTTGTATTTAATTTGTAATGTTATATTTGAGGGTATTTTGAGATTTTTATTTTAATTCAACCAAATGGGTTGAAAAAGGTGTTATTTTATGTTATTTTTTCATTTTTAAACCCAAGGGTTAGGCATTTAATTCAAGTCGTATCTTAAATAAACTCAAGATATGACCTCTCAAAAAAGCCTATTTTTAAGGGTGAGGAATTTGGAGATTAAAATAGGTGTGCATGGATTAATTTCAATCAGATCCTCATTTATCTCCAAATTCCTTAATGCATGGGATGTTTTGAAAACAAATCTTGAGTTATATTGTTTCTCTTTTGTAATGTCGAGTCTTTGTAGGAAGGAGTGAAATAAACTACTTCCAATTTTAGTCCTTCACTTAAGTGAATTATGAAGGAGTGTTTGCTCTTGTGAGGGTGAAAAGTGTTACCACTAAATTTGTGAAGATTGGAATGGGGCTTCTATTTAACTTCTTCATTTTGGAATTTTGAGGGTGAAAAGTGTTACCACTAAATTTGTGAAGATTGGAATGGGGCTTCTATTTAAATTTTTCATTTTGAACTTTTGAGGGTTCTTCTTCTTTCGTTATAGGTTTTTTGCAAACTTTTGAGTTTGGTTTGGAGGAAGAAGTTTTTGGTGAAAATAATTTGGGGAAAATCTTGGAGCTCTTTTATATATTCTTCCTCGAAAGCGTAAGAGGTTGGTTTCAATTCCATTATGTTTTCTTTTGTTTTTAAGAGTTGAATGTTGAAAATATTGCGGGTTTACTATTTTATGCAATTGTTGTACTATTATGTGTTTTTAATTGTATTTGGGTTGTGATGGGGATGTCTCTCATATTTTGAGATCTCCCTAAGTATGGGGTTGAGAGAGGATGAACCTCCAATGGGGAAGCCTCCAACCTCTGAAAAGGTTGAGATTTGGGTATGAGTAACCACATTTTTGAAGTATGGAGTTTTTGGGCATGAGTACCATAGTTATTGTGGAGCTAGATGGATTGACAAATGGAGAGAGCTTAGGATAGTGAATACGATATTTATATTATTTCCCCATTGCATAGTGATGTCTCATGTATCTTCCCCTTCTTAAATCCTATGAATATTTAATGTGACTGTGGTTCCCTAGGCTTGGGCATTATTTATATATGTGTGTGTTTTCATTGTTGATTGCATGAACTATGAATGTATGTAACCTAGTTCCTATGATGGAATTCAAGGTCAGGGGTGTTTGGTTTTATATTCAAAGGTTGGCTTGTGAGAACCCCATTGGATTTAGAAGAAAATTGTTTTATGTGTAGGTTTTTCAAGTTTGAAGAAGAGCTCATAGTTTTGAAGAAGTTGCAAGTTGAGACTAACTCTGTTCCATTGTAGATATTTTCATATGTATCATTCCAAAAATGTAATTTTCTTGTTTTGGGTACATTGAAAACATCTTGCATGGCTATTGTATAAATCTATGTGATTTTTTTTCCCTAAGTTTAGCTAAAAAGGAAATATTCATTTTATCATTATGTTTTATTCTAGGTATATAACTATTGTAATAGGTTCTCCTTTCAATAAAACAATAAATTAATTATCAATGCTTTGCAAAGAAACATGTTAGAGAACGTATGGTATTCTTATTGTCCTTATATTTTATTGTAGTGATATGAAATTTTGTATTCAAAAAATATTATTTGACACTTTTAAATCTTGTATGCATATAACGAAATCCAAGTAGTTAATTTTTCTTTAAAATTCATAAAGAAATTATGAGGAGGAAAATTTATAAATATATTCATTTACATTAAATTTTTTATAGTATCTAATTTGTGATGCAAATGAATATTCATTTTATTTAAAAAATAGAAGGGAAATTTATTATACTGTATATGTAAGATTCACATTTACTTTGATCTGTAAATTACTATTTCCAAACCTACATAAAGAATGATAAAAATTTTAGATCTAAAAATCAATTAGTAGATAAAATTAAATCTCATTAAAAATTATTTAAGTTAAAATTTTGATTAGAAAAATTCAAAAGAATGAGAGAGGATTTCGAAGGTTTAATCCAGTTGGTATTTCCTTCTCCTTTCTTTCCTAATGGAGTAGTATTAACGGAGGAATAGATCTAAAAAGCACTAGAAGACAAGCAGTAGGATCAGTCAACACTCCAAATATTGAGCTCAATGACCAGCGCAAAAGAAATTGAAGAGATACTCCTTCCCCTAGCTTGGCTCTACTTTCACATTAGAGCAACACAAGAAATATTAGGATAGGTCTCCTTTAAGGAGATACTCAACTTGGACCAAGTTTGTGAGATATTGCATGCACTAGCTCTGACATCTGATGAAGATTGGGAATATCTGCAGTTCATGTTCCTCAAGCTCTAAGGATCACATTATTCTTTTTCGCTTTTTCTACTATTCATTTCTCTAGGTTCATGCCTCCACAAGCACATGCCCTCTATGAGTTGCTAGAAACTATCGACCATGGAGTATGACACATGGTCACCCTACAGGGTTTTTCCACAAGCATCTTGAGAGAATTTTGAAGGATGTCTACCATCATGCCATTGGCTTGATTTTTTCCAAGGAGGTTCTACAGTGTTCAAAATAGCATTTTTGAAGAACACTGCTAGGTGTCAATGATTTTCACCTTCTCCAAGTGATCTCAATAGCCAATATCCACTCAATGATGGCATTTCTACTCACACAACAATCAAATCAGATTTTTGCTAGTCAGGGTTTTTCATGGCACTATAATTTTTCTCTGACATAGAAGATTTTTAGCAGCCTCCATGCTTCCAGCTCATAGTTGTTAAATTGATCGTCATTAAATAAAGGATCTTAGTTTTTATTACTCGAGATTTCATGATTAGATGTGATGTTTGTTAAGATATTGGGGTAGTATTTTAGTGCCACTTGATTAGGATTTTTGTTAAGGCAGTGGAGAGTTCTTTTTGCTTGTTCACTTCTCTTACCTTATAAAAGGGAATTTACAAGAATCTCTCACTAGTTCTATTTGGATTTTGAGTTCTATTGGGAGTTTGAATTTTATTATGAGGTAGAATATTTCTTACAGTATTTTACTATCGTGTATCAATTTTGTAATCGAATTTCAAGACAACTATCTAGATCAGTTATTTGACTTTAGCATTTTTTGTATTGTTTCTGTAGATCAAGTAATAGAAGGAATAAGATGTATCAGATTGTGCCTATATGGCCTTTATTTTACATTTTATTCTATATTCATATATGATAGTGCTCTATGTCAATATTTACCTTTTAGATATAATCTTGATAATTAGTTCTTAGTTCTAGCTTTTATGCTTATCTAATCTAGATTTGTAGTGAATTGGATCATGTTTTGATACCCTTTCTTTTCCTGTTAAAGATAAGTTACATCTCATACTATATTGTTGGGGAAAAACTATTTTGTAAGGGTTTGAAGCATCATATTCAATTTTGGATTCATCATATTTTGTCAAACCTTAATGGGTGCTTCCCACAAAAGGATTTGAATGACTTCTTTGTTCTCATATAGGCCCTAGTTGTTCCTTCTCCTTTAAACAATGAAGGATCTATGGAATTATGTGTTCATCTTATTAGAATTGAAAATGTGTTCGGTTTTTGAATTGTTGTAAAACTTTTGGCACATTACCATAGTTAAGTTTTATTTCTAAATTTATTTCTCCATTTTTCCAAATAGAAAGGAAGAGTCGAGTTCGTTGAAAATCATTGAGACCATTTAGTGAAGCGGAAGAAGGTCCCCCACTCATTGAATTTCCCATAAGGTTGTTTGGAGTGGCACAAGATCTTATGATCAACAAGAACCCCTACCTTTGAAGCTTGGATAAGTGGGAAACCATTAGTTTAAGACTTTAGGGTCTTCTTATTTCTAGTCATAGCAAATATATCAACATAGAATCACAAGGAAATGGAACCACAACTAACCTTGCATATTTGTAGGATATCTAGATGGCTTGCAAGGTTATCAACCACTCCACCCTATAAGATATGATTTTTTCATTGAGAGGAGTATTAAGTCTCAAGAGGATCCTACCAACTCTACACTTGAAATTTCTCTTGTTGTGGAATCACTTGGTTTTGATTATTTTTATGCCAACTTAAATCATCCACAATAGATTCCTAAGTGTCTTCTTACTTTTCTTTTAGTTTTGATAGTAAGGACACTGATGGTGAGTAATTTTATCTACTTCTATACATGACTTGGAGGATGATATTTCAACACTTGACTCACACACATCTCACCCTTTTTTCTTTAAGGTAGACACTTGAAAGTGTAGGTACCTAGGTAGGGGATCTAATAAATTGTAGATTCACAAAGTCAAATTATTAGAGTGGGCCACATGCTTTCTTTGTCTCAACCTCTGATCCAAAATCATTCAAAATAGATATTAGGTTACTTGAGTGGATAGTGGTATGCTTGAGGAATATTATTCCTTAATGATATATAACACTTGGAACTTGACACAAATTTCTAAGGAAAGGAAGGTGGTTCAATGTAGGTTAATATGCGTGTGTGCAAGTTATGGCCAAAAAGTGGAAGTGTTTTACTTGATTTTTCAAATTTGTAACATTTGACCTAGAAATTTGAAGCACATAAAGATTGAATCTTAAAAAATCCAGTACTATGAAATTTAGTAATTGGATTCAAGATTCTAAATATTTAATTATTATAATACGTAGATGATACAAATTGATTTGCAATAGGCATGTCTAAAAACCACTATATAAAGGTCAAAAAAATTAGGACCATACCATGCATGTGTACATCAACCATATTTTGACCTAAATAAAACTATTCTTTCAAATCCTTTTTGGAAAAGATTTGTAAGACACTAAATACAGTTTAAGATTTTTTTTATAATTTCTCTTTGAATATATTTTTCTTTTAATTTTTTATTGGTTTTGAAAAACCTCATGTACATCAAGCATAAGTACACCTAAACTTATCAATTTATAATTTTCTTTTAAATTGAAAAGAATTGTTTGAAGATTTTTCATATATAACTTATTTTTCAAAACATGTAAAAAATAAAAATTTATTAAAAAATAAAGAAAAACTTCTACTTCAAGTTTATGGACCAATTTCATCAAAAATTATTTGAAAAATATAAAAAAATGATCTTTTTAAAAAAAAAAATTACATATTTGAAATATACATATTCTCATCTATAATGGGTTTTAATTTTACAAAATAATTCTAAAAAAACCACGTCAACCATATTGCCATAGTCAAAATTTTCTCTTGACATTGCCATGACCTTGTACTTGTAGGTCTAAGGCTAAGGTTTTGATTACCCTACCTTTCTTGAGCCTAAATCCAAATGAAAAACATAGATTGTGATTTTCAAACTTTTTGGAATGAATACCCACATTAAAATGGGTACCTATTCTAAAAAATGAATGGGTACATATTTTAAAGGTGAAAAATTACACTTCCCCTAAAGTGGACCCAATTTCTTGCATTTACCCATTATTTATTAGACCAAAATTGATACACATGGTTTAGTTGATAAGTACAATGCATATTTGGTTGCTAAATTTTTTCATAGGTTGTTGGCATATACTATACAGAGATATTTTCACCTATGGCCAAGATTAATTATTTCTAGCTTCAAATTTATATTATTGTAATACATGGTTAGGGTGTGCATAAAATGAATGTGAAAATTTATGTTATTCACAAAGACATTGAGAATGGGATCTAGATGGAGTAGTCACCATGGTTTATTTAGGACTGATCCTTAGTTTGTATACTTAGGAAATCCCTCTATGGTCTCAAACAAGCCCCTTAGGCTTGGTATGACAAGATGGATTCCTTCCTTCTAGCTTTAGGTTTCAATTAGTGACATTCATATCCTAATGTATATATCCTATGATAGGACAATCATTATTGATACAAATAATTTATGGTGATAATGTTTTGATTATCGGGAGATCTTCATTTATTTTTGCGATAATGGAGTGAGCTTTATAGGATAAATTTGACATGACAAGCTTGGTTTATTGCATTACCTCCATGGTATTGAGATTTCACAATATGACTTAGGGATTGCTCTTGCATAGCCCAACTAAACTTTTGATTTGTTTTCTTAGTTTCACATGGTTAATTGTAGGTCATCTTTTAAACTGTTTCAATTTGGAGTTAATATTTAGGTTAACTATCCTACAACATTGGTTGTTTCTAACTTTTACCTACAACTTGTTGGTATTCTCATCTATTTGACTAATACAAGGCTAAATATTCCATGTGAACTCGGTATGGTTTCAATATTTATGTCGGAGCCTCATGATTTATATAATAAAGTAGCTAGTAGGATCCATTACTACCTTCAAGGTACACATGGATATGGGATTCACTACAAATTTAACACAAAGGTTAACTTGGCTAGATACATAGATTTTATTAACTTAGTGATACTCATAATCCTAATTCCACATTAGGTTGTAGTGTAGTGAAGGAAAATGCATACCCTTGCATTTTCACAATTGTTTGGGCCCTCCTTTCTTTGTTTATCCTTATTTATGTCTTCATTAGTCCTATTTTACATCTACAAGTCTAATAAATTATATCCTTTTATGGCCAATCCTAAAAAAAATCAATGGATAAATGATAATTTAATTATTTTTTGTTGTGTCTCTAATGTTTGGGTCGGGAATACGATGCCACCTAAAAAATATTTTTCCCCCAAAGGTCTTGGGACCCCGATTTCAAAGGCACCTTAAATGGGCCCCTTTTTGGAGTTTGTGCCCTGAGTTTCATGCCTCGAGACTTAGATGCCACCTAGGGCATCTTAGTCCCCCTTAGGTTATTTTTGAGAGTTAATTTCAAATCTTGGTGGGATTTAGCCACCTTTAATTAATGAATTCCTGTGTCACCTTGTTGTGGTGTAATTTTAGGATATTAAGCATAGATAAGTATAAATACAAAGTTATTTCTCTCATTTCCCACCTAGCAAGTTGAATGAGCATTCCTAAGGAAATTTTATGAGATCAATAGCATTCAAGAGTAGTTAATCAAGCATTTGGAGCCATCATAATCATATCAAAGATCTTCTTGCATCATGTGTGTTTTTTAGCTAACATTTGTGATGTAGGGTTTTCATTCAAGCAAGTAATTCAAGTCAAGATCCATCAAGAATTCCTTCGATTCAAGATCTACATTCAAGCTAGCCATTTCACACAAGTTTATAGATTTCACAAGGGTTTGGTGAGTTGCAACATAACACTTTATTCATTCATCATTTCCCTCCTTTACTTCATTTAATTTTAAGGTTTAATTACCAACAAGGGATTTGACCAAGGAAGACCCCCATTTCCTAACAATAAAAAAGTTTTTCCTCTCTTGTATGTTTGTGATTGCAGATTTAGGTTGAAGAATTGAAGATCATTTGGAGTGCAAAGTTGTAAAGTTGCAAAGTTGCATTGCAAAGTTGTCATCTTCACAGAAACTCACCTACAGGCCAAATCCGAAAGTTTCAGGACCTAAGATCCAAGAAGAAGGAAGTGTATAAATCAAGGCTAAGGATCACATTTAGAGATTTCAAAAATTCCAGATGGGACTAAGTCACCACCTAGGGTTTCTTAGTCCTCCTAAAGGTATTTTTTAGATATTCTTTCAGATCTGGTTTCGAAATTCGAAGATTGATTAGATGAAGTCCCTGATTCATGGAATCTCAAGATAAAACACTCATATATTTCTCTCTTACTCCTAGTGTTGGTAATAGTACACTAGGTATGGACTGTACCTTTGATACCTTGTGTAGTCACTGTAGGAGTGTCCTCAAAGAGAATAGTTTGAACCATGTAGCAAGAGTAACACAATAGAAGCAACATAGAATATGAAGGAAAATGCAAATGCAAACATTCTAATTATCATAAATATTGATTATAGATAGTCGGCCACATCCAGGCTTACAAATTCAGTGCATATACCTGATTACAACATTCTCAAAATAGTTCTCATACATGCAAGAAAAAATCCTATAGATCAAAATCTATATACAACTTATTCTACTCAGACTTAATTCACTACCATTATAATGATTCATTAAAATATTTATATCATATCCACGAGTCTAGAAACATTTGCATTAGCCAAAGATCATTACAATCTCTGATGAAGAAAATGTAATGTGTGCAAGAACAGGTCTGGCTTCAAATCTGAAATTCTACCATAGTAGATATGCATGAAGAAGTGTGGAACTAAGTGTAAGATCATGGAAACTCCATAGAAAAAATCTAAACACACTGTGAGGATCCACAAGTCATGGGAAAGATCCACAATTGATCCAACTAGTCATTAGGGTTTGTAATTATTTCGGGGCCAGTCCCAAAAATTGTCACAACTCTAAAAGCGATAACTTGAAGGAAAAGGATCCAATTGAGCTGAAATCTTGGAATAAGGAAATTGAACATGTCCACGATGAAACCATAGGTATCCAAGATCTGGTGAGAAAACATGAAGAAATATCAGATCTACCAACTCGAACAAGAACAAGAACTAAACAAGAAACAAACTGAATGCAAATATATTTTTTAGTTGATGCAAGATTGTCAAAAACCAAGGATGCTTATGCATTAGACATCTGAGGTTAATTAAAATTGAGTCCCTCACTTTTCAAGGTCCAAAGAAAAAAAAATACGGTCTACCTTAACTTGAGAAATCCAAGAAGAATCTTCCACTAGTCTACCCTTCCACTTCACAAGACATTCTTTGTACTGTCTTCCATGAGTTTTTCTTCCATCTCTGACATCCAAAATTTCTTCTCTCATCTAGTTGTTGTTTAGGAAGCTACTCTTCAAATTTGACCTTACTTTCTTCACTGAATTCTACTTCATGGTATTGATGTAGATCTGCAATGTTGAATATAGGTGATATACCCATGTCATCTGGCAACTCCACTTCATAAGCATTCCCTGAATCAAACTTCTTCATCTTTAGTTTACTATATGTGCCAACTACAAATCTTTCCTTCCTCAAATATATCATCACTTCGTCTCAAAATTCAAACTCCTTATTTCTCCTCTTTTTATTTTCTTTCTCCTTATACTTCCAATTCATGTTTTCCAAATGCTGCTTCACTTGAGTATGCACTATCTTCATAAGTTCTACAAATTCCTCTGCTTCTGCACTCCTTTTATCTTCCTTACTGATGTATCACAACTTTGATATACCTCTAGGGTGAACTCTAGTAACAATCTCAAAAGGTTTCTTTCCTCTACTCCTATTCACTAAAGTATTGTAGGCAAAGTCTGCTTGTGCCAGGGCTAAATCCCAACTTCCAGTTTTCTCTCCAACCAAGCATGTTAGTAAATTTCCCAAACTCCTATTTACTACCTCCTTTTTTCCATCTTTCTATGGGTGAAAAGTAGAATTGAACTTCAAATCCATCTTCAACTTATTCCAAAGTGTCCTCCAAAAGTAACCAACAAATTTTGTATCTCTATGAAACAATACTCCTAGGTAATCCATGCAATCTGACCACTTCTCTGAAAAACAAATCTACTCAATGTATTTCATATATTGTCTTCTTACAAGGTATGAAATGTGCCATCTTATAAAAATATTCCACCACCACAGGTTACAGAATCATTACCTATTTCTGTCTTAGGAAAACCTAGTATGAAATCCATGTTGATATCCTCCCAAGGTCTTTCTAGTACTATCAAAGGTTTATACAATCCAATATTTTGACTACTCCTTTTGCTACTTGACAAACTCTGCAACTCTGCACAAATTTCTTGACATCCTTATGAATCTATGGCCAAAAGTAATTTTCACTTACCAATGTTACTATCTTGTCAATTCTAAAATTTCCTGCCAATCCTCCACTATGTTTCTCCTTTTGCAGGTTATCCCTCATTTAACTTTGGGGTATACACAACTAATTTCCCTTGAAAAACATATCCTCTTGAATGAAATAATCCAACCATTGACTTTTATCCTCCAAAACTGGTTCCTTACATGTTGTCCAAGGTTCTGCAAAATATGGGTCTTCCCTATATAGGTTCTTCAATTCATCAAAGACTAATACTTCCACTCTCATCTATGCGAGTAAATTCCTTCTACTCAAAGAATCAACAAATTTATTTGACTTCCCACTCCTATGCTTCAAAACAAAAGTATAAATCTGCAAGAACTCTACCCATCTCATGTGTTTCTAATTCAACTTACCTTGACTATTCAAATATTGTAAAGTGTGATGATCTGTATACAACACAAAATCCTTAGATAACAATTAATGTCTCCACTTCTTGAAAGATTGAACTATGGCATAGAACTCCTAATCATACATTGAATATAATTTCCTTGCATCATTCAACTTCTCACTGAAATAAGCTATTGGTCTTCCTTCTTGACTTAACACTGGTCCAATTGTATTTCCACTTGCCTCACAATCTACTTGAAATACCTTATCAAAGTTTGGTAAAGCCAACACAGGCTGCTCAGTCACTTTCTGTTTCAACAACTCAAAACTTTGTCTACTCCAGATGTCCATCTAAAATATTTCCTATCTCCTCTCATTGTTTATGTCATAGGGCTACAAATAGAACTGAAATTCCTAAGGAACTTTTGGTAGAAACTAGCCAGTCCATGGAATGATCTCACCTCCCCAATGCTTTTAGGTGTAGGCCATTCAACAATAGATCTTACCTTCTCATGATCCATCTTCAATCCATCCATTGATATCACAAATCCCAGATATACCAACTCTTCCCTCATGAAAATATACTTCTTAATGTTTATCAGCAACTTCTCTTCTCTCAACCTCTACAAAACTTGTCTTATGTGCAACAAATGTTCTTCTCTAGTCTTACTGAAAATCAAAATATCATCCAAATATACAATCACAAAATTTCCATATAACTTCTTCAATACATCATTCATCAACCTCATGAAAGTATTCGGTGCATTTTTCAGTCCAAAAGGCATTACTAACAACTCAAACAATCCTTCATTTGTCTTGAATGTTTTTTTCCACTCATCTCCTTCTTTGATTTTGATCTGATGATACCCACTCTTCAAGTCTATCTTTGCAAAGTACTTAGCTCCACTCATACAATCCATAATGTCATCCATTTGGGGAAAAGGAAATATATACTTCACTATGATATTTTTTATGGCTCTAGAGTTTGTACACATCCTCCACTCTCCATTTTTCTTAGGTGCAAGCACAGTAGGAATTACACAAGGACTTAAGGTTTCTCTAATCAAACCTTTCCTCAACAACTCTTGAACTTGTCTACTCAACTCTCTATTTTTTTTGGTGTCATCCAGTGTGCGGCTTCATTAGGTAAACTAGCTCTAGGAATCAGATCCATGCAATGCCTAATACTCCTTATAGGTGGTAATCCATCAGGTACATTATCTAAAAATGATAGCTTCATATTTTGTCAACAATTCCTTTATCTCCTCAGGTTGTCCTTCTACATGTTTCAAATCCTCAACCTTCTTAAGCACCAAGGAATAGAACATGTTCTCATGTCTTGGTCCATCCAGAAATATCCTTCCATCAACCAAATAGATTCTAGCAGTCATACAAATCTCAACTTTAGGAACATCATCAAATGGTAACAAAGTCTGCTTCATCCCATTAGCGACAATGGTGTATATGTTCTTCTTTCCATCATGAATAGCTTGTCTATCATACTACCAAGGTCCTTCCAACAAAATATGGCATACATCCATAGGCATAATATCACACAAAAATTCATCATGGTAATTTCCTATCTTCAATTTCATCAAACATTGTTCACTTACTAGTATCTTATGTTCATCTTGAATCCAAGCTATGGGTATGTGCAGGATCATGATGGGCCAAAAATTTGCAATATCTAAGTGATATGATGCCCCATGTGGCTAGAGACTTTTTTTTAACCCAAAATTGATGAAACGAAAAGGGTTTTTAAAGGATATTCTCAACTTTCCACCAATATAAATTATTCTTTACTTTGAATTTAATAAATAATTATTATTAATTTTCTATTTGAATTATGACTAAAGTCCTAATTGATAGGCTGATTGAAAAAAATCTACAGCTTTCAAATGGTAGCAAATTTTTTGAATCCAAAAAATGTGTCACATTCTATGCTTTACATACTATAGGATTTAAAAAAAAAAACTGAATTTCATGAAGTTTTGACCAAGTTAAGGTGGTCAGACATATGAGTTTTTATATTTTTTAAAATTTGTAATAAAAAATTCATAATTAATTATTTAGTTGGAAAAAAATTACAAAAAAATATGTACCACATCGAGACATGAGTCCCCTACTTATATCTAAAATCTTATAAAAAAATATTATCATTTTATTGTGCTTAGGGTAGTCAGACAACACCTACTTCTTATTTCTTCCCTGAAATTTAAGTACTACTGCATTGAAATTTCAAATTTTCACCAAATAGATTTTAAAAGAACAAAAAAACCTAGTAATTTAGAAGCTACATTCAATTTTCTACAGATTCTATTCTTACATATTTTTGAAATAATATAGATAACTTATTCAAATTTTTACGTCAAGTTGCCTAACTCTGATTTTCTTAATTTTATTGCCACTTAAGGGCCTATTTTTTCCATGATGATCCTGCACATATGCCTATCTAATAGGGTTTCAAGTGTTTCAACCTTTCCAAATTTAATTTGTTCACCATTTCTTCAAAAATCAGGTTCTCTGAACTTCTCCTATCAATGATTTCCTTACAACATTGACCAGCTACCTTACATCTGGTTGGAAACAAATTATTCCTCTACAATGGTTCTTTCTCGAATTCAGTTTGACACAACACTCTCCTATTCACCAACACTTCTCCCTCTTTTGGTTGATTAGATGATCAAAAATGATCCTCCTCAACAAAGTTTTTTCTTCTATTGTTCTTATTCTTTCTTCTTGTCTCTCCTTGTTTTCATTCAAAGGCTCTATATCCTTCTCCACCACATTTAAAACAAGCTCCCTTGAATACTCTTTTCTCTTTTCCTCTATCATCTTTTCTATATCCTTCATTTCGGTAACTACCATATCCTCCTCTTCTGTAAGAGTTTCCATCATCTATTTGGTATGAAGTCTCATTCTTATTGACCTCCTTATCCTTGTTATGATCTGCAAAAGTTCCTCTTCCTCCTCCAGTGAATATTCTTCCTCTCTGAAATCTTCCACCTCTTCCTCTCTATCTCTTCTCATGTCTTTTATTCAACTTCTCTTTTGCCTTTAGGGCGCACCAATATGCTTCTTCCACACTCACCAACTTAATCAAATTGATCTCGTCTTGAATAGATGACCTCAAACCATTTACATATCTAGCTACCTACTCAATCTCATCCTCTGAAGGTACAGATCTAATGTTCAACTTTTAGAATTTCTCAAAATACTTTGTCACACTTGATTCTTTCTACTTCAAATTCTGCAATTTTTGGAACAAACTGATCTAATAGTCTGCAGGCATAAACATTGTCTTCAACTTATTCACCATCGGATCCCATGATCTTCTCTTCTCTTTTCATTTTCTTAGTCTATCTGTCTACAAATTTTCCCACCAAAGAGATGCATGTACTTTCAACTTTGTACAAGAAAATTTCACCTTCTTATCTTCTTGGGTGTACCTTCAAAATCAAAATATTTTTCCATCTCAATTATCCAATCTATCAATTCATCCAAATCCAACTTACCATTATAATCTGGTAGATTGAAATGGGGTTTAGTGTTCACTCTAGTTAGGGGTCTTATGAACCTCTCTTCTCCCTGATCAAGGCTAGGTTTCTCTTTTCCTGCAACTTCTTGTTGTTCTTCCACTTCTTCATCACTTACATCATCAACTGGTCAACCTCTTCTTTGGGCCATATCAACTACTTCCAATCTTGCAACAATTTCTCTCAACATCTCCATTCCAGTTGGGTCTGCATTTCCTCTATCATTTCTTCTTCCCACCATATTCAAACAAATCCTCTACAACTGTAGGTTGGATCATCAATTTGCCACCCTACAACAAATATTCAACAAGACTTCTTGAACTATGATGATCTCGCAAGGAATGAATCTAGCTTTAATACCCGTTTTGTGTAGTCATGGTAGGAGGGTCTTCAAAGAGAACAGTCTGAACCATGCAGCAAGAGTAACACAATAGAAGCAACACATAATATGGAGGAAAATGCAGATTTAAAAATTCTTATTATTAGAAGTCTTGATTATAGATAGTCGGCCACATCCGGACTTAGAGGCTCGACATATAGGCCTGATTACAACATGCTCAAAATATAGTGCTCATACATGCGAGCAAAAATACTATAGATCAAAATCTATAAATATCTTATTCTACTCATACTTAATTCTCTACGATTCTAATGACTCATTACAAGATCTATATCATATCCACGAGTCTAGAAACATCCACATCGGCAAAAGATCATTACAATATCTGATGAAGAAAATTTAACGTGTGCAAGAATAGGTCATCCTCAAATTTGAAATTCTTCCATGGTAGATGTGCATGAAGAAGTTTGGACCTAAGTGTAAGGTTGGGGACACTCCATAGAAAAAATATAAATACACCGTGAGGTTCCACAAGTCACGAGAAAGATCCATGATCGATCCAACTAGTTGTTAGGGTTTGAAATTATTCTAGGGCCAGTCCCAAAAACTATCACATACTCTAGAAGTGATAACTTGCCACAAAAATATCCAATAGAGCTGAAATATTGGAATAAGGAAATTGAACATGTCCACAATGAAACCATAGGTACACAGTATCTAGTTAGCAAACACGAAGAAATACTAGATCTACCAACTCGAACAAGAACACGAACTAAACAAGAACAAAACTGAATTATTATTTTTTTTTGGTTGATGCAAGATTGCAAAAAACCAAGGATTCTCCTACATCAATACCTCTTTTTCCATGCCTACTTTACCTACAAGTGATATTCCAAGTTTTCAAACAATGGTTGATCATATCCCTCAAGAAAACATAATGAAAATTTGTGAAGAATTAGCCCGTTTATGAGATACCATGAGTACTAAACAAATTTCCAACACCATTATACCTACCATAGATTGTATTCACTACATGATGGAAAGTGATGCAGGACTGTAAGTTGTACCTAACATAGCTCAAATATTTGGAAAACATATTCCTTCCACCACCAATGGTTCTCAAGCTTTAAATAATGTGCAAAGCCAAGGAGGAAATAAAACTCCTCTCCCTTCAACCATAACCTCCATTCCCACCTATACCAATCCTCAAGTGACCACAATGATGAAACCAACTAGCACTGTCCTTCCTAACTATCACATTTACACTAGTGTTCCTTATACCTATGTGGCATCTAACCTTTTATATCCTCCCATAAGCAATACATTCACTTGTCCTTCCAGCACATACAAACCACCACCATATTCACCTCCATCTAAAAATAATGACCCTATCATTAACCACCCTTTACAAAGCCTTTCATCCATTCAATGTGAAGTTTCCACCATAAATCAAAATCAAAATGGTCCACCTTCATACTATATCAAAATCAACCCACTATCTTTGGAGATATTGAGAACCCTGGTGCTACAAGCTATTTAGATCCCTAGATTTGAGAAATATGGAGGAAAGGGAGATCTTTCTAATCATGTGAATTCCTTTACTACTTTGTGTAGTGACTTTATCCTTGAGGAAAAACTTTTGGCTAAGCTTTTTCCCCAATCCTTAAAGGACATTACCTTGGATTGGATTTATGCATTACCAAATAACTCAATTCGTTCATTTAATGAAATTATTGAAGCCTTCATTAACCATTTCCAAGTGCATATGGTTCTTGAAATGACATTAGCTGATTTGATGAGATGTAAGTAAAATAAGGGTGAAAAAGCCACTAACTTTATTTCATGTTACTAATTTCTTTATTACCAAATTAGTGTGAATATTCTTGATTCTCACCTTCAAAAGATGTTCATAGAGAATTTACAAAGAAAGATACAAGACAAACTTACCATGATGAAATTCCCTTCTTTCATGCACTTATGGATTGCCCTTCAAGATTATTAGATTTTTGTAGGTAGTTGTGAACAAGAAACCACCTCTACCCATTTTGAAAAGTTTGAAGCTTCCAACCCAAACACCTACCAGCCTTTCAAAAGACAAAATAAAATTTTCCTTCAACTAAATTATACCTCCCAACCTACCCAAAAAGTTGATACCCAAGTAGTTGCTATAAAGAAGAGTAATCCTTATATTTTTGGGGATCCGCAAAGACAATTTACTCCCTTAACCGACACACTTCAAAACATCTTAACATAGCTATTAAACAAAAAAATTCTTACCTTACCTAGTGTTCTACCTCTTGAACCTAGGAATTTGTTGCCCCCGAGCTTTAGACATCATACGTATTGTGCTTATCATCAACAAAAAGGACATGATACAAAATAGTGCAAGCATCCTAAAAATATTATGCAAGACCTCATTTATTCCACTCATATCCAAATTAGAGGTGTGAATGACAAAGGTAATAATTCTATAGCTCCTCCTAACCAAAAATTTCAAATCTTTACCAATCCCATGACTAACCATAATATTTCATTTGTTAAGGTTAGTGAAACTAGGCCCGATGTGATGAGAACATGAATAATAAAGAACAAAATCTTATGTATGATGATGAAAAAAATCCTATGGATACTAATGATCAAAGTCTTATTAGTACAATGATAGGAGTGATTAAAATTGAGCCTCGTAAACAACAAACAATAATGCACATTGAAATTAATTTATCTTCAAAAGAAACAATAAAAAATGTACCTAATGGTCCTCTTTATATAGCTGGAAGAATCAATGATAGACTGACTCCTAGGATTTTAATTGATCCCATCTGTGGAGAGAATGTGATCATAGAAGAACTCTTATATGTGCATGAACTCACTCAAGATAGATATGATAAACTGAAAGAATGGATTAAAATGCATGATGGTTTTTCTCATGCTATGATGGGTTGGATCACACTCCCTTTACAAGTAGGAACAAAGAAATCAAATGTATCATTCTCTATATCTATAATTCAGATCAATTTCGTGTGAAGCTAGGCTACAAATGGCTTCGCTCCATGAATTTGGTCCCATCCATTGTCCAAAAGTGCTTAAATTTTTTAGTTGGAAATGAAATATTCATTGTGAACCATAGTGGCTTTAGACCTCCATCTTCCAATGGAAATATTTCCTTAGACTATTTTTGGCCTAAGCCCATGGAGCCTATAAGACCCTATGAGGATTTTCTTTTCCTATCCTACCAAAATTTCAAAGAAAAATGCATAGCCAAGTTATCACTTGAAAATTTTCCTCCACCTATGATCGAACCTCCACCCCTTGAAGAAAACAATATTGAGGTTAAATCCCTTTCGACTAACCAAGAGCCACCCATCAAAAATCCCTTGCCTATTTCCTACAAAAGACTAAGAGAAAATAAAATAGGTCCTAATCTGCCTCCTAAACAGATTTGTAAAGCCAAATAAAAAGTGAATCAATAACCTTCCATGGTTTCTTCCACTCTCCCCTCACAAGGAGAAAAGGAACCTATGGTTGACAAACCTAATCCTACACAAACACAACTTGAAAACTGTAATAAAAGAAACCAAAATTCTAGAGAGCATATGCATAGACATTGTTCTATTTCTCAAAAGATGAATGAAGAGAACAACATAGAAAACTAGAATCCAAACTTTATAGAAGCAATAAACGATGAGCCTCCTCCATTACAAAAACCAACAAATCCTATGTCTACAACACAACAATGACTAGCACCTTCTATGAATATAATCATTTGTCCTCTTGTTGTTGTTAACTTAAATGATGATGAAAAAACAACTAAAATTGATGAGAAAGTGTATAATGAGCTGAATTTTCTATTTTCCTCTTCTATGAGCTTAAATGATAACAACCATGATGATCCTCCTAAACTAAATAATTCAGCACGTGTTGAACCTAGTAGTTCTCCTAGTACAACACTTGATGTTGTCCCTCTTGCTAGTGATCTACATTATGCATATAGTGAACACGACTGGGATGTGGGTGACCTGTTGGATGGTTGACTCGCATGTTCTTTACTAGTCTTTTTTATTTCCTTTTTGCTTTGTTTTGGTTGATTATATGTGTGTAATTTGATCCCCCATTTTGTTTGATGTTTCTCTATGTATATGCATTCCTATATTTGTACCTTAATTCTTTTATATGTCACATGCTTTTTCCTTTTCATTGATCTTTACCATTCATTTGTATTTTTGTATTACATTTTCATTTTGGGGATGATGCAAGGCGTTGAGACACCCTATGTCTCTTCCATGTTGACCCAAAATATTTTGCATTATATTTTCTTTTCCTTTCATTTTTTTTTTGTGTTTTCCTTTTAGGGATGGTGCAAGGCGTCAAGACACCCTATGTCTCTTCCATGTTGACCCAAAAAGGTTTTTCATTTTAGTTTTGTTCTCTTTGTTTCATTCTTCTAGTTCTATGTGCATTTGGGGAATGATGACAGTTCCTAGTTCTACAATATCATTGAAGTAAATATAGATACTGACCATGAATCCATAGATCCCTTATATTTTTTGGGGGGGGGCAACCCTCTTTTTCTTTTCAATTTTTGTCTACTTTAAAGTAATTGCTCACAACATGGTGTTTAGCAATTTTTTTAAAGTGGGGGAATACATAATTAACAGTACTTTCATATTACATTGGCATTATTTTGGTATGATTTCATTTGCATTATTTTCATGTTCCTTGATGTGATTTTCTTACTTCACGTGATGTGCATTTCTCTTTTTGGTGACACTAGGAGTAATATCTTTCAATAGCTCAATCTATCTTATCATATTACATTTCTCTTAGTGGTGATGTGACCCATTGCATTTTCTAAGTTGTGAACATTTTATCCTTTCATTAGTCCTCTCTTGGAGACATTAAAAAAAATGTCCTCTTAGATTAAGACCTCACATAAACTAAGAAAAATCCCTTTGAACATCCCTCTTTCTTGTTGCATTTTATTTATTTCCTTATTAAAGTCATGGAGGTATGGCTTTGAGATGGACCTCTTGGAGCTCACCTAGTGAACAACTAACTTCACTAGCCCTTGTGAGAGTGCATTTTCTTTTTTTCCTCATAATAGTCATGGGGGTATGATTTTGATATGGACCTCTTCGGTCTCACCTAGAGAACAACTAGTTTCACTAGCCCTTGTTAGAATGCATTTTCTTATTGACCTTATTAAATTCATGTAGGTACAACTTTGATATGGTCCCCTAGGTCTCACCTAGTGAAAAACTAGATTCACTAGCCCTTGTGAGTGTGTGTTTTCTCTTTGTACCTGTGTGCAAGTGCTTCTATCCCTAAAAATGAAAAATAACTAGAGGAAATGCAAAAGAAAGAACACAAACAAACATTTGGATTAGGCCTAGTTGAATCTAAACAAAACAAAATGAAATTGAAAAATTTTACCTTGTTTAGATTGATAATCTTGGTTGGCACTTTGATTGCTTGAAATGTGTGCTCCTAGATGAAAAATGGCTAAGATCCTAGCTCTAAATAATCATGGAGTGATGAGGAATCTAATGATACAAATGGGTATTGTAACATTATCAATATTATTTTTTCTCTCACATTGTTCCCAATCCATCTTTGTCTATGTTGATATTGGCATGTTGTGATGCTTTAAATGTGGCATTGTTCTTCTTTCCACCAAGTTTCAAACCTTGTTGGGGTGGTATTGCTAAGTGGTTGTATTCTGGTTCATAGCTTCCATTCAAAAGTGTTTACCTTGTTGGTGATTTTTCCAGCAAAACCCAACAATTCTCTAAAGAGTTGCCAGTTCTTATGATGGATAAATTGTAAGGTCAGTGGCCAACACAAAGATCCTAGGATTTTATAAACCTTACTCCTTCACTTTTGGTTCTATTAAAGCAGGGAGGGTAATCCCAAATTACATCAATATGAGATATATAAAATTAATAACAAATAGATTCACAGATGATTGCAAATAAGACCACCACACTGAAGATTTGTTAGATCTTTCAAGTGAATATCTATTCATTTTCTATGAATCTAAGTATTTCCATTCTACACACAACTAATTTAATGGGGTTTTTTAAAGAGTGTAGTTCTTATCTCAAGTTCAAGGCTAGGTGTGCTATGTTCTCAAATTTCTTCCTAGATTTCAATGATGAACTGGTGAGTGCCTAAATAATTGGATCAACAAATTCAATATGTGATAATCTGTAATATAAAAACTACTAGATTCTAGAAGTAGATGAACTACCCTCATGTTGCTTTGCAAGTTATGAAAACTCAACAATGTCCCAAAGAAACATTCACTACTTAGCAATCCTGAGAGATTTTATGGAAATTTTATACCCTCTTCAAGCATTTTAATCAACTCCTTGAGGTAAAGCTAAGAATAGGATATAAAATTCAAACATAACCACTTGAAGACAAATGACAACACCATTAGAATTTTCATTCATAATTTGTAAGAAATATACATAGGAGAGTGTTTGCTTCTAGACAAAGATTCGTTTCTACACAAGTAGTTATATAAAACTAGTTTAAGACTATTAGATACATGTCATCATTCCCCAAGACCCACTTCTAGCCTATTTACCCTTATCCTACTTAAGATTCCTTTTCTAAGATAAGCATTCACATGAAACCCTATTGAAACTCAAAAGTCTGAACATAGTAATGAGCCCAAAAATCCCTTTTATAGAACAAGGGAGTGATAAGCATCGGGCTCAACTACATTTACATTTCATTTCATTTTGAGATTAATTTCACCAAATTTTGAGGTGTCCCAAGTTGGTTACATTCCATCATGGAAGACTAAAAGACAAACATTCACATGACCTCCATGTAGACATGCCGGTTTCACCCTCCTTTCGATCGAAGAAGATTCTCCACTAGTAGCCCCAACAAAAACATGCATATATCCCAATGCTAGGAAGCTCGACACCTCTCCTATACACCAGCCCAAAATAATTCCCCATCAAAACTAGAATGTTCAAGAAATTACATGAACGTTGAATAGGACATTCCTGACAAAGGGGCTATGGTGTCATCAAAAAACAAAATGGGGCTTAGTCATCATTCTAATTCATTAGCCTTAGAGGATACTAGCCCACACCCTACCTTTGGTAGAACTAGAGGAACCATCACCACCATCTCATTGGAATCATTAGATGGTACCAGTGAGAGGGGATAATAATCACCCTCCGAGTTAGTGTCACCCTCATTGTCTAGAAGGCTATCAGAGAGCTCACTGGAATAACTGAGCCTCCCTAGATAAAATTTTCAATACTAGCACCTTTTCTTTGTCTTCTTTTCGTATCCCACCAAATCCTTGCCTTTGAACTTGACTGATTCTTCTAAAACTATTCAGTTCCTTAGGCGGTAATTGCTCCAAACACCATACTTCATAATTTTTTTGCATCCTCTTCTATCCTTTGGTGTATCAAGAGCTCCCAACATATCATCTTCATCCTCTTGAGTACTCTTCTTAGACTTGAGCTAGCTTAATCTCCTAGACCCGTGGACTAGCCTAACAGACTCCTCAGACTTATTCATCTTCTTAGAAAACTCCAGCCAATTCTGTTTTCTAGCTCAAACTTAATGCAACTTTTGAATGAAGAGCATGGAAAATCAGTCCTCCTTATAACGAGCCATGCAAGCGTTTCAACCATTAATTCTCCAAAGAAATATTGTGTGCACATGCTGACAACATTCGACCTTGATCCGTTTAATCCTAACCATTGATAATGATTTAATATTCATTAATGGATAAAATACCATACAACCATTCATAATTGAGCTTTATTTTTGCTTTAATGCCTTTTTTAGAACAAAAAATAACTAAGTAGATAAAAATCCACTCAATACTTAGCATTTAAAACTATCTTTCAAGAAATACCCACTCACCCATGGAAAATATTTCATTTGTGTTTCTCAATGTCAAAAACATGGGGATTGATCGAGATCCGATCTCAGGATATCGATTCATATATTGCCATGCCTTATTACCAGCTAATCCACATGTAATAGAGGCTGAAATAATTGATGGTCAAGATTTCAAGCATGCGCTTTAAAAGCTAAAGCCAAAAATAGCACAATCTATAAATAATATCCCCTCGACCAAATTTGGAAGCATTCCATCTTTATTAGAAACCAGTCAAGCCTATTTAGAAAGTCCACACGGAAAATGCCCACTTGCCCATCGAAAGATACAAGACACAGTTGGGGCCCACATAAGATGGCAGGGAATGGCTAGGATTTAGCCATGTCACCAGTCATTGACCATTGAAAAAAGTATCTTCAAAAAGAGACCCCACCATCAAAGCCTGTCGTTCATCATGAATAGATAGGTGTCACATAACCCACTAGCCCGTAAGACTACCACTTTGTATAACAAAAAATGAACGGGGGTGCAAGAAAAAGCTCAAATGATAACACGTGTTGTACCACATACCATTGATCATTCCTTGAACAAAATGTACCACCCCAAAAATAAATAGATTTACATTTAGAAAGTGCCACATGGCCATCACTCGCTAGCCCATGTCATTAAAATAATGTAAAATAACACAGGATGAGCTCGCGAGGAGCGGCACAGATATGGCCACATCATTAATCCTTTAGCCATCGACCCTCTTTGAAATAAGCCATTCATCCTTTCCAAATGAGATTGGGTCCACCATTATATCATACACATGGCTAAAGCCCGCCAGACTGTATGGATATAATAAGGAATAATAAAACTAGATGGGCATATGGGGAATGGTCGGGATTGATTTCTTTTGATCAATCAACTCACACGAAGAAAAATCTACACATGCCAAAAAAATTATTCATAAAAAGGGGGCATGACTAGGTACATGGGGTAACAACCCATAAAGAAGGCTAAGGAGTTTGAAATATTATTTATATTAAGCCTTCAACCATTAATACTGGCAAAGACATGACACAACCATCAACCTAATACAAGGGGTCGATAGAACAACATCTATGATGGCATAAGTGACAACTCAAGTGACCGAGGACTGAGAGAATAGGTCAATGTAAAATTAGAACAGTGAAGGTTTTTCATGCCAAGATTTAAAAGTTCTACAATATAAAACCCTATCACAATAATGGGAGTATTGATTTTATAATTAAGCACAAAGGATCAAACCAAAATTTTCACAATTTTCATGATAGAATTAGAAAAAATTTGGGGTTCCATCAGTGGCTCTTGTTGGGGACACATACCTCTCGTAGGTATGGTGAGATCCTAGAATCATAGGGTGAAGTAGACCAAACACAAAAGGAAAAATAGGATAGGCATAAAATAGACAGAAAGAAATAAACTATTTACAAAATATATAGAGGTCCAAAAGGCCAGAAATAGAAGATCCAACCTCCATCCTAGCAAAAACCTTCCTATGAGATTCAGGGTTCAAGACTGTATCATTCAATATAATATAGGTTTCATCTCCCTCCTTAGTGGCACAAGGAAACTAAAAATTGGGGACCAATCCTACCCCTATCAAAAACCAACCTATTGAAGAAAATGATTTCCTTCAATCCATATGTATTTATGACACACCACTACAACAAGTACAATCTCCCTTTTATAAGAAAAATTTTATTAGCATTGAAGCCCCTCTGATCACCAACACTATTACTGACACCCATCACAAATTTCATAAGTTTACCATTGCCAGTAGAGCCTTTATCATTATTATTGTGTAATTAGTTATAAAATGAAATATTTCATCAATACATGACATATATGTGTTATACTCATCATATGAGAAGTTTTCATGCTTCATAAAAATATCTTCCAGCTAGACTGGAAACTAAAAAATTTCAAACTCCTCCAAGTAGTCAGCTTCATGATATTCAATTCTTCCTGCAACACCTATTTCAAAAGTAAAGTAGTCATAGGAAGCACTCATAAGGAATTCATCCATGTGATCCTTAGAAGTTTGAAGTCTTAGATTTAGTATTCAAATTTAAGGCTTTTGCAAAGAAAAATCTGAGTAATTATCCATCATATTTTTGTGTATAGATAATGGTTGTGAATATGCCAACCACCTATTTGTGTAATATTGTACAAAAAAATAGATTGATTTGAAACAAATAGTTCCCTTCACCCCTTACTGTATTAGAGTTGTAGAATGAAAGAATCGATCCTTGAAAGAGATGGGAAATTATATGATTCACACAAAGTCATTGACACCATATTTCTATACAGAAGCCATTAATTATGCATGTTATATTCATAATAAAGTTCCTCATAAAGTTGTGAAGAGTAACTCATTTTAAAGCTTGGTACATTCGAGTGTTTGAAACTAGTCTATGGGCCCACATTCTAATAGATAAACGCAAGGTAATTGATATATAGATAAATAATTGTTGGCATATGGCTAAGGAGTTTGTCTTGTAGGTGTTCTCATTGATGGAAACCCAAGTCATGCAACTCAAGTCTTGCATCTAAATGAGTAGCACTATTTTGGCTCCTATCGGTAGAATAGAGTAAAGAATAGGGGATCTGATTAAAGGCATAAAAGTTGATCTAGTAATCCCACTGGATAGATATTTTGAGTTATGGATCTCCGAGGAAGGTCTTTAGAGATTTGTACTATCTTGGTTTTGATGCATACTCATTGGTAAGTGATCTAGGAGGTACAGTGCACTAATTTTTTAATTATCTATGCTAGAATGTTGACCCAACAAAGATGGAATTTGTGGATGAATAAGATGGAATTATTTATAAGTCTCAATGTTGGATTAAGTTTTATTTGGGTCCTCTTTGTCTTAACGAGCTTTGGAGGATGCACATAAAGATTTTGTGGTGGATCTGGCCAACACGTTAAAATAACTTAATACCTTATGAAGCCGACTATTGGATGAGTAAGTCTTTGATTGTGGATATATATAAAAGATATTTTTTATCAATTAAAAATATATAGAAAGTGTATGAATATTAAGAAGTGTGAATTGTGAGATCTAGTAGAGAAGTAATGCAAATTTGGTCATAAGTGATGCGAAGAGCATAACAGGGCAGAGTGAAGTGTAAAGTCAAAGAGAAGATCCAGAATAAGATCCATGAGCTTCACTAGAACTGTTACCTAGCATGGTTAGATTATATTACCTCAGTTCACCCTTCAGATCGTTTAATTTGAATTTTGTAGGTAGTAAGCCTTTCTCTTTTGAGTAGTGAGCTTTAGGAAGTGTGCCTGAATGCAAGTGCATTCCTTTTATAAACACTATATTTTGAGTACTCAATTTATGGATTATTCTCCACCATGGTTTTTCCCCTAACATGGTTTCCACACAAAAATATGTGTGTCATTATGTTTTGGATGTTTACTTTCATTGCATACATCTTTTCTTTAATGCAATGATGAAATTGTTTTATGTTTTGATTGGATGAATTTTAAATATTGTTGAACACCAATTCACCCCCCCTATCAATGTTCCCTTGATTCCAACAATTGGTATCAGAGCAAGTTCCTCTGAAGAATTTTTGCATCTTGAGGTGGATCTTGGAATGTGATGGACTCTAGTAGTCTTCAACAATAGCTTATGGCAGCTCTTGATGACCTTGATGATCAGTCTAAAGAAGAAGTTCAAGAATTGAAAGAAAATCTTAGAGATGTCGAGAAATTCATTCAATTATTAGAGGATCAGATAGTTAAATCTATGGTGAAGAGGAAAGATCTCTCTGATAAGATATAACCTAAGGAGAACAAAGATATGGATGATGCTCACTTGAATCAAACCCTGAAGGAGATAATCAAAGAATGTGAAAAGATTGCTAAAGATAATACCAATCTAAAACATGAGATGGAATATATGATGATGAAGATGACTAAAGAGATGAAAGAAAGGAAGAAAAGTGAGGAAAATATTGCTCAAATCCTGAAAGAAAAATCTGATGAACGCATCAGAATGAGTGGATAATTCACTAAGTTGGAAAGTGAGTTGCAAAGAACCAGAAACAATCAAGAATAACTTGGTATGTAGATTAATAATCTTAGGAATGATCTTGTCATTGCAAATTAATTCAAATAAAAGTTTAAGATCAATTCAGTAAAGATTGATGAGCTAACTCAAGGATAGAAGAATGATAATGATCAGAGAGGTCTTGGATACGAAAAGGGAGAAATCTCCAGATTAGGACAAAAGAGTTTTAGAAAAATTAGAATGAAAGATATCTGGTAAGACAACCTAATGCACACAAATTTAATGCATACTATTTTTCCTATAATAAGTCTGGTCATATGGTTGCTCAGTGTAGAAGTAATTTAAGGTCAAAAGATTCATCATTCTCTATTCAGTGTTTCAATTGCAAAAATCCTAGTCATAAATCAATTGAATACATAAATATGTCAAGTCACTCTATTGATAGAAGAAATGTTGAATGCTATGCATGTGGGAAGTTTGGGCATATTGCTAATCAATGCATACTGAGAAGAAACCAATGGAATGGACTATTGGAATAATGGATGTTGAATCATCCAATGAAGCTGCGCACACTTCAAAGGACCTGCTAAGAAGAAATTCAACCACATAGAAAGTGTTGCAACTAAGGGCATGAAAATAGAGAATATCTGATTGATATACATAATATTTTACAAAGAGTACATATGCCTGATTATATAGGCAAGAGCAAAACTAAAATGCATAAGATGTTTCCAAGTGTTCAAATCACACTACATGTGACAACATGAAACCCTAACTAACTACCTAGGGAATGATAACAAAATGGAGATAAGTTCTAGAAAAGACAACTCATCTTCTAGAAGGGAATCTTATCTCAACAACATTATTAAATGATAAAAAGTAACCTAGGACTAATATGATTAATTAATACCTAAGTTAACTTATTCTAGTGTAATAATTAATTAATTAATTACACTAACACCCCCCCATAAGTGCAACTTAGGGAGGAAATGAAAATGCAATGATTATGCATGATGATGATGGGTCCTGGCTGATGGCCATATTAGGTACCCATGTACATAGGATGAAAATGCAACTAATCTCCCACAAATAGAGAAAAGAGGAAAAACCCATTGGGAAGAAAACCCCTCTCTAAAAAAGGAGATGAAATGCAGAAAGGTGATGATTGGAGGAATAAACATCATCCCCCCAAGGACAACAATCATCACATGGATACAATAGAATCAATGGCCCCCCCATAGGAGGGAAATAGAGAGACAATATAGCCCCCCCTAGAAAATGTGATCAGCTACAAAAAAGGTAAGTGTATGTAGACAAAATATGATCCAGTGTCGACAAACAACTTGTCTCCCTTTCGGAAGAAACATAACCAGGTGCAAGTGTACAGATGCTTCCCATTTCAGATAGGAATTAAAGGAAGGAAGAATGAATATGAATGTGGATGATGTCTCTGAAAGCTGCTCATGTGTCTCCTTGCCTGATGAAGATGAAGATGCCACAACCCACTTAGGTACATACCCAATCAATGTAGAAGGTGACAGATCAGGATGATGCGGAAACAGATGTTGAACATGATCCAAAGATAGTAATGTGATGGGCCTTCCATCGAAGGATTAGATGGAGACTTAATTGCCCCCCCATAATGAAGTGTCCTCAAAACCACTGAAAGAAGACTGAAGCCAATCTAATGGTAGATGCAGAAGAAACTCCGATGAAGATGGAGGAAATATCATATATGAAATCTTTGAATAGAGGAGTGATATCCCCTCAAGAATGTCCTCCAAACCTAGAAAATTGCATGTGTCCTGATGAATGATGATGATGGAAGCCTCAATCAATGACTCAGGCCAAGGAATCACTGGATGTGAAGGGATACCAATTGTCTCTGATGGAGAAGAAGAATCATCTGAAGCAACCTTGCCAACCTCTTCGGAAGATTCAAGGCAATCTAAACAAACAACCTCCTGTATAACAATATCATCATGGGGTACTTGATTTGAAACCTGATATTTTGAATCATGACCATTAGGGAAGGGTGGAGTATCTGAATCTCCATATATCTCCCAAAGATTAGTCCAAAGGATGTGAGGACTATCACAATGATCAAGAAAACTCAAAACATCACAATCAACTTGCATTGAAATGATCTCTAAGACTGTATACCTACTGCAACTCCAAGAAAACTCATGAATACCTTTACTTGGATGGGGAAATATACCAAACAGATGTGGCAATAAATCAAGTGATTGGAGATGGTGGATGATTCCATCTCACCATTGTTTATAGTTTCCCTTGTGCAACATAGTCAAAGAAGGATAATATGCAAGCCCCATAATGTACAATCGAATTTCCCCAAAATACAAAGACAATGACCTTCAATATCAAATAGAAACTTCCAAAGCTGATATGCAACTGAAGTGATGCTACCCAAAACAAAAAACCTTTTCCCAAGCTTCAGGATATCCAAGTTTTTGAACAAATGCACCAAATTGAACAAAACCAATGCAAGAGTACCTGAAGTTGAAACTAGTCAAAGTGAATGGATGGATGAAAAGAGCTCTGAATTACCTTCCTGATGCCGCTAGAATCACTGAATTTTGATCAACGGTTGCAAAGATATGAGCCTTTATATCCAAAATAGGGTTTTGACTTCAGTTGATTGTAGATTTTGATAGCGAAAAAATTCTACAAAATAGAGGGCACCACTGAATAGTGCTCTAAATTCTCTTTTTGTCGGTATCTCATTTGGCGATTTTTGATATCCTGGCGAGAAATGATGCCCCTTGGAAAAAAAATTGCCCTATTAGGGCCTGCAGGCTAAATAGGTGCAAGAAATAAGCACCCCCGAGCAAAAAACAAAGAGCCCTTGGTCGCTGATGTGACCGCGGGATATCTGGCGGCCAAAAAAAAATGCACCCCCGGATTGGGTGACGTCGGAGCGGCGGACTGGCGTAGGGAGGTGGCGCAGCCGAGTAATCTGGGCAGAGCGGTCAGGGAAGGGTTTCTTTGCTCAGATAGAGCGGACCCCTTGGTTTTCGATGGAACAAGGGGCTCGATGTATGAGGGCCTGATCAGAAGTGGAGGGCACCAATGACGAAGGTCTCTGGGAGGTCAACGGGAACTAGCGGATGTGACGGCAGGTAGTACCGACAGATGGAGATAACCCGTGGGCAAGGTCGACACCAGTCAACAAATCCCTTCCTATCTGATGTGACAGGTCTACAGGGGTACCGTCCCTTCCAGCAAGGCTTTGAATGCGGTCGGTAGAAAAACTTTTGCAGACCAAAAATAATTAAATTTTGAATATTGCCGATGCCGACCAAAAACAAACTATAGCCCGCAGAAAAAATAATTGTGCCGACTGATTATTAAAATAGCAAGTCACCCGCAGAGATAAATTTTTGCCAGAACTATAGGAAAAATAGTGTGTTTTTTGAAATAAAAAATGCCCAATGACCTAAAAAAAATTTTCCATGATGGAGGACTAAAAGGAAATATTTTATTTCTGCAAAAACTGTATGGATCGTACAAAATGCAAAAAACCCTAGATACTTCAAATAGCTCCCGGTGTGAATATGTCCAAATTGGACGAATGGGCAGGTGATCTGTAGGTTTTGAGGCCTTCTGAGTGCAGTGGAGAGGTTAGATAGAGCCTGATTTGCACCAAAAAATAACTTGGTCCCTAGGTGGAAACAAGTAGCTTGCAAGAATCTCTGTAGCCCAACTTTCTTGATACTGGGATGAACCTTCAATGGAATGGCTCTGATACCATGTTGGAATAATGGATGTTGAATCATCTAATGAAGCTACACACACTTCAAAGGACCTACCAAGAAGAAATTCAACCACACAGAAAGTGTTGCAACTAAGGGCATGCAAATAGAGATTATCTGATTGATATACATAATATTTTACAAAGAGTACATATGCCTGATTATATAGGCAAGAGAAAAACCTAAAATGTATAAGATGTTGCCAAGTGTTTAAATCACACTACATGTGACAACATGAAACCCTAACTAACTACCTAGGGAATGATAACAAGATGGAGATAAGTTCTAGAAAAGACAACTCATCTTCTAGAAGGGAATCTTATCTCAACAACATTATTAAATGATAAAAAGTAACCTAGGACTAATATGATTAATTAATACATAAGTTAACTTATGCTAGTGTAATAATTAATTAATTAATTACACTAACATGGACAAAGGAACATTGTGTGCTATAACTGCAACAAGTATGGTCATATTGCTATATTCTATAGAAACAAGAACATAAACAAGAGAGGTCCAGTATACAGAGAAAAAATATAGAGAAAAATGATAAAGGAAAAGAAAAGTTAACTATGGATGAGATCAGAGATCATATGAAGAAGACATGGGTAAAGAAAAATGATTCTAATGCTGGATATGATTCTGTATCAGAACCTACTTTTGGTAATTCTTTCGGTAATTGAATTCAGGCCATTGGCCTACAGGGAGTTTTACAAGAAAATATTTCCTCCCCTATCTATAGATGGTACCGAAATGTAGAGAATAGTCAAGAAGATGCACTCATAGTGTAAATAAGTTTTGGATGAATTTAGCAAAGGAAATTCAGGAAATTTGCTGGTCCCCAAAATATTTTTTTGTCATCGTCTGAGAAAATAGAGTCTCCAGAAAACTTAGTGAAAATTCACTTATTATGCATGTGTGGGCTATAAAAGTCAAGTTTGAGCCATCATTTGTCACGTTGCATTATTGAAGAGAAGAAGGAGAGCACTCGACAAGTGGATATCCAAGCAACAAAATTGAATTCATCGGCAAATCTTGAAATTTATTAGGTACTTCAAATCATTCTCAAATTCTTCATATAATTTGGTGTGTAGTCGTGAACCCTAAAATGAAAAAAAGAAAATGGAGAAAATTCAAGACTCGATCACATTGGAAAAATACAGTAGTGCAAAGATCGGATCTATGAGAAATTTATTACTTCCTCATGAATTAAAACAATTGAGCGAAGCCAAGCATGGAAATTTGGATATGTGGAATGAGTTTTTGTACCTTCAGAATGCGAAATTCGTAACATTATTATTAAGAAGAGTGCATGGTGATGTTTTAACTTTGAAAAAACCCTACATAATCTCAAAGGAGGTAATTGAGACATTAGCTTGATTTTACAAAGTTGGTGATGGTCGTAGAAAGAAATCTATTCAGAATAAGGAGGTCAAAACCCTAATTGGAATAATCAGAGATCAAAGAGCTCTGCTGATACCAACAATCAAGAATATCATTATGAAGTACATTGCACATGGCATAAACTATAAAATCTTCTACCAAAATTGGGAAGGGGCTACATTGGCTGGCCCAATATACATTGCTCATAAAATGATAATTGAAGGTCATGACTTTGACCTATGTGGATTGTTAAAAGATCAGTTGATGGAGAATGTTCAACTGACAAAGGAGTGAGGGCATCCATTTAGGTTTGGTACTCTAAATTATATGTCTTGTTATGTATTTTATGAATTTGTTGCCAAAAATCGACAATGTAGCATGGACATTAGATAAACCAGTATGCACCCAAATTTAATCTTATTCTAAGAGTTTGTCTAACTCGGATTCAAAATTTGAAAGGTTTTGTAAGAATATGCTCGTAAAATGTGGATCAGTCATTATTTCCCCTCTAGTAAGGACAATGATATTTGGTTCCTCTTTTGGTAGCACTGATAGAGAACAAAAAAGAGGACAGGAGATTATTGAATATAGCCCTTTGGAAAGAAAATTTCCCAAGATTGAAGGAAAAGGGAAAGAAAAGGAAATTGTGGACATTCCAGATGAAGAATCTAACGAAGAACCTAAGAATCCACTAGAAAATGATTCTAGTATTGAAAAAGGTAGTGAGGAAGAAGAATATCTATCAAAAGAAAAACTACAACGACTTATTCAAAGTACAGGTGGTATGAAAAAAATTGCAAGGTTATGGTCAATCAGACCATCATACGATCAAGACTTAATTCTAGAAGTTTTGAATGCTAATATTGGGCATTGTAAGATATGATTGGAAATTCTGAATGATATTCTACCTAAAGAGATGATTGAGTGTAGGAAAGAATCAATAATAAAGGAGGACAAAAGCAAAGAAGAAAGTGAAATTACCTCTCACTTGAAGGAACAATTCAGACTATCCCTTGCCAAGCTTAAGAAGAAAATGAATGAGTTAAGGCAATTCATGAACTCAACCACATGAATTTACATCTATTGTGTCTAGTGGCCCCATGCAGTCAAAAATTACAAGGATAAGATGGATCAGATTGAGACAAAACTGAATGACATTGGAAAAAACTTTGACATGTCTCAACATCCAGATGGCATTATCAGAAGAAGAATCTGGGAGCTACAGATAGCTCAAATAAAAATTCAACTATCCAAGAATGTTCTTTTGGACACCTTTTGGAAGGTAAAAGACTTAATTGAGTGCACATTGGAGAAGTTGGTGGAAATTCTAAAAAATGGTGAAAAATTGGAAGAAGCAATCACAATTCCTGAATCTCTCATTGAGATTATCAACAAGACTTTCAAAAACAATAGCTTGATTATCAACATTGGAATTGAAATTTATGGTTGGAAGAAGTTTCTTCCACAAGTGAAGAAAAAAAATAAGATAATCTTTTATAGATAGCAACAAATTGTTACCAAGTTTTTGCAATTTTGGTTAAAGGAGAAGAACTATAAGCATATATGTGCTAAATTTTTGAAGAATTGATGATTTGGAACATGTGTTTTGTCACTTTTTGTCAATTTTTTTGGAATATCGCATCCAATATTTTTCATTGATGTCAAAGGGGGAGATAATGCAGTGAAAAATTCCTTATAAGGGGAGAGAATGCCTTACGAATCTCAAGGGGAGAAAGTGTAGCAAGTAGTATGGCAGTATACCTATAATGATTCTAACACTTAGTCATTTTTCACTAAGTGTTGCCATCAATGCCAAAGGGGGAGATTGTTGGCATATAGCTAAGGAGTTTGGCTTGTAGGTGTTGTCATTGATGGAAACCCAAGTCATGCACCTCAATTCTTGCATCTGAATGAGCAACACTATTTTGCCTCCTACCGACAGAACAGAGTAAAGAACAGGGGATCTAGTTAAAGGCATAAAAGTTGATCTAGTCATCCCACCAGACATATATTTTTGGTTATGGATCTCTTAGGAAGTTTTGTAGAGGCTTGTAGTATCTTGTTTTTGATGTGCACTCACTAGTAAGTGATCTAGGAGGTATGGTGCACTGATTTTTTAATTATCTATGCTAGAAGGCCGACCCGACAAAGATGGAATTCACGGATAAATATGATCGAATTAATTATAAGTCTCAATGTTGGATTAAGTTTTATTTGGGTCCTCTCTTTGTCTTAACCAACTTTGGAGGATGCACATAAAGATTTTGTGGTGGATCTAGCTGCCAAGTTAAAATAACTTAATACATTATGAAGTCGATTGTTGGATGAGTAAGTCTTTGATTGCAAATATATATAAAAGATTGTTTTTATCATTTAAATATATATAGAAGGTGTACAAATATTAAGAACTGTGAATTGTGAGATCTAGCAGAGCTATAATACGAATTTGATCCTGAGTTATGCGAAGAGAAGTAAAGAGTAGAAGAGGGCAAGAGAAGTGTAAAGTTAGAGAGTAGATACAGAATGAGATCCATGAGCTTCACCAAAACTATTACCTGGCATGGTTAGATGTTATTATATCAGTTCACCCTTTAGATGGCTTTAATCTAAGTTTTGTAGGGAGTAAGCCTCTCTCTTTTGAGCAGTGAGCTTGAGGGAGTGTGTCTGAATGCAAGTGCATTCCTTTTGTAAACACTATATTTTGAGGACTCAAATTGTGGATTAATATCCATCGTGGTTTTTCCCCTAATAGGGTTTCCATGCAAAAATATGTATGATGATGTTATGGATGTTTACTTTCAATGCATACATCTTTTCCTTAATGCAATGATGAAATGGTTTTATGTTTTGATTGGACAAAGCTTAAATATTATTGAACACTGAATCACCACCCCTCTTAGTGTTCCCTTGAGTCCAACAATCATTGCATATCTATTGGACCTATCATGGATCTTAATGTCCATATTATCGGGGATTTCTACTATTGGTGCTTTTAGTGTAGAAAAATGGATCCCTTGACATAATTTCACTTGTTTGGGCCTTCCTTATGGATTTTGGCTTCAGATTGCCTTGATTTAGTGTTGTAATGTGGATAAAACATTCACATTAGGTCTTGGGCATTTGTAAACTAGTAGATTTTAATGGTACCTTGCTAAAGTGTTCTCAAGTGTTGTAACACATTTTTACACTTTTCTAAGGTTTTATCAAACAAGCAGGCATAATAAATGTAACTTTAATCAAAATTAATACTAATTTTGTCTAATAGTGTTGTAAAGTGTTGTAACACACTTTTAGACTTATCTAGTCTTGTCATTAATAATTGGGATTTCTTAGGATTTAATTGACCCTATTTTGCATCCATAAGCCTTATTTATTGCACCTTTTCAAGGATAATCTCGACACCAATCATTAACCAATCATAATTTAGGTGTTTATGGCTTGTGTGGCCCAGATTTAGGGACTTGGTACTCATTCACCACCTTGGGAAAATGGTTCCCACCTAGATCTTTCGGCCTCGAACCAGTTTTCACACATTTTTAGACACTTTTAGTTTTTGGTCCCATACATTATGTCTAATGGGACTCATTCACCACCTTGGGTGAATGAGTCCAGCGTGACCAAAATTCAATTTCAATTCAAATTTTCGGTGGTATTTTATTCTCGTAGATCTGATGTCAGCTTGTACTGTTGTAATTTTCAAAATTCTTACATAATTGGGTATAAATACAAGGTTCTTTCTCTCATTTTCACACCTAGCATTCAAGAGAGTTTACAAGAGAATTTGAGCATTCACAAGAGCATTTGAGCATTCACAAGATCATTAAAGATCATTCAAGGGAAAATTATCAATTATTTTAGAGTAGCATTCAAGTGCCAATCATGATGTCAAAGATTGCTTATATCATATTTGTTATTGTGCTAAAAATTATGACATAGAGTTTATGATTCAAGCAAGTGTTTCAAGAAAGATCAACATCATTCAAGAAAGAGTCAAGAACCAGATCCATTGCAACCATTTCAATCATATTTGCAAAACCTTATTACTAGGGTTTGGTGAGTTGCAACATTTTCTTTTGTTCATTTGAATCATTCTCCATTCATATTTGCTTTCATTTCAAGGTTTAATTACCAACAAGGGGTTCGACCAAGGCAAACCCCTATCCAATAACCCAAAAAAAATTTGCCTCCTTTGTGTGTGATTTGCAAGTTTAGGTTGTATATTTCACAAGGAGAAATATTGGAGAAAAGTTGTCAAGTGATCAAAGTTCTCAAAGTTGTCATCAACCCTTGGAGAAACTTGGAGAAGACCTACCAGTGGCAATTTGCAGTTTCGAATCCAAAAAATTAGCCAAGAAGAGTAGAGCAAGTTGAGAAGAATAGAATTAGGTCCCAAACTTCTATAAAATTAAAAGTGGATTGATTCGCTACAAGTGGCGAATGAGTCCCACTATACAGGCCTAATAGATATTTTTATAGATCTAGATACCCTTTTAGCAGAAACCTGTTCCAACACATTTTTTCAGAAATAGGATTGATTCACCTAGCTTGGTGAATGAGTCCTAGCCAGCCTTGATAGAAAATTTCTCAATGATTCAGAACTCCATTCTACTTTCTTTGGTTTTCTAGGTGCATACTTTCCATCTTTACCATTTTTTGTTGCATTTCATTCATCTTTCTAGGTCATTTAGTGTTAATTTACATTCAATTAGGGTTTCATTTTACATTTTTCATTTCATTATCTTTTGCAAGTCTAAAATTGGTGGTGAGCTCCTCATTAGATCTAATTCAACCTTTAGGATAGCCGTCTTGCAAGATCTCTTTCTCCTTTGGAAGGAGATCTCAAGGGTTTATTTTTTAGTGAAGTGTATGAAGATTGCCCCTTTCCTTTCAGGTCCAAAACCCTAGAGGTGAAAGAAAGGATCCACAATATTGTTCATTTCATTTTGGTGAAATTGCATATAAAGCATCATAATTCTGACTTGGAGTACATTTACATCCTAGATTTAGCTTGCATTAACATTGCATTATGATCCGCATTAGTTAATTTTCATTCTAGGGTTTCAAGTTTTATATTAGTGAAATCTCATTTAGCTTGCATTTTTGCATCTAGTTTCATTGAAAATCATTAAAATTCTACATTTGCATCTCAAACATAGATCAAAAAGCATAAAAAACATAAAATCCAATCCAAAAATCTTGAAAAAATTGTTAAAAATCATTCTTGGGGCTCATTCGCCACCTTGGATGAATCAGTCCCTCTACACATTTTGCATTGCATTTTCTGGAATTTAGAATTCAATTTCCAAGTTTCTATTTGTTGTTATTTACTTTCTATTTTAGTTTCTAGAATTTATGTTACAAGCATTTCATTGTTCTTAGCTTACTTTTAATTTGCACTCACATTGCATTTAGTAGCCATTGCATGAGTATTTGGTGTCCTATTGCTAATACTTTAGTGAGATGAAGTTCGAGACTCATGTCATCTCGTAGGAGCACAATCATTATGGATCTTGGGTTGTCTAGCTCTTTCACTCCTAGTATTGATACTAGTACACTAGATATGGGCAATCACTTTAACAACTTGTTGCCTTCAAGTAGTATGCAAGTTGAACCAAGGAATAGTAGTGTCCCATAAGAAAACATAATTCAAATTCATGAGGACCTAGAAAACTTACAAAACCAAGTGCAAAATGAAAACATATCAACTACTACCATCCCTACCATAGATAACATCCATGGTAGGGATGGAAGCAGTTGATATGTTTTCATTTTGCACTTGGTGTTGTAATTTTTCTAGGTCCTCATAAATTTGAATTATGTTTTCGTATGGGATACTATCATTTCTTGGTTCAACTTGCATACTACTTGCATGCTTGAAAGTTAAGATGGCCTTGACCTTATGAAAAATATTGTTCAAATGTTTGAGAAACACCTCCCCCCAACCACTATTTTTCCTTTGCCAACAAACAATGTCACAAGCCGAGGAGGAACTCAAATTCCTCCTCTCTCAAAAATTGCCTCACTACCTACATATACCCCTCCTCAAGTCACAACAACAATGCAACATGTTAGTAATGTGATTCCTTGTTTGGGTATTCCTGCTAGCATCCCTAGTTTCTATGTGGCATCACATATTATATCTCCTACCACATTACCACATATAAGCATTCCATTCACTTGTCCTATGAACACATACACGCCTTCAACTTTATCACTTCCATCTCATAAGACAAGTAATGACCCTCTTATAGCTCAAATCTTTCAAACCATTTCATTGCTCCAAAAGAAATTTTCCACCATCAATCAAAATCAAAATGGCCCACCTACATATTATATCCGAAGTAGTCCATTGTCCTTAGAAATACTACAAACACTGATGCCACAAGGTGTAGAGGTGCCTAGATTTGAGAAATATGGAGGGAGGGGTGATCCTTCTAACCATGTCAATGCCTATTTTGTCTTATGTAGTGACTTTTTCCTTAATGATAAACTGTTGGAAAAACTTTTTCCTTGATCATTAAAAGACACCACCATTGAATGGTTCTCCTCTTTACCTAGAAACTCAATTAGTTCATTCAATAAACTTGTTGATTCATTTGTGAACAATTTCCAAGTTTATATGACTCTAGAGATGACCTTGGCTAATTTGATAAGATGCAAGCAAGAAGAAGAAGAAAATTTAACTGGCTTTATTCCCAAATTGATGTCAAGGTCCCTGACCCTCACCTTCAAAAGATGTTCATATAAAATTTATAAAGAAAAATCCAAAAAAAGATTACAATGATGAATTCCCATCCTCCATGCACTAGTGTATTTCCCTTCATGATTACCAAAATTTAGTTATTAGGAGATATACAAAGTCCATTTCTAGCTGAATGGAGAGATCCAAGCTTGCAAACAAAAAAAAATCCCAAAATTTTAGAAAACAAAATAAAGGGTTCCTCCAATTCAATCCTCCTCAACAAACAACTCACAATGCCAATAACCAAGTAGAATTCGTTAAAGCCTCGATACCCTTTAGCTATGGGGACCTGAAAAGACAATTCCCTCCCTTACCTGATACCCTTCATAACACAATGTCTCAACTTTTAGATCAAATTAATACCTTGCCTCCCATCAAAACACCTAATCCCAATAAACCTTTACCCCTGAGCTTTAGATCAAATGATTATTGCCACTATCACCAAAAAATGGACAATACACAAGACATTGTAAGTGTCTTAAACATCTCATGGAAGACCTCATTGATTCTAGTCATCTTTCCATTAAAGGTTTTAGTGATCAAGGAAATAAATTTGTTGCCTATCCTAGCCAAAAGTTGAAAATTTTCAGCAACCCCATGCCAAAACATAATATTTCATCTGTCAAAGCTAGCATAACTAAAAATAATGATATGATGAATGTCAACACAAATGATGAAAAAAAGGATTATATTCTAAATAATTCTATCAATAATAATCCTATAGATTAAATGGTAGGGGTGATAGTCTTCAGCCCTCGTAAGGGCCAAACTAATAATCCTCTTGACATTGCTTTCTCCTCTAAGGATATAATTAAACATGTCATTGATGGTCCTCTTTACATAGTCATCCATATCTATGATAAGCCCACTAATGGGATACTAATAGATCTCACATGTGGAGAGAACATGATCACTGAGGAAGTTTTACTTTTGCATGAGCTCTATCAAGACACATACGATAAACCAAAAGCATGGATCAAGAAACATAATGGTTTTTCTTGTCCTACAATAGGATTAATCACCTTACCATTGCAAATATGACAAAAGATATTAGATGTAACATTCTTCATCATCCCATAGTTGGACTAGTTTCCTGTGAAGTTAGGCCACCCATGGCTTCACTCTATGCAAGTTGTCCCTTCAATTGTGCATAAATGCTTAAAATTTTCCTTTGACAATGAAATATTCAATGTCCACCATAGTGGCTTCAACCTATTTTCATCCAAAGGAAATTATTCCTTAGATTCCTTTTGGCCAGAGCCCATGGAACCTATAAATCCATGAGAAGACTTATTTTTCCTATCCTACCAAAAATTCAAGGAAAAGAAGATAGTTGAATTGTCTCTCTGAAACATGTCCCCATCAACATCTCAACCTACCATCCTTGAAGAAAAAATGCTTGAACCTAAAAAAGAACCAAACAACCATTTCCAACCTAAAAAAAAACAATCACCTACCTCCTACAAGCGACCAAGAGATAACGAAAACAATCCCATTACACCTCCTAGAATAAAACAAGTTTACAAAGTCAAAGAGAAAGTGGCTGAAAATCCTCGTGAGGTCTCTTCCATTCCTCCCCTTAGGGAAGAAATGAAACCTATGGTTGATCAACCTTCTCCTACACAAATCCAACTTGAGAAAAAAACTAAAATAAATAGAGGTGCTAGAGAGTGTAGTCGTATACGTCATTCTATTGCTCACAAGTTACATGAGGAATTAAACAAAGAAAATCAAAATCCAAACTTGATTGAAGCAATACATGACCATCCTCCCTCTTCACCGAAATAGGATCTTTTGATACAACCTCCACAACAAGAGGTAACCTCTTCTAGGGAAATTATCATATGACCTCCTATTGTGATAAAATTAGAGGACAATTACAAGGTTCCTAAAATTGATGAAGAGGTGCATAATGAATTCAATATTGCATTGTTTTCCTCTTCCATGAACTTAGATGAAATTTTTTTTATAAGGAGTATTGAACTTGGTGCTTCCCCTAGTTTGGCACTTTCTCTTGTCCCTTTAGCTAGCTCCCTACCTTTAGTATACAATGAACATGATTGGGAGGCATATGACCTGGTCATAGGTTGACTTGCTCGTGCCTTACTAGCCTTTTGCATTATTTATATTTATTTTTCATTTTCTTTTGTGTGATTGCATGTGCGTGATGTGATCCCTTGTGATGTTATGTTTGATATTATCTCTCTCTTTGTGTCATTCCTTTATTTTTACCTTCATTCCTCTCTATGCTGTAAATCCTTTTTTGCACTTGTGTTTTCCTTTTGGGGGTGATGCAAGGTGTTGAGACACTCATGTCTCTTCCATGTTGACCCAAAAGGCTTTATTTTTCCTTTGCCTTTTCATTTTTCATTTTTCTCTTTCGTCTTTTGTTTTACTTTTGGAGATGACACAATTCATCGAGACATTCATGTCTCTTCCATTTTGACCCAAAAGGTTTTTATTTTTTTTCGCTCTCTTCGTGTCAATCTTCTAGTTCTATGTGTGTTTGGGTAATGACGATAGTTTCTTCTCTCTATAAACATTTCAACAAGAACATATTGACCCCAAATCCATAGATCCCTTATGTGTTTGGTGTTTTCATTTTTGGGGCAACCCCTCTCTCTTTTTTTTTCACATGATGTAGCCTTACTTGGAAACATATGAATTGGCATAAAGCTTTCCAAGTTGGCTCTGAGGTCTTCTTTCTGGTTTGAATTTATCATTTACTAATTTAAATTAATTCCTCACATCATGGTGTTTAGAAATTTATTTAAAGTGGTGGCATACATTGGCATTATTCTTTTGCATTCTTCATTTTCAAGGTTCATGGTGCAACGCTTTTTATTTCATAAGATGCATTTTTCAATTTCTGCATGACATTGGGTGTGATGTCCTTCATGAGTTTGATCTCTCTTAGCATATTACATTCCTCTTAGGGGCTTGATGGAACACACTGCATCCCCTAAGTTTTTAATTTTCTATTCTTTGATTGGTCCTCTCTTGGAGACATTAGAAACAATGTTCCCTAAGTTAAAGACCTTGCATGAACTAAGAAAAACTCCTTTGAACATTCCCTATTTTTCATTTTTTGTTATATGGCCACCTTTCATAACACAGCTTGCATGCCTATAGAGCCTTCCTATTTTTTCATGAGCTCCAAGCATACAAAAAATTTCTTGCCTCGTGAAGCTCAAAAATTAGTTTTTTTGTGGCACCTTATTAAAGTTATCAGGAGGTATAACTTTGGTATGGTTTGAGCGAGAAGCTTGACTGAAAAATGACTTTCCCCATAGCCACTTACATGTGTGTGAGTGCACACTAGATACGAGTGTATGTTTCTCACCTTTTAGGACTTCTCACCTAGAGGAAAACCAAGAGTTTCATTTCCTCAGAGTGAGTATACATTGTTTAGACAACCAACCTAGATCTCATCCACATCGTGATGGAAAAATGATTGAAGCTTGATTTGATCCTCTTTTACCTTTTTTTGTCTTTCATCTTTGGAAGTGTATGCTTGTGCTTTGTTGTTGCTCTTTATATCATTCTCCTGTGTGCTCTTTTGTGCCCATGTTGATTTGTCTTGGGATCTTGATCCTGGGGGCTTGATCACCCCTCTTGATATTTGTTGTCTCATCTTATTGGAATTGGTACATTTGAACTCCTCTTGATGAATTTTTGTCTACTTTATTGTGATTTTGAAGAAATTTCATCCTCTCACTAAACTAGGGGCTAAATGTAGTGTAGAAAAATGGATCCCTTGACATTATTACAATCGTTTGGGCCCTCCTTGTGGATTTTGGCTTAATGTTGCATCAATTTAGTGTTGTAATGTGGATAACACATTCACATTAGGTCTTGGGCCCTTATGAAATACTAGATTTTAGTGGTACCTTGCTAGAGTGTTGTGAAGTGTTGTAACACACTTTCACACTTTTCTAGGGTTATTTCAAATAACCAAGCATAATAAACACAATTTTAATCAAAATAAATCCTTATCTTCCCTCATTTGGACTGTTTTAAAGTGTTGTAACACACTTTCACAATTATCTAGGCTTCTCATTAATAATTGGGCTTTATTAGGGTTTAATTGGCCCTATTGTGCATCCACAAGCCTCATTTATTGCATATTTTTGAGGATAATCTCGACACTAATCAGTAACCGATTATTATTCAGGTGTTTCTAGCTTATGTGGCCCAAATTTAGGGATTTGGGACTCATTCGCCACCTTGGGCGAATGGGTCCCACCTGGACCTTTTTGCCCCAAACTGGTTTTCACACATTTCTAGAAACTTTTGGCTTTTGGTCCCATACATTATGTATGATAGGACTCATTGACCACCTTGGGAAAATGAGTCTCATGTGACCAAAATTCAAATTTAATTCAAAATTTGGTAGGATTTGATTCTCCTAGATCTGATGTCATCTTGTAATGTTGTAGTTTTGGGAATTCTTGCATAATTGGGTATAAATACAAGGTTCTCTCTCTCATTTTCACACCTAGGATTCAAGTGAGTTCACAAGAGCATTTGAGCATTCACAAAATCATTGAATAGCATTCAAGGGTAGATTATCAAGCATTTTAGAGCAGCATTAAAGTGTCAATCATTTTGTCAAAGATTACATATATCATATTTGTTATAATTGTGCTAACAATTGTGATGTAGAGTTTATGATTCAAGGAAGTGTTTCAAGAAAGATCAAAATCATTCAAGAAAGAGTCAAGAACCACATCCATTACAACCATTTCAAGCATATTTATAGCATTTTATTGCTAGGGTTTGGTGAGTTGCAATATTGTCTTTTTTTCATTCATCATTTTTCTTTTATATTTGCTTTCATTTCAAGGTTTCATTACCAAAAAGGGGTTTGACCAAGGAAAACCCCTATCCACTAACCCAAAAACATTTTTTTCTCTCCTTTGTGTGTGATTTATAGGTTTAGGTTGTATATTTCACAAGGAGCGAGATTGGAGAAAATATTTCAAGTGATCAAAGTTGTCATCAACCCTTGGAGAAACTTGGAGAAGACCTATAGGTGGAAATTTGCAATTTCGGATCCAGAAATCTATCAAGAAGAGTAGAGCACGTTGAGAAGAAAAAAATAAAGTCCTGAACTTCCAGAAAATAAAAAGTGGACTGATTCACCACAAGTGGTGAATGAGTCCCACTATATAGACCTAAGATATATTTTAATAGATTTGGATACCCTTTTGCCAGAAACCTATTTTGACACATTTTTTCCAGAAATAGGACTGGTTCACCCAGCCTAGTGAATGAGTCCTAGTCATCCTTGCCAATAAATTTCTCAATGATCTAGACCTCCATTCTGCCTTCTTCAATTTTCCAAGTGCATACTTTCCATCTTTATATTTTTCCATTGCATTTCATTTATCTTTCTAGGTCATTTAGGGTTAGTTTGCATTCAATTAGGGTTTTACTTTACATCTTGCATTTCATTTTCATTTCCAAGTCTAAACTCAGTGGTGAACCCCTCACTAGATCTCATTCAACCTTTAGGACATCCCTCTTGCAAGATCTATTTCTCCTTTGCAAAGAGATCTCAAGGGTCTTTTTTTGAGTGAAGTGTATGAAGATTGCCCCTTTCCTTTTAGGTCCAAAACCCTAGAGGTTAAATAAAGGATCCATAATATTCTTAATTTTAGTGCTAATTCTTCCTTGGTTTCCTTTTGGAGTAATCTATGTACCTTTTTGTTGTTCCTTTGAACTATATAAATGTAGTAGTTGGTTACCCATGCATTTTAGTGAGCTGGAGAATTTACCATATGTACATTCTTGCATTCATATTTTTTGGAGGTGGCCTTCTATTTTCACTTGATCAGTTCTCTTCAAACTATTGGTACTAGTGTTTTTGACCTCTATATTACATGATTGAGTAGCATCATTAAGGTCACTCATGAAGATTCATGTGGAATTTGTATCTTCAACTATCAAATGTTTATCTTTTTCTTTTTTTCTATCTAATCATCATTCAAGTAGTGTTCTTAGGGGTGCTCATGCATATTTTTGTCTTCTTAATCCCACTGATCATTTCTTTTAGAGGAGGTTGTTCCTTTCAACACTATAGCAATCATTATTTGATAGTTATCTACAACTTATTATTTCTTTAGTGATTTTATTCATGATCCTATTATTTTTGGGACATTTGTTTGAAGGTTCTTAATTATTTATTTATCTTTACTCTTTAGTTATGAGAGAATAGATTTTTGTACATGAGATCCTCATCAAACCTTATTTCTCATGACCCATTCTTTGACTTTTTTCTTTGCATGTATTCAATTTTTATAGTTTTTATCTAATCTCTAAGTTACACTTAAGGGAGTGGTCACACCGACAAAAGGATATAGAAGTCACAAAAAATACTAACCTAGGAATTGGACATTCCAGAAGGTGACTAACATCTTCTCATGGTCATTCATTTACTTGTCAAACTAGGGAACATATACTTGAAATGGAGCGGCACTATATGTGCACTAAGAACCGGTTTTAGCCATAACTTTCTAGAAGTAAATGCTTGAAAGGGATTCTAACTCATATGCAAGGACATGAAATAAAGTCTTACTAACTTAAGCATCACTTAACTAAAGCAGGAATCATAATTACAATTATTGGGAAACAAACCATGAACTGGCCTTATGCCTGCAAGAACAGTTTAAGACTGAGTTTGCACTAAAACATACTGGAATAAAATTCTAACAGGTAAATAACAGAAAGCAAATAGCTAACTACAGATACTTACTAAGTGGGCCCCTTTAGAAAGCATCAACCAATTATGCAAGAATGGAACTCAAAACTTCATCAGCTTCTTATTCATAACTTAGAATCACATACATGCTTGTTTGTTTGTAAGAAAGCTTAATACAAAGCTCTGTCTTTTATTATAATAGTAAACTGATTACACTATGTTCTATCTCTACTCTCTAATCTAATCTCTTCTTAATTAACCCATTCACTCACAGAGGAACCTTTATTTAAAGAGAAACATCTAACTAACTAACCAACTAACAGAGAAAGACACGGATGTAAATGTCACCTAAGACTGAGGAACATACTTCATAAATGCAAGTCTATCCATACAACAGATTCAGAGGAAATCTAGAGCTCCACTCTTCCTAGATTGATGATCCATTCAGTTTCTTCCCAAAGACCTGAAGAAAGAAGTCTCGCTTGAAATGACTCCTGCGATGGTGCGCTGAAAATGGATTATTCCACGAGGCCATGTTTTGCTATGCATTGACTTGTTCATACCAACTTCAACAACCTGTAGAACACATGGCAACAAAAGCAAAAGAGGGAATGCACTCATAATAGCATGAAATTCCTCATTAATCACACACATCCAATTCATCTTATCTATCAAAAAACTACATATATCGTATCAGTCAATTGGGAAGTCAAAACAGGGTAATGATCATAGATATACTAAGATATTTATGCTGCAAGTCTAGAAGTGCTTGTCATTGAATACTACCCATTAACATTAAAAGTTCATAACCATAGAGTTTAAAACATTCATAAAAAAAGAGCAAGAGTTTTTAAAACTTATAACATGATATCCAATTTATAACCACATTTTGGGCTCATCATTTGCTCCCTACTTTATCTAATGCTAGTCCTCCAGCATTAATCTTTCTAGTTGTATCCCTGAAGTCTGTAGGAGTCACATGGCCCTGTAATGTAGTCCCAAATCTATAGTAGAAACCCCTGTAGTTCTGCCATCTTTCATATCATCGGGCTTCTATGTCTTCATTGATATTCGTGGCCTGATAAGGATACAGTGGCCATATTAAGGTAGGAGGCCTGAATGTCAGAGGCAACCATAATTCAAACCTTTTATGAAGACCTATCTGCATATATCTTTTAGACATCCTAATAGCTGCTCTTAAGTTTAAGGGACTATGGGGCTCAGACTTCTTTAAACCAGTTGTTAGATTTTCCCATCTTGTTTTGCTTCTGGAAGTTGAAAGCTTCCAGAATGAATATGGTTGGATTTTGAACTCGTCATAAACCTGTTTTCTAATATCAAATATCCTTACCCTTGCTGCAGGGTCATAAAAACCATATGCTACAGAAAACCAGGCCCTCAGAAATGTTTGGGGGTCTGTGCTTTCTGATCTCAGTGGAACAGGTTCTCTTCACTCGGCCTCCTCATAGTCCTCAGATTGTTCCCATAATTAATTTCATTTGCTGCCCAAGACATTAGTGATCTCAAATGTATGTCACCAATAAACAGAAGTGGATTCCACTCAGTTTCACAAGGAATTAATAAACCATGCAAATAAAACTCACACATGGAATTCCTTAGCCAGTCAGGTGGCATTTGATAAGCATCATAGAATTCTTTAGCAATATTTGGAACAGGGTCAAGGTTTTTAGAAATCCTCATCAACTGAAACCACATAAACTGATCTTTGAGGCACATTGCATATATTCTATGTGGTGGCCTACATTCCATGATCTTCCCTGCCACCTTCATCATTTCATTCATCTTTTCCTTCACCTCCTGGAGTTCCTATTTTTGATTTTCAATCTCTTTCTTTAACTTCTTATTTTCTTCCTCCCACAGACTTTGCTGCATTTGAGTTTTAGCTAGAAGGTGGAGACTCAAGGTCTGAAGTGTCATAGGACTCCATATTTCCTGAAGGTGTTCTAAGGATTTGGTTAGCAGTGGTCTCTTATATACAACTAATGTCTAGCATGTTTCAGAAGGTAATGGAATTGCATGGGATGCCTTAGGCTGCTCAAATTGCTCTTGTTCTTGCTGCAGGACAAACCCTTGTTGATGGTCAACAGGGGACTGTGCTTCCTTCAAAATTCTTCCAGTTGCCTCAACCAAGTCATCAAGACTCGACATTCTTCCCTCATTATTACTATCTCGCTGTCCTTCCCCAACTTCCCCTGTTTCTTCTTGTATATCATCAAGAATTTCTGAGGTGCCGAGTGGGAAATTCTCAGATATACTCTGAGTACTTTCATGAATGAGTTTCATGGATTCCTAAAAAATGAAAATTATTTCAGGTTGGGTAGAAGAGGGTGGAGTAGTTTGACTTCGTTTTCTTGCAGAAGTTCTCCTAGGTAATGCAGTTGAGGCAGGAGATTCATTGGCATCTTTTCTCTTCCCAGATTGCTTGGGGGTTTGAGAATCAGTAGGAGAGGATGATGAAACCGTGGTGGCATTGGGTGTTGCTGCAAGAGAAAGCCGAGTAGCTTGTTTTTGCTTCTTGGTTTGAGGTTTTTCTCCTAGGGTATGCCCAGTGCTAGATGGTTTGGCTATCTTGGTTTTCCCTTTTTCACTCCTTGTAGTATACCTGGTTTTAACTGGGGTAGAGGGCTCAGTTATAACGGTTGCAGGACTAGGTGTTGCAGGAGAAGCAGGGGATTCATGCTCAGCTTCTTGACTTGAAGACTCTACTTTTTTTTCTCTTTTTCTTGGGTTTTGCAGGCAGTGTTCTTGGAGGTTCAGGAGGCAGCAGCCCTTTCTGGGCAAAAAATTCTTGCCAGGAAATGGGTGATACGTCCCTTAGGGAATGCTCAATCAGTAGTTTTATAAGTGCATGATGAGAAATTGAATTGTCTTTTCCCTTCTGAGTTTCACAGGCACTGTGCTCTAAAAGATTTGACAAAAAATTTGGGACATTGATAGCTAACCCGTGCCTTATATGACTTAGCAGCTTAAAATAGTAGGAGTGCAAATAAGAAAAGCATCCTTCACAAGTTAAGTACTTGATTATAATGGAGGCATATTCCGAGTAGGGATATGGCAGTGAGGCCCTTTTGCACCCTTGCTTTGAAACTTCCAAGGGTCCATCAGTTGGGAATGTGAACTCTGCCCTGGCAGAGATGGCATCCCTTCCTAAAAGAAAATTTTCTCCAATTGCAGGAAGCCCTATTATCTTAGCAATTCATTCCTCAGTGACTACTACTGCTAAGCCCCATACTGTAGCCTCTCCTTCAGAGAGAGTTCTTAAGAATTCACTAGCAACTTCATCATCAAAAGAATCGGTGCTCAAAAAGTAGTTCAACCATCCACATATACTAAATGCTTGAACTATCTAAGGGTCCTGTGTTAAGGCTTCATGAGCCACTTGTTCATGTTGTACAAGCTAATAGCCCATATTCTCAAATGTTTCTGCTAAAAACCTTAAATCTCAACTTCTTCTAAATATTTGAAAAACTCTTTTCTCTGCTCTGCTTCTCTTTTTAGCTTCTTTACCATTTACTTTGCCAGAAAAAATATAAAAGACAATTGTAGCATTCAATGATTTCTAGCAACTACTTAATTGAGCAGTTAACTTGCTGATCTAGGAAAAAAATGCATTCATTTGGCGGCATGTATGATAAAAATTGTCTTTACTAAATATGGAAATAGCAAATTATCCCCACCCCCTACTTAAGATTTGACATGTGTCCACACATGTGGGAAAGGATAGGCAAGGTATGGGGAGTAATGACAGGAATGACTGATAGACAAATTGCAATAAATGAATAAATAAAATTAATGAATGATGTGATGAATAGAAAGAATATCGCATACCTTTTAATTAATGTCTACGGATGTTGGTAGATCTCACAGTACAACCAAAAATGACGGCTTGAAAAGAAACCATAAATGAATGTGGTACGGTAGATGGATGATGTGGATGGGTGGATGATGGTGATGGATGGTGACGGAGAAAGTGGTTTTCATAAAAAGAAAACCTTTATTATGGACGTTTAACATAAATCAAAGAGATGTTGCAGGAAGAGGACTGAAGCCCTATGCTGCATGAAGATCGTTGGCCGCAGACAAAACAAACTATTGCATGAGCTCTTCTTTTGAAGCCGGTTTATGGTACAACCATAGACGATGTCCATTAACCAACAGTTTGAAGCGGACAAGATCAATTGTCACCAACTGTATCGAACCATTATCAAATACATTCTCAATTTCATACGGACCCAGCCACCTTGTTGTAAGCTTACCCTGATTTTCTTTATATTTGGAGTCATAGAGTAGGGCCCAATCACCAGCAGAAAATCACTTTGTCTTGATATGGTGATTGTGCCACTTCTTCCTTTGTTGTTGCACTACTTCAGTATGCTGCAGGGCAGCTTTCCACATCTCATCCAATGCATTCAACTAGAGGAGGCATTCCTTTTGTGCTTCAGAAAGATCAATCTATAGCTGTAAAGCAGCCCTCAAGGTTTTATGTTCAAATTCGATTGACAACATAGCAGTCTTTCCATAAAGTAGCTCAAAAGGTGTGAACCCTGTAGTGGTTTTCCAGGTTGTCCTATAGGCCTAGACTGCTTTTGGAAGATGGCTGCTCCAATTTTTCTTATGTAATTGCACTGTTTTGGTGAGGATTGCTTCCAACTCTCTGTTAATAACCTCCACCTGGCCATTGGCTTGAGGGTGATATGGACCTGATTTCTTATGTTTGATCTTATAATCATTCATCAATGTTGTGATTAGTGTTGATGTGAATTGAGCTCCCTGATCAGTTATGAGTTCCCTTGGAACTCCAAATCTAGTAAAAATTTATTCATACAGGAATTTAGCAACTGTGTTGTCCCTGGCATGTGTCATTTCCTTTACCTCTACCCATTTGTTTACATAGTTAGTACACACCAAAATGTAGGACTTTCCATTGGATGGCGGGTCTATAGGACCAACAAAATCCATACCCCACTTGTCAAAGGGGGTGACTACCACCTGAGGATGCAGAGGCATTTCATCAATCTTTGTTGGTTGCCCCATTCATTGGCATCTGTCACATTTCCTGGTATATGCTACTGCATCTTTGTGTAAAGTGGTCCAATAATACCCGGTGTTAAGTACCTTCATTGTTGTTCTTTTAGATGCAAAATTCCCACCACATGGCTCGTCATGACAAGCATGCAGTATGTCATATGTCTCATCTTCCCTCACACACCTACACATGACTTGATCTGGTCTAGTATAGAACAAACAATCTGCTATCCAGGAAAAGTTGAAACTCTTCTCCATCAGCAGCTTTCTTTCTTTTGGGGAGAAGTGAGCTGGAATCCTGTTAGCTGTTAAGTAGTTTGCAATATCTGCATACCATAGAGTGCGAGCAACGATATAAAATAGATTTTCATCAGGAAAAGTATCATGAATTACCTCAGATGTGGCAGGTGTAGCTATTTGAATTCTTGACAGGAAATCAGCCACCACATTTTCCCTGCTTGGCTTGTCAATAACTATGATATCAAACTCCTGCAACAACAATAGCCACCTTGCTAACCTTCCAGAAATTGTAGGTTTATTCATAAGGTACCATATTGCTGCATGGTCAGTGTGAACAAATACTTGGTAGCCAGTTACATAATGCCTAAACTTATTCAGAGCATACACTACTGCTAGCAACTCCTCTATGATAGTGTAATTCAATTCTAGGCCTTGTAGATTCTTGCTGACGAAATAGATAGCATGCTCAATGGAATTCTCCTTCTATCCTAACACAGCCCCTATGGCATAATCAGATGCATCTGTATGTATGTGAAAGGGCAGACTCCACTTTGGTCCTTGAAGAATAGGTGCTTTAGTAAGTAGGTCCTTCAACTGCAGGAAAGACTTGTCATAGGCCTCAGTCCAGTGATATTCAGAGTTCTTAGTTAATAAGGCATACAATGGACTCGCTATTTTTCTGAAATCTTTTATAAATCTCCTATAATATCCAGCATGTCCTAAGAAGCTCCTAACATCTTTTTGTTTTATAGGTGCTGGCAAAGTTAGAATAACTTCAATTTTTGCAAGATTTACTTGGATTCTAGTCTGAGAGATGTGATGGCCTAAAACGATGCCTTCTTGCATCATCATGAAACACTTTTCACTATTCAAAGATAAATTATGCTCCTTACATCGTTTCAACACCTTTTCTAAATTTGCTAATGCTTCCTCATAGGTTATTCCATAAGTGGTGAAGTCATCCATGTAAATCTCCATGGAGTCATTGGAAATGTCAGCAAAGATACTAATGATTGCTCTTTGAAATGTGGTGGGAGCATTGCACAAACCAAAAAGTAAGACAGAGTAAGCAAAAGTCCCCCATGGACAAGTAAATGTTGTTTTGTCCTAGTCAGCAGGGGAAATTTTAATTTGGTTGTACCCACTATATCCATCCAAAAAGGAGAAATACTTCTTACCAAACAATGAGTCCAACACTTGATCAACAAATGGTAGTGGAAAGTGATCCTTTTTAGTTGCAGTATTCAATTCCCTGTAGTCTACACAAACTCTCCATTCTCCATTTTTTTTAGGATCAATTACCTATGGAGATACCCATTGACTATCTAAAATAGGGTGGATGAAACCAGCGTCAAGCAATTTTTGGAGCTCATTTTTAACTATTTCCCTGAGTGCTGGGTTTATCCTTCTTTGAGGCTACCTAACAGGTGAACAATCTTCTTTAATGTAGATCCTATGAGTACAGAGCTGAGGATCTATTCCCTTCATATCCCCATAGTCCCATGCAAAAGATTTGTGTTGATCTTGAAGCATTGTGACTAGGGTAGTTTGTTGAGTTTGAAGTAGCTTACTATTGATATTTAGATAGTGACCTGGCGACAGCTCAATTTGCTTGGTAAGATCATTCATGGAATTTACTGATAAAGGTGGTGTCTGTATTTCTTGAGGAAGCAAATGTTGAAAAACTGTAGGGACTTTAAATGGCAGGGTCTCAAGGCTCAGCTGCTATAGGAAAGATTGCTCATTAACAAATTGGCTACTCATGTCAAATTTGGACTGCAACATTTGGAAAAGTAGGTCATCCTCACTCAAAAGTTGTGAAAATGGATTAGTTTGCAGCATCATTAGCTGGGCCAATGAGTTAACATCTTCTGCTTCTTCTCCTAAGTCTGGCCAAATTGGTTTAGACAGGTGTGGCTGAGGTTGGGCAGGTGGGTATAAGGCCAATTTCTTTGTTGACTAACCATCAGAGATCGTCATATCTCCTAAACGACATCCTATAAAAGCATCAACTATGGCTAACCATGGTCTACCTAGGATAATAGGATATCCCCCCAAAGTTGCCTTAGTGGACAATATGGTGAAATCTACCAAGTACTCCCAAGAATCAAGGTTGACAATGATATCTTCTACCATACCATTAGGTGTTACAGTGGAACTATCAGTAAGCTGTAGGATGGTAGGTGTAGACCTAATGGTAAGGATCTTCCAATACTTCATAGTATGCTAGGTCATTACATTGATGGCTGCACCAAGGTCGATCAAAACATTTTACCAGCTGACCATTAATATTGATTTGTACCACAGGACTACCAGGGTCAGCATATTTTGGCAGAACTACCTTTCCTAACATAATATCCTCCAGCTTCCCAAGAACATGGATAGTTTGGGGATTTTTTTTCTTTCTTCCTGGTTTCTTCAAACAGGATTCCTTAATGGCTTTTCCATAAAGTGGGACATCTTTTATGGCTTGGAAGAGTGGGATTTGGATGTGTACATTTTTTAGCTGATCCAAAATATTAAAGGTAGGCTCTTTTGGTGGCTTGGGTGTAGTATCTTGCAATCTCTGAGGAAAAGGTGGTTTGGCTTGATGCTGTAGGACAGGCTCTTTAGAAGCAGTATCTGACAAAGATATATTGGCTGCGGGAGCAAGGGGTTGTTTAGTAACAGAATATGGAATTTTAGTAATTACTGGCAGCTGTGGAGCAGGAAGTGTTGTTCCATATCTGAGATGGATATCATTAATATGCAAGGAGTAAGCTGGATAATGATTGGCCTCTGCAAAATACATAGGCTGCTGTTGCGACTGCTTATTATTAGGATTTGGCAATGGTTGAGCAGGCATAGGTGTTTGTTTTGGAGGGCTAGTATTTGTAGGACATGCTGATGAAGGTGGCATGAGAGCCGGAGGTTGTGGCTGCTGTGGCTGAAAGAATTGTAGGGGTTGGTTCTGCCATTGTTGAGGGCTTCTCCACTGAGGATTCTGTTGCCAGTTACCTTGGGGTGGAGTCCATTGTCCTTGCGGTTGTTGCCAACCTCCTTGAGGAGATTGCCATTGTTGACTCTGATGGCTAGGCCATTGGGATTGAGAGGTATTCCAAGGTGGGGGTGTGCCATATGTAGGTTGCCATTGGTTATTATAATTAGAGTAAGAATTACCACAAGTCAAAGGGTCTTGAGGCATACCTTGTCTTTGAGCCTATGGGTGTCTTTGTACAACATAGAATACTTGGTCGTCATCACCCTCAACTGGCCTAAAGTTACTAGGTAATTGCTTAGCCTCCATATTAGCCATCGTCTTGCATCTACAGTCGCGCTTCTTCTGTCAGAAATGTGGACAAAACTTGGCCAAGATTGCTTCAGCTTCCTCATGCTTCTTCCGAGCTTGCATAGTATCCAGCTGTGTAGCCATATTATTAATGATACTTGCTTGAAATTAGACAGCAAGTGTGAAATCTCCATCCGTGAAACTCCATTGTTAGAAGATTTTCCCATTGTGGCCTGATGACCTCTGCCTTTCTTAACACTTGCTCGAGAGTAATTACGGCATATGTCCTTAATATCACCCCAAGGCACTTGGGTTATATCACCTCCTCCCATTAGGTCCAGAGCATCAATAAAGGAATCATTAATTCCCCTCAGAAAAAGTATTTTCTGAGATTCTTCATTAAGAGTATGGTCTGAATTCTTTTTCAAGGAAAACAAAAACCTTGAGACATAGTCTTCCAAGTTTTCATCCTCTTTCTATTGAATTCATAATATATCATCACCTTTATTACCACTCTTGCAATATTCTTTATATACTCAAGAAACTTGGTTTGCATGAGTGCCCAACTATTAACAACATCCCTCCCCAAACTCATGAACCATCTTAAAGCACCCTCTTTCAAAGTGGAAAGAAACAACTTAAGCTTATGAGGATTTCTGGTATAATCATAACTTCGACAGAGGATGTCAAACTCAAACAAGAAAGTGTTTGGGTCTTCAGTAATTAGTCCATAGAACTTGGGAAGTAATGAAGAAGGAATATTTTTGAGGTTATCATCACCTTGCTAGGAAATGATAGGGAATTCAAAAGTAGGAGGAACATTAGGTGGATTTTGTGCCATATTGGCCTGATGAAGTATCAAAACAAATAGATTTTCTGGAGGTTTCTCATCGACAAGGTCAAAGGGAAATTCAGCAAGGGGGTCTTCAGCAAATGGATTGGTATCTTGGTTTCCTTCTTCCTCAAATAGATTGTAAGCTGGTTCAAAATTATTGTTGGTGAATAGAGGATTTGGTAGGCTTCCTAGAGCATCTCTTCTTCTATGCATGTAACAAACTTAACTAAAATGAAAAATTTCTAAAATTTTGAACACTAAAACTATTTCTAAAAATGGTTAGGACAGGTTCTCAGCTTGACACCATCCCCGACAATGGCACCAAAAAATGGTCGCGCCCACAAAAGGATATAGAAGTCACGGAAAATCCTAACCTGGGAATTGGACATTCCAGCAGGTGACTAACATCTTCTCATGGTCATTCATTTACTTGTCAAACCAAGGAATGTATACTTGAAATGGAGCGGCACTGTATGTGCACTAAGAACCAGTTTTAGCCATAACTTTCTAGAAGTAAATGCTTGAAAGGAATTCTAACTCTGATGCAAGGACATGAAATAAAGTCTTACTAACTTAAGCATCACTTAACTAAAGCAGGAATCACAACAATAATTACTGGGAAACAAACCATGAACTGGCCTTATGCTACAGGAACAGACACAGGGATGGATTCCTTATGCTACAGGAACAGTTTAAGACTGAATTTGCACTAAAACTTACTGGAATGAAATTCTAACCAGTAAACAGAAAGCAAATAGCTAAATATAAATACTTACTAAGTGGGCCCCCTTAGCAAGCATCAACCAATTATGCAAGAATGGAACTCAAAACTTCATCAACTTCTTATTCATAACTCAGAATCACATACATGGTTGTTTGCTTGTAAGAAAGCTTAATACAAAGCTCTATCTTTCATTATAATAGTAAATTGATTACACTTTGTTCTATCTCTACTCTCTAATCTAATATCTTCTTAATTAACCCGTTCACTCGCGCAGGAGGAACCTTTATTTAAAGAGAAACATCTAACTAACTAACCAACTAATAGAGAAAGACACGGATGTAAATGTCATGTGGGACTGAGGAATAGACTTCATAAATGCAAGTCTATCTACATAATAGATTCAGAGGATATCTAGAGCTCCACTCTTCCTAGATTGATGATCCATTTGGTTTCTTCCCAAAGACCCGGACAAAGAAGTCTCGCTTGAAATGACTCCTTCGATAGTACGCTGAAAATGGCTTATTCCGTGAGGCCATGTTTTGTTGTGCATTGACTTGTTCATACCAGCTTCAACAACCTATAGAACACATGGCAACAGAAGAAAAATAAGGCATGCACTCATAATAGCAAGACATTCCTCATTAATCACACACATCCAATTCATCTTATCTATCCAAAAACTACATATATCGTATCAGTCAATTGGGAAGTCAAAACAGGGTAATGATCATAGATATACTAAGATATTTATGCTGCAAGTTTAGAAGTGCTTGTCATTGAATACTACCCATTAACATTAAAAGTTCATAACCATAGAGTTTAAAACATTCATAAAATGAGAGCAAGAGTTTTTTAAACTTATAACATGATATCTAATTTATAACCACATTCTGGGCTCATCAAGGAGGGTGTTGGAGTAATAATTTATTAGATATGTTTAATTAGTCTATAATTTATTATTAGGTTTATTTTATTTTATGCACTTAATTTCAACTTTTAAGTGCTTTCTTCTTTTATTAGTTTCAACTATTATTAAATTATTATGTATCATCACATAGGATGTTGACACTTTTCATGATAGATAATCCTTTTTTATTTAGGTTTTTCTCTTATAAGAACTCTCCATTATATTATTGCAAAACTCTAGCAACTCTATAACTATGTAAGCTTTTGTTTTTAGGAAATAGAAAACCATTACTTGCAACTCTCATGTGTGGAAGTTTTTATTTACTATTTGATCCTTGCTTGACTATTTTCTCATAATTTTGACATTGGTATAGGTTCGGGACATTTATTTTCATAAAATTATTTGAACATTAGGGTCGATGAGTCTAGAATAGATTTTTTACTGAGATAATTTATGGTGGACCTTGAATGCAAATAGGTGGGTGAAAGGAGAAAAAAAGGAAAGGAAAGAAAATAAATCAAAGAGAAAAATGGAAACTAAAAGTTAGAAAATGATAAGTTATATAGGAGAACCATGTCCCTCCAACATTGAGAGCCTTGTTGATGATCTAGAGCATATCAAGCTAGAGAAAAAGGAATAAGTTGAGGAATCAAAAACCATTTTAGGAAAACCTAAGAAACCATCATCAATTTGTGACATGTGTATGAGATGTGGTTGAAACATTCCAATGCGAAGTAAATGTGTATACATCCTCCCTCTATTTTTTTGTTGTCGAATTCAAAACAAGAGGAAGAACTAGAAGAGATACCTCTCTCAAATAGTGATTCACAATATCATGATAAACTTATTTAAATAAGGATATAAATTCATTACTACAAATAAAGATCTATTTTTTGTGTGGAATATCAATGAATTTATAATTATTTTTATTTAATATATGTGAATGTTTGCAGTTTGAAATAAATGCATGATTCTTATTGATTTGTATGAGATAAATAAACTAATTTAAACTACAACTTCATACCCAGAGTTAAAATGATGTGAACAAGGGTAAACCTTGACCATGGAAGTCAAGATGGCTCAAGTCAACAATTTGAAAAATCAATAGCTAAATTATACCAAATATTAACCACTCTAAATGAAGCCAAGGTAATATTAAAATTCCTTGAGCAAGAATTTAGATGGGTAAGTGGTCTTGAGAGTGCCTAGTCAAGAAAATGGAAAAATAATAATAATTAAAAGCAGAATACTCTCAATTCTCAAGGAGAAGCTCACCAGAATATAGAAAACCAAGTATACATGAGATATCATATGATCAATGAATTAGCTACAAACATGAAAAACGTTACTCCACCAAATTCTGATGAAACCATGATAGGAGATGTAACCAAATCCTAGCTCATAGAAATAGAAAATATTTTGAGATAAGGAACTATTCTAAAATACCAAAGGAAATTTTGGGAGCATAACAATGAATTGGTGGAGCATAAATATGGTGAATTCAAAGAAGAAAATAGATTCAAGACTAAGTTCCCTAAGCATAAATTGTGATTAGTTTATAATCATATTTAGGTAGAGGTAGCTACCTCATCTCTATTCTTACTAGAAGCTCACCCGTTTCTAGAATCATTGACAAGGAGATATGACGATGATTGAATACTAGGAGAAATTTACCAGGCTAATCAAATATGAACCTCAATATTAAAAGGGTGGGAGGTTTGGGATAAGGAAATTAATAATGGGCCTTAATTCATAGATTTCTATTGAGGTTGATTTCCATGGTCTAACAACTATGGACTAGGTGTTTGAAAAAAGCTATTAAGTAGGATTAGAAATTGAAGCTCATATTGGTGTATCAATGTAGGACTAAGAAGAAATTTGGATGGAACAAATTAGCACCATCATCCAAAAAGAAAGGATGATGTCAAGAATCTAAGATAAAAAATCAAAAGGGATCTAGGAATAATAGAAATAGTTCCAAAAATGAATGGAGGAATAGGCATATGACAAAAAAGGAGAATTTTAATAACAACCACCCTATAGAGAAGACATGCCTCTTGGAGGTAGTTTAAACTATGGTGGAGACATTTACACAAATGAGTGCCCAAACAAGAATAAAAGGAATCCATACCAAGGTAGACCCTTGACTTCTCAACAACAATCCTTTTAGTAGAGGATTCAAGCAACGATGGATAATCACCAAGATTAGTATCAGGTTACCTTTGGGTATACAAATTTTAATTTAATAAATACAAAAACCACATAAAAAAATTTATTGCATAAATTGTTAGAGAAAACTCTTATAAGAATCATTTATATGGCTAAGTCATAGAATATATAATATACAAAATACTCTAGATCTCAGGCAGAGCAATGTTTGTTCAAAGACATAGTTAATTTTTCCACTTTCTCAATGGAAGTCAATTTGTATATCACTCCTTTAGGCTTTTATGGTGTTATTTTTGTGATGAGTTGGTTATGGTAGAATCTGGCCAAAGTATTCTATTTTCATAAAATATTAGAGTGTCTAGATGACATTGGGAACCTGAAATTATTCCAAGTATATTAGCATGAGGTTAAGGTTGGGAAAATCTCTACTATGCAATTGGAAAGAGCATGAGGAAAAGTTTTCCAAATATTTGTAGTAAAAATGGAGCATGTATAAGCAATAATAGAGAATCTATTTTTATGACCAATAGTTCTATGAGTCTCATAAGATTTATTAAATTACTAAAGGGAACTTATAGAATTCTAAGGAACCCTTATCAAAGAATACCCATTCCTTTATTATTTTCAAGATGTATTTCTTGAAGATCTACTTGGATTACTTCCCAAGAGAATATTCAACTTATTGATTGATTTAATACCTCATTTAAGACTAGTATCTAAATTACCTTATAAGATGATCACTACATAGTTAATAGATTTGAAAGCTCAATTACAAGAACTATTAACCAAGGGTTTGATTAGACCCAACATCTCACCTTTGGGTGCACTAGTGATTTTTGTCAAGAAAAAATATGGAATACTACATCTTTGCATAGATTATCATACACTAAATAAAATAGCAATAAAGACTAAGTATCCTCTACCTCACATTAATGATCCTTCTCATTAAATGTATACTACCACAATATTTTTAAAGATCGATCTTAGATCAAAATACCATCAATTGATACTAAAGGATGAAGATATCCATAAATTTTCTTTTAAAATAAGGTTTGAACACTATAAGCTGATAGTTCTAACCTTTCGACTAAAAATTGACTCTACAACTTTATAAATTTAATAAAATAAAAATTGATATTGTCTTGAAAAATTTGTGTTAGTGATTTTGGATGACATTTTGATATACTCCAAGAATGAAGAACATATGTAACACTTGAGAATTGTTTTGGAATGGTTGAGACACCCTACACTTTATAGAAAATTTTCAAAGTGCACTTTATTTTAGAAAGAGGTGAAATTCTTAGGCCAAACATCTCAGAAGAAAGAATTATAGTTGACCATTCAATTATCAAGGCTATCTTAGAATGACCTAAACCTAAGAATTTGCATGAAGCACATAGCTTCAAGGGAATAACTATTTAATATAAAAAGTTAGTATTAAACTTATCAAAGATAACTATCCCATGACTTCTCTTAAATTTTTTATTTTTTTTGAATGGTTAGAAAAATGTCAAGACACCTTCACATTCTTAAAGAGAAATTGACTACAATGCCTACTCTAAAAGTACCTAACCCTGAAGGTCATTTTTTAGTTGTCAGATATGTGTTAGGAAAATATTTAGTAAGTTTACTAATGAACAAAGGTTGAGTAGTAGCCCATGTATTTTGTATTTTTTCATGTAGGTTGTACTTGGTGGGGTATTACACTAGGGTACTAGTTGCCCTAGTCTGGATATGCAAAATTTTAGGAATTGAAATTTGATATATGTATAATAGGGTATATGGGTCTCTGATCATAAAAACGTGGATATGAATTTTAATAGTTTGTGCCATAACAAAAAAGTATCCATTTTCCTTACTTAACTTGGGAATAATTGTCATTAAATTAACCTAACTTTTTCCTAGGTTTAGTGTTGTAATGTGTTCTACACATTCACATTAATCTTGGGCCCTTTGTAATGAAATTTTATTAATCTTTACCCTATTTTAGGCATTGTAAAGTGTTGTCACACACTTTAACACTTATCTAGGGTCTCATTAATTAATCGTGGTTAATTGAGCTTAATTAGCCCCTCTAATTTAAATTTAAGCCTTATTTATGACACCATCCAAGGATCCATCCCAAAACCTTGTACTCAAATTGCATAACATTAAATTTGAAAAAATAAAGGTCCTCGAAAATCGTACCAAGAAACATTCGCCTTTAGTGGCGAATGGGTCCTCTCCACATAGGACCCCCTTTCTTTGCATATTTGACATGGGTTTTTGATGTTCTTTCACCCTCTCGAAGAAAGGTCCTAGAAACTTGTGCCAAGACCCATTCACCTTTAGTGTTTAAAGTGTCCTCTTTGAGTAGGACACCTATTTTTGAATTTAATTATGGTGGGATTCTAATGATTTTCTATTCTAGATTAGGTGTTGGCTTGAATTATTTGAATTTTGGGGTTAATCTATAGATTTAGTATAAATAAGGGGTTAATTCACATTGTTTCTCCTAGCAAGTTCAAGTTATCATAAGAGCACATTCAAAAGAGAGTTATAGAGAACTCCAAGAGCATTTCAAAGGCATTCTAAGGTAGATTATGAAGATTTTATTACATAAATTCAAGATCATTCTATCATGTCTTTAAGGTATAATGCATTCAAGCATGTTGATTGAGCTAAGATAGTTGATGTATCATTGAAGATATACTTGTAAGAATCATTATATATCTTATTTTAGATCAAGATCTACATCTATCATGGACACCACATGTTAGTTTGTAGATTTACACTTCAATACAACTTCCAAGGTATCAACATTTCATAATTTCATGCTTTAGTTACATTATTTCATCATTTGGTTTAATTACCTATAAGGGGTTTGACTTAGGCAAACCCCTATTCTCTAAAAATCAACAAGTTTTTCTTCACTTGGATGTGTGTTTGCGAACTTATAGCTCTTAGATAAAGTGGAGAATAAAATGGAAGCAAAAATTATCAAAATTGTCAAGTTGCAAAGTTGTCATTCATAGTGCAAGAACACAGAATCAAGGCTACAAAATTTGTTACATGTATTTGGGAACTAACAACTGATGATCTGAGAGTTTAGACATCAAGAAAAAGAACCCAAATCCCAGTTTCAAGAACCCTAACATGGACCCATTCGCCACTATAGGCGAATGAGTCCTTTGTGACCCAAAAATAGGCATCTTGTAGCAAGGTACACATCACTTTGAGCTCTTAAAGCTCCCCCATAGTTGCTATAATAGTTAGGGTTACTTTATGATTGTTATTTGCATCATATTACACACAAAATCACATGATTTTAGGGTGAGAATAAGTGGTCTATCATTTGGATTTGGGTAAACCCTATTTTCCCCCTAACCATTAATGGTGAACCTGACGTGAATATTGCAATTTTCTGATTTTGAAGTCTTTCATGCATCTTAGGTTAGATCTTGCATTCCTTTTTATTTGTGTTTGCATTGAATTAGATTCATTTAGGGTTTCTTTCTTGAAATTTAAACTTGCATCTCATTTAGGGTTTAGAATAGCATTGTTTTGCACTCTCTAAATCTGAAAAATACATAAATAAATTAGTCATTGTTCATATCATTTAGATCTCATACATTTGCATTTGAAAATAAAAGTAACACTGCATTTCAATTTAGATCTTCGAATTCATCATTTTATTGCATTTTCACATTGCACTTCTAGAAAATCTAAAACTAAAAGTGATTCTCTTAGACCTGGAATTGAAATACTTTACCAAAAGCTTGAAAATCCTTCAAAAATAGTTTTAAAATACCTAACCAGGACCCATTTTCATTTATTGGTGAATGAGTCCCTAATCAAGTCAAACCTAAACCTTCTAGCATTTGAAAAAGCATTAAAAATCATTCAAAAATCAGCATAAACATCTCAAAAATACCTAACCAGGACCCATTCACCCTTACTAGAAAATGAGCCCATGTTATGTACTAATCTGCATTTTCTAGAAATTAAAATCTCCATTCCAGGCTTCTATTTGCTGCTGTTACTTTCCTATTTCATTTTTTGGATTTGTCGTTTCATCAAATTCATTGCATTTAGCTAAAATTGCTTCATTTTAGTGCATTGCCAAGAATCAAAATTGCATTTACTCGATATTTCATTTTTAGTTTATTGCATTATGTAATCATTAAATTACATTGTGTAGAATTTGAAAATTGCATTTCATTCTAGGTCATTACACTACCCCTTTCCATTTAGGGTTTTTACACTAGGTTTGTAAAACTTGTATGAGCTTTACAACTTGGTGTCTTATTAGCAATACTATTGTAAGACATAGTTTGAGGCTCATGTCATCCTGTGATATCTCACTCACCATGGATCTTGGGTTTTCTAACTCTCTCTTCGATAGTGTTTATAATCAAACCTCCATGGCTCATGGTTTGCATACTTCATTGCCCATGGATTCATCTCCTACAATCAATGTGTATGATGCTATAAACAAACCAGATGAACAAATAGAAAAATTCCAAGAGAATATCCTTATTGAAAGCATAGAAATTAGTATGATTCCCATCATACAAAATCTAAGGAAAGTGCTTAAAATTCAAAATGAAACAAAAATTTTCTATAGCCTTAGTTACTTCTCTCATGAGTATTTGAACAAACGCAACAAAAATAATATACATGACATGGCCAACCTTATTGAAGCTAGCGAAATAAAGAATGATGTGATGAAAGTTGACACAGATGATGAAAAAAACATAAGATATCAATGAAGTACAACTGATTAAAATGGTAAGATTTATTGAATCTAGACCTCTTAAGGTCTCAACTAAAAATCCTCTTGACATTTATTTCTCACAAAATCACATACACAAGTGTGCAACTGATGGTCCTCTTTATATAGCTGTTCGAATTAGTGATAAGATCACTAATGGGATATTAATTGATCCTCTTTGTGGAGAGAATGTGATCACTAAAGAATTATTATATGTGCATGAACTATATCAAGATACATATGACAAACTGAAAGCATGTATCAAGGTGCATAATGGTTTTTCTTTTCCTATGATGGGCTCGATAGATCTCCCTTTAAAAGTTGGATAGAAAATATAAACTGTCTCATTTAAGACCATTCCACAATCAAACCAATTTTGTGTGAGGCTAGGCTATCGATAGCTTCCCTCCATGAATTCCATCACTTCATTTGTGCATAAATGTCTAAATTATCCATTTGGAAATGATATATTTACTATGCATCATAGTGGATTTAATCCTGCATTGGCTCGAGGGAATTTTTCATTAGATTTATTTTTTCTCGAGCCTATGGAACTCATCAAGCCTCATGGGGATTTATTTTTAAAATCATATAAAAGTTCAAGGAAAAGAAAATATCAGAAGTATACCTTCAAAACATACCTCATCCTATGATTGAAACACCTATTCTTGATGAAACAATGATTGAACTAAAAGACCTTCTAAACATTCAAGAACAACCTATAGAAAAGCCTCCTAAAATTTCTTAGAAGAGACCGCGAGATAACAAAAACAATATCATTGTCCCTACTAGAGTCAAAGAAGTCTACAAAGTTAGAGAGAAATTGATTGATCAACCTACTATTGTTTCTTATATTCCTCCAAAGGAAGAGAAGGAACCTATGATTGAAAAACCCACTCTTACACAAAACAAATTGAAAATAGATTGAAACAAAATTGAAGGGCCAGAGAGAGTAGGCATAGATGATGTTCTATTGCTCGTAAGTTAAAAACTCAAGAAGACAAGAACAACATATAAAATCAAAATCTTAACTTACCTGAAGTAATGCATGATGACTCTATACCCTCATCATAACATAAACAAGAACCTTCCATGGAAGTTGTCATTTGACCTCCTATTGTGATAAATTTAGATGATGACATTGACATTGAAATTATTGATGAAGTGCACGATGATTTGAATACATAGTTTTCTTCTTCTATGAGCTTAACTGGAAAATCTCCTAAAAAGGGTGTTGAACTTGGTGCTTCCCCTAGTTCGACACTTGCACTTTTCCCTTTAGCTAGTTGTTCGCCTTCTATTTATATAGACTGAGATTGGGATGTAGATGAATTGCTTTCGGTTGACTCGCATGTGCTTCACTAGTCTTTTACATTTTCATTTTTCTTTATGTTATTACATGTGTGTAATGTCACCCCCCATGATGTTTCGTTTGATGTATCTCTCTCTTTTTGAGCATTCCACTATATGTGACTAAATTCTTCTCTATGTAAAAATCATTTTTTATTTGTCTTGTGTTTTACTTTTGAGGATGACACAAGGCGTCAAGACATTTAGATCTCTCCCATCTTGACCCAAAATATTTTCCTTTTTATCTTTTTCATTTGTCTTGTGTTTTCCTTTTAGGGATCACACAAGGCATTGATACATTTAGATCTCTTCCATGTTGACCCGAAAGGATTTTTCTTTATTTTCACTATCTTTGTGTAATTCTTCTAGTTCTATGAGTATTTGGGAAATGATGACAGTTCTGAGCTCTCTAAAACAATATTGTAGTAAAGACATATTGACCCTGAATCCATAGATCCCTTATGTATTTTTGGGGGAAACCCTTCCTTCCTATTTCATGAGGAAACTTTATTTTGGAAACATATGACTTTGCATAGGGTTTTCCAAGGAAATCTCTCATGTCTTAGGACAAAGCACTAGCTAATTTAAAGCAATTGCTCACATCAATAATGTAGCAATTTCTTTAAAGTAGGGGAATACATCGATGAAATCTTTCAAAAAAATTCATGACATGATTTTGTTTTTTCTTGTGACATGTATTTTTCTTGGTGGTTTTACTAGGTTTGATGTCCTCTAATAGTGTGATATTTCTAAGCATATGATCTCCTTTAGTTGCATGATGTGAATGAGGCATCCGAGAAGTGGTGATCTGATATCCTTGACTTGTCCTCTCTTGGAGATATTAGGCATGGTGCTCCCTAAGAAGAAGACCTTACATGAACAAAGAAAAATCCCCTTCAACAAAAAATTATAAACATGACATTCAAAAGCATACAAAAGAATTACATTGTGGTGCATTATCAAAGTTTTCAAGAGGATAACTTCGGTATGGTATGAGAGGCTAATAAGATTCTCTCATTTTCCACCTCATTGGGACAACTCACCTAGTGGAGAGATCAAAGTTCCACTACACCAAAGTGAACATACATGTTTGGGATAACTCACCTAGTGGAAAGACTAAGGTTCCATTACCCTAGAGTGAGAAATGCATGTTACAGACAAACAACCTTTTTCTACATCGCATTGGAATGGTTGTGCTTGATCCTTTGTTTTTCTTGTCCTTTGAGAGGGTATGGCTATGTATCTTTTTTATTGCTACATACTAAAGTTTCTTGAGTGTCTACTTTAGTGTGAGTTTGTCATAGGGGAAAACTCTAACTAAAGTAGGGGCAAAATGTAGTAACAGAAAAAGTATCCCTTTTCCTTACTTAATTTGGGAATAATTGTCATTGAATTAACCTAACTTTTCCTAGTTTTATTGTTGTAATGTGTTGTACACATTCACATTAATATTGGGCCCTTTTTAATTAAATTTACTTAATTTGTACCCTATTTTAGGCATTGTAAAGTTCTATAACACACTTTCACACTTATCTAGGGTCTCATTAATTGATTGTTGTTAATTGAGCTTAATTAATCCCTTTAACTCAAATTTAAGCCTTATTTATGACACCTTCCGAGGATCCATCTTGGCACCCAGTAATCAAATTGCATAATATTAAAATTGGAAAAATTAAGGTACTAGAAAATTGTGCCTGGACTCATTTTCCTATAGTCACAAATGGGTCGTCTCCACATAGGACCACCCTTTCTTTGCATATTTGACATGGGTTTTTGATGTTCTTTCGCCCGCTTGAAGCAAGGTCCTTGAAAATTTTGTCAAGACCCATTTTCCTTTAGTGGCGAATGGGTCCTCCTTGGGTAGGAAACCTATTTTTGAATTTAATTATGGCCGGATTCTAATGATTTTGTATTCTATATTTGGTGTCAACTTGAATTATTTGAATTTTGGGGTTAATCTCTAGATCTAGTATAAATAAGGGTTTAATTCACATTGTTTCTCCTAACAAGTTCAATTTATCGTAAGAGCACATTCACAAGAGCATTAGAGAGAAATTCAAGACCATTTCAAAGGAATTCTAAGGTACATTATCAAGAGTTTATTGTAGCAATTCAAGATCATTCCATCATGTGTAAGGCATAATGCATTCAATTATATTGATTGAGCAAAGATAGTTGATGTAGCATTGAATATCCGCTTGCAAGAATTGTTATATATCTTTTTGGAGATCAAGATCTACATTCTTCATGGCCACCACATGCTAGTTTGCAGATTTAGACTCCAAGACAAATTCCAAGGTATCAATATTTCAGAATTTCATGCTTCAATTACATTATTTCATCATTTGGATTAATTACCTATAAGGGTTTTGACTGAGGAAAACCCATATCCACTAAAAATCAACAAGTTTATTATCCCTTAAATGTGTGTTTATAGATTTACTGGTTCAAGATCAAGTGGAGAAGAAATTGGAAGCAAAATTGTCAAAATTGTCAAGTTGCAAAGTTGTCATTCATAGTGCAAGAACACATAATCAAGGCTATATAATTTGTTACAAGTTTTTGGGAGCTAACAACCGAGGATTTGATATTGCAGAAATCAAGAAAAATAACCCAAATCTCAGTTTCAATAACCCTAACATTGACCCATTCTCCACTAAAGTCGAATGAGTCCTTTGTGACATAAAAATAGGCATTTTGCAGTAAGGTACACATCACTTTGAGCTCTAAAAACTCCCCTCATAGTTTCTATAATACTTAGGGTTAGTTTTTTATTATTATTGACATCATATCACACACAAAATCACATGATTTTAGGGTGAGAATAAGTGGTATATCATTTGGATTTTGGTAAACCCTATTTCCCCCCTAATTAGTTTGGAAATAATCAACTTTCCCTAATTTGAAGATAAAATGTGCACAAACATTTGAACAAAGATTTTGAAGCCTTGAAATATCCTATCCACTTGAATCAACTTTAGACCTATAATCTTCAAGAAGGACAAGGGGATAAGGGTGTCTTTGTTAAACCCCATTTTGGTGTTTCCACCTCCACACTCGACTATGATGATAATGATATAAATCACAATCTATTAAGAGTAGAGAAAACTAGATTAAAATAACTGATAAATAATACATATATAACTTACTACTCATATATGTATTTGTTGTTCGATTGAAGTCAATTTTCTCATCACATACAAGGAGAAATTAGATGATTCTTAGACACCATGCAAGTGTTAGTACTCCTAATAATAATAGACATGAATATGGAAACATCTTGCAATGCATACACATGAATTTTTGATGTATTGCAGACTTGTAATTGATTGTAATTATTTTGTAGATATTCTCCTCTGGAAATAAAATTAATTGCCTTTTGGATACTAGATTAATCAATAATTCAATTAGATATTCAAATGGAGGGAAATGCTTGCATTTCTATGATTTTCAATATATTTTACATTAAACATTATGAGAAGTTGACAAAGGAATTTGAATTCATAAAAATATTGAGGTCGATATTAAGATCTAATATTTAAGGCCTAATTAAGTGGGACAATGGTGCTAGAAACCCTAGCCTGTCCCTTTTTAGCTTTTCAAAAATCCATTAAATAAATATTTAATTTAATTTCCTGAATTTAAATCAATTTCCTAAAGATGACAATCAAATAGATAAATGATAAGCATAATTATGCACATGTACTTAGGAGGGTACAAAACCTAGTGTGAAATTATCAAGGGTGACAATTTATGAAACTACACACCCTAAATATAGTACATCATAAATATATAGATATCTATTTATTTTTTTGGAATATTATCATTTATGTTTCCTAGTTTATTCTTTTTACTGTGGAATCAATCTCATGTTCATAGATTTGACCTCATATTTTTTTAATTTTAAATTTAAATCAAGCTAACTTCTATGTATTTCAGTAGTAGTTATGAGTTGATGAAACATGTTTGTGTGAATTATTATTATGCCATTATATTCAAAGATATTAAATTAAATTAATTTTAAATTACCTTTGAAGTAAATATCATTTGTCATAGGATTAATTTTTAGAATAAAATTTCAATTTGATACTCTAAAAGAATAAATATACAAGGAATCACCCTAGTAGCACTAATATGTTGAAAACTTAATATTTACGATGGAACAAGTATAAAGTAATTTTTTACAAGTTAAGCAACGAGAGCTTATTTCATAGCGATTTTGGAATCCTCTAAAGTTATTCTTAGATATCACCAATCTTTAGAGCATGTTATATGTCAAAGAATCTGATAAATTAGAGAATAGGAGCACACATGATATATGATCAAATCTACATGTTACAGGACCAATCCATGAACATTGGAACAATATACAAGAGTTGACTCATTCTAGATACAAATATAGATCTTACATAAAATTTGAGACAAGACAAAAATAAGCATATCCTATTTCTTGTTCCTAAAAAATCTAGAATCTAAAAAAAAATAGAAATGTCTTTTCCTAAATCAACACTTAATTATAAATTATATGAATAGAAGGTAGTTATCTAGAAATTTGATTCAAATCTTATATGACATATGGATATAAGTGATTCATTGACATGTAGGAGACTTGAGGTTGATTAAATGAATGCATTGAAACTTGTAAAGATATTATAGGTCACTTTCACAACTATGTAAAAAATCTACATAATTATGTATTTGACTCAAGTTTGTAGATAGAAAATTTAGTGTAAATATAATATTATCTAAATTTGATACTTACTTTCTAGTTTTCTGAGACGCTTAGAATTTATTTTGTTTCAAAGATGATATATAGGAACATTTTTCAAGGAGTTTTGTATGTAGAGTGTAATCTCGCTTGGTCAAATCTCTAGAGTATCAATTTAATGGCATTTAAAAAGATAAAAATAATAAGAAGTCATATAACGGATTCCCTAAACTTTGATGTAAGAAAATAATTCAATAATAAATACATTGATTATGTGAATAAATATTTAAATATGTATTAAATATCTAGATGTTGAATCAAGTTTTATCAATAAATAAAAATTAATCTTTAAATACAATTTTAAAAGTAATAAATAAAAATTTAATGATAATTAGAATCAAGACATACTAATTAATTGAAAACAGTTAATAATGGTAAAAAATTAAAAAATCTGAGTCAATCCTACAAATTTAAATCTAAATCTAAACGATAAAAAGATAAACAAAAAATCGTGACCGAACCCTAAAAAAAGAATAAATGTAGACGCGCCTCGGATCGCGAAAGCAGTGTACCTTGGATTCTTTGCTTCACAAAATAAGTTTCCTTAAATATGGCTTTCTTTTTCGTGGGAGTAGTGCCGATTATATTTCTTTGTGGAAAAGATGAATGGAAGCACACGGAAGGAAGGAGAGTCGTATATATCTTTTAGACTGGATAAAATGGGCGTGAAGGAAACGCGACATTCCTTTTGTCCATCTGTAGGCCTACACGCTTCCTCAATACACAGCGAGTTCAAGGAAAAATTCATATAAAATGAATTTTATTCTCTTTCCAATAATACGTTTAAAAAAATGATTGAGAACAATGTAATGCATTGTAGCTCAAAAGGATAAGAAGTAAACAATTGATACACTTGGTTAGCATTGGGAAAAGATTGATAATGGGATTAAAAAACAAACGCAGTAAATTCTATCCTGTCCTCCATTCTTTGCTCGATAAAATAAGCTTCCTTTTATGATATGAAATGACAGGCATATGAATATGGTTTTTCTTTTAAGTGGGAGGGGTTCCCTATTCTATTTCTAGTTCCCTGGTATAACACGCATCAATGATTAAGGAAATATGACGGGAAATAACTTTATGCAGCAGACGAATGGATTAATAAGCTCATGCATAACCAGCTGTTAGTTTGTATTCTGCTGGTCTTTGACTGTTTCAAAAATTCTGTAAACCTTTATTATGATTAAAACAATAAAAAATTAAATCTTATCCATACGATATCGCCACCTGTGTAGCCACAGCAGACACCGCCATTTCAAAGAAGAATGGAAGCGGACGAAAGCAAATGGAGTCATGTAAATCTTCTAAAATGACGTGGGATGCCAATCAAATGGCGTGGAAGAAGTGCAGGCATCCTAAATTTATGTTTACATCAAATACGGTAGGCAAAAGACACCGCCACTTGAGATAGCCATCTAAAAGTATAGGTGCCTAAAAATGGCATGCAACCACTTAATTCAAAACTAGCTTGAAAAGGAAATTAGTTGGTTAAAAATAACACAGGGAGGAAAAATAGGTAAATAGTTCCTTAGCACTCATCAAAAGCTTATAATTTATGCTAACATCCCCCTAAAGCATAGCTTAGGTGGGCACAAAGAAATTGGGTCCCAACAATAGGCTTGATGAGGTACCCAAGTATAATGCAATCTCTCATAAAACAAAGAAAGGGAGAAAAAATAATGGGAAAAACATCCCCCCTAGAAGAGAGAAAAGGAGATAAAAAGGACTTCACAATCACCCCAAAGATGATGTTGATTTTGAACTAGACCACACCAAAAGAAAGTCTCATAGATGAATGGAACTCATCTCAATAGAAGGTTTGGTGAAAATGTTAATAACCTACTTTGAAGGCTAGCAAAAGACTACGTTGATGATCTAACTATAAATGAGATCCAAAATGTAAAGGATGGAAAACTTTATGTGTTTTGTTCATTGGTGCTAGACTAGATTCCTACATTTTTGAATGATGCTTTGGTTGTCACAATAAAGGATTGTGGGCTACTTGAATGAAATTCTAAACTTAGTGGGAATACCTTGAAGCTAAAGAACCTCAATAGTTGTGTTAATAGCTACCATGTAATTTACCTCTATGCATGATAAATAAATAGGATTTTATTTTTTCCATACCAACTTCAATACGATCAAAACCTAGTGAGAAACCATATGAACCATAAAGAAAAGAGGTGGTGGAAATGCCACTATTCTCCTTAGGTCATTAAATAATGTCCTAGGATCCCAAATTCGATTGAATATCAGCCCAAAGGCTGAGTCAATTCTCAACAAGGAAGGCTTAGGAGGGGATCTATTAGGATTTGAAGGGTTCACCACGAAGAAAAAGCTTGAAAAAGACAACGTAAAATTCAACTCACAAAACCTAGTAATGCAAGCTAAATAATGAGTGCAAATGATGAGATTATGCAATAGAAAGTTATGATGTGTGTACTTGGGAAGTCTATAAATGTGACAAGGATTCTAGAAATGCAAAAATGTTGTCAAAATATGTTAGGGAGGACTAAGAAACCCTTACTATTGTCTTAGTCCTATCGTTGTTTTGAGGGGCGGATGTAGAATCTTCGGATGCTAGAACCAAATTTGAAAGAATCTCTAAAAAATATCTTCAAGAGGAATAAGATGCCCTAGGTGGCGACTTAGTCCCATCTGGAATTTCAGAAATCTTTGAATGTGATCTAGAGGCTTGATGTTTGCATTTCCTTCTTCTCGGATCTTAGGTCTTGAAACTTTAGGATCTGGCCTGTAGGTGAGTTTTGGTGAAGATGACAACTTTGTAACTTTTTAGCTTTGCATTCCAAATGATCTTCAATTCTTCAACCTAAATCTACAATCACAAATATGCAAGAGAGTAAAAAATTGTTGATTGTTAGTAAATGGGGGTCTGCCTTGGTCAAACCCCTTGTTTGTAATTAAACCTTGAAATTAAATAAAATAAAGGAGGGAAATGATGAACGAACAAAGTGTTATGTTGCAACTCACAAAACCCTTTTTGTGAAATCTGTAAACTTGTGTGAAGTGGCTAGCTTGAATGTAGATCTTTAATCAAAGGAATGCTTGATGGATCTTGACTTGAATTACTTGATTGAATGAAAACCCTACATCACAAATGTTAGTTGAAAAACATAAATGATGCAAGAAGATCTTTGATATGATGCTTGAATCTTGATGATGGCTCCAAATGCTTGATGAACTACTCTTGAATTCTCTTAATCTCATAAACTTTCCTTAGGAATGCTCATTCAACTTGCTAGATGAGAAATGAGAGAAAGAACCTTGTATTTATACTTATCCATGCCTAATATCCTGAATTTATAGCACAACAAGCCAACATAGGAATTCATTAATTATAGGAGGCTAAATCCTACCAAGATTTGAAATTAAATGTTGAAGATAATCTAAGGGGGACTAAGACTCCTTAGGTGGTGTCTTAGTCTTGAGGCATGAAACTTGAGGCACAAACTCCAAAAAGGGTCCCATTTAAGGTGCCTTTGAAATCAGGATCCCAAGACCTTTGGGGGACAAGACACCCTAGGTGGCGTCTTAGTCCCGACCCAAAAATTAGGGACCCACAGCCAAAATCATTAAATTATCATTTATCCATTGATGTTTGTTGGGATTAGCCATAAAAAAATTTAATTTATTAGGCTTGTGGATGCAAAATAGGACCAGTTAAGAAATAAATAAGGATAAACAAAGAAAGGCAGGCCCAAAAAAGTGTAAAATTTCAAGGGTATGCATTTTCCTACACTACATTTAGCCCCCACTTCAGTGAGAGGATGAACTTGCTTCAAACTCAAACTAAAGTATCCAACCACATAATCAAAAGGGGTTCAAAAGTACAAATTCTAGTAAAATAGGATGACAATAACCAAGAGGGTGGCCAAGCCCTCAGGATCAAGATCCTATGGTAGACTAACATTACCACAAAGGAACACAATTCTAGATGATATGTGAAGCCATAACCAGATCGAAAACATACACCATCAAAGATAGAGAAAGGAGAAAGGAAAAAGAAAAAGAAAAATACAATGGATCTAGCTTCGACTAGTCGTCCAATGCATTGTGGACCGGGTCTAGGGTGTCTGTACAAAAAAGTTTTACAAGTGGAACACCCTATTTACTATGCAAACAAAATGCATGCTCAGAAGGGCTAGTGAAGCTACTTGTTCACTAGGTGAGCCCCAGGGGACCATATAAAACACATACCTCCATGAATTTAATAAGGTACTGTAGACACCTAAATTTGACCACCCCCATATGGTCAAATTAACCCTTGCATTCCTCTCTCCTTCATCCCCAATTCATATTAATTAAATACGTTATTATTTCATTAATATTTCATCCTATTCTAATGTCCACTAAGGTATTTAATCAATCAATTAAACACTTTATCCCTTTCATCTCTAAATTAAATAAATACCCCAATTTGTCTAATCTAGTCACTTTAGCCTTTATGAATTAAAATCAAATTTTAATTGATTTCCCTCTCTCTCCTCATGACACATCCTCCATAATTATCTCTAATCTAGATTAATCTAATTAATCTGTGATTAGGATGTGCACACCCCTAATTATCATTAGAGCCACATCCTCCATAGTCTGTCATTAGCCTACCTAATCTCGTATTTGCACAACCTTAATCACCTAATTATGCTAACATAATCCTCATGCCATTTATGGCATATGTCCTAAGTCAACCTTCATTAAATGATTTCTCCATTTGGAGAAGGCAACCCCTCCCCTATGTGAATTTTTAATTCACATTTAATCCTCCAATGCATATTAGGGAGTTTTAAATTCCTTCTCCCATCCCATTGAGGATTTGTGAGGAATTTTTAATTCTTCACATGTCCTCTCAAGCACATGTGGACAAGGACCTCATTTATGAGGAGATCTTGTACCTTCCCAAGGTACATAAAAGTACCTCAATGTCACCTCCACCTCATCCCTTCTTTTCCATCTCATCTGCCACATGTCAAGATGTGAGGGCTTGTGAGCTCTCAACTCACCCTGGCCCTTGATCTTCTCCATCATGGCTTAATCCTAACCCTCCATTGCTTTAGAGGCACTTCCCCTAAAACTGTTGTAATTGCCCTCATTTTGTAATCTCGAAAACACCCAATAGTTCATTCTAGCAATCATACTCTCAATCACTTAACAACTTTCATGCCATCCACCATTGTTCCAGCCACCTTTGAGCTTCAATCTTGCATCCATGAATCTGCCCCTTACTAGAAAATTTGCTAGACACTATGACAAACCTGCCTTGAACATGGGTGAACTTGCTATTGCCCTTTTGCAGGAGGGGTGGACTTGATCTAGACCACTGATCTCAGAGGCAAACACATAAGGACACGTGAAACTCCTTGGAATAGAGGCGACCTTGCAAGAGTTAGAGAGGTGAAAACATATACACCCCTCCATTTGGCAGGTGATTACGACTTCCACCATCTCTTAGAACAAGAAAAATTGAACACATAAGAAGGGAGAAATCATCTTGCACAAAGGCGAATTTGTGGTAATCTTGATTGGCTAACTCATTTATCTGTGAGTGTGTGTTTTACTAATTTTTGTGCAATAAATTGTTTGTCCAAAACTGGTGGTAGAAACTAGTGACATTTTTTTTGTAGGACGATCGGTCGAAGATACATTAGTTAGCTTTGCCTATTGTATTTTCACACTAATTTTAGCGGACATAGATTACTTAAAGGGTCAATTAACCTTGTTTTTCATGCTTGGGAGCGAATTGTTGATGTATCCACTCCCCTTGCACCTTTAGGTGATCTTGGGTGACGAGAAATCACAACTTGTTCTAGTCCACTCCAGTCTACCCAAGAGTTGCTAGTGTGTCTAAGCTCTCCCCTTGTGCTATGTGTGAGCCTAGGGATCAACTGAAGCATCTAGTATTTCCTTCCTTTAGTAGGACCTTCCTAGGATTTCATCACCTAGGGGAGGATTCCAACCACATGTTACTAGTGGGGTATATAAAGCGAGGAGAGCTAAATTTGTACCCTAATCTAGTCACATCATGTTTAGCAAAGCATCGAAGCTAGGGTGATACCTAGATAAGATGTGTAGGGTTGGTCCAAGTTTTTAGTACCTTGTTGGGGCTCTTGATCCATGCTTGTGACGAGCTAGTTTTAACGGTTGTGCTTGACGTACCTAGCATATATCGAGGACGCACAAGATAGCCTATTTATCCTAGATAGAGACCTGTGTTTTAGCCATGGCTTGGTGTAGTGTAGGGGATGCACGTGATACCTCGAAGTTACTCACCACATACTCCCTTGGGTTGAGATAGAAATCCTCATGGTGGACTACAATATTCTTCGAGTGAGAGAGAGAAAGTGAGCCCATGGCATCTATTGATGACACTGTACCACTAGATCTCTAGCTATCTACCTTTGTGTGAAAGGGTGATCTAGAGAACAACTCAGGTATCACAAAGTATTAACCTTGGGGTGTCCCCTCAAGGTGGTGGGCCTAAATCAAGTTTGTAAACCCTTTATCACTAATTTTAGGATTGTGTTGCCTTGCATGTCTTCTTGTGTGATACTAGTGCTTGTCGTCAGTCCGAGTCAATTCAGCCTTCTGGTTGTTGTTTGTTGTGTTTTTGTCCTCTATCGTAGTTTGCCCCTACCCTTAATGGAAATTTTTCTTCTCACAGGGGCGAATTTTCACTGTGGACAGATGATCTTGCCCTAAACAGGGGAAATTCTATGTCTTGATTCCGGTGTAGGTCATCCTTTAGGTGAACTCATCCTTGTCAAGGCTGAATTTTCCTTTGGGTCCCTCTGTTAGTAAACCCCACATTTGCCCGTTCCCTTAGAATATGCAATCCAGCTTCCCTCATAGGTGATACCATTTCATCCCCACCCATCTGTTCTCAGAATAGGAAAACCTGTTATCCATAGGGGCGATCCCATTTTTTGTTTGAGTCTCCCTTGTTTGTACACCCCTTAGAATAGGTGAACATGTTGTCTGCAGGGGTGATCCTATGTCTATCTATCCTATCCCTCTACATAGAGTTCAAGACATAGGTGGTTTTATAGACCATTAGATAGAAATTTCCTTTTGCATCTGTACATCTCAAGAAAGAGGTGAATTTGTTCTTTCGATAGGTGATTTTGTGTCTCGTGTCCACCCATTTCCATTTGGGTGTCTGAAGATATAGGAAGTCCTATGTCCTCGAAAGGAAGTCTTGTCATACACATAGGTGAACTTGAGCCTTAGATAGGCGAATTTATTTCCCGTGTCCACCTATTACTTTTGGGCATCTCAAGATATAGGCGAGTTTGAGTCGTAGGAAGAGGCGATCTTGTCAAACACAGAGGTGATTTTGCTGACCTTTAGATAGGTGAACCCATTACCTAGAGGGGCGATCTCGCTAGAAATAGAGGCGTATGCACTTCCCATACAAAATTCCCAACAATTAGTCCTTTTAACCACTAAAATCTTGTCATTTTTCGAGTATATTTCCATTATCAAATTTTTTTTATCATCATCTATTTGCCCATAATCATCGTTTTAGTCCATCAGCATTTTTCAAAATTCATCAAACCCTCAATCCAATCACATAGGTTCATCTTAGGAAATCTGTAGATTTCATTTCCATCATTGTTTCCTCAATCCAAATCCTTTAGACTTCATTTTAGGGTCTTTTTATCCAATTGGGCTAGGTAACTAACCCTAATCATCATCATCCATGCTCACTTAGGATTGTTATCCATCCTAAGTTAGTAATCCTCTACGGCCTTATCAATCCCCTCTCATCCTGAGGTGGATTCTTTGTTGTGACCATCTTGTTATTATCAAGTTAAGCCCCTGAACCTAGTTTAGAGTCAACTTCATCCATCCAATTCAATCAATTATCCAATCTTATTGATCCAATCCTATCAATCACCTGATCCTATTAGTCATCCACTCAAATAAATTATATGAATCATCCCATCCAGTCCAATCAATCAATCCTTTATTCATCATTTAGTTCATCATTTAAATGCATCCTAGAGCTTAGTGTCATCCTAGCCACCTAGCTATTTTGCATTTTCATGCCCATCACCAGTCGATCAGAAGTTAAGAAACTCATGGAACAAGAACAACCTTAAGGTACTTAGTCCCAAATCCCCCAAGATTAACCCACCAACGGTGGCTCATCACAATCTAATACTATGGTCCACACTCAATCTCCTCCAAATGAAAGCATGGTTAATGAACCTAAGCTTATAGTTAAAAAATACCTTAGTAATCCCACCAATCTACAAATGACGGATCATCTTATAGATGGGCGTGGAGACAAGATTATTCCCGCCTTAATCATGAAGGGTGTCAAGTCACCACGAGAATTTGACTTATCCAAATATGTCCACATTACACCTCCTACACCCCATGTGCAACAAGATCCTCAAAATTCCTAGAATGATTTGAGTAATTCATGCGTCCCCCAAGGTTCACCCCAATTGGGTTGGTATCAGCCTAGATTTGGCAATGTTGTTCTTTATCAGGTAATACCTCCTATACCACCCCCTTAGGTTCCAATTTCGGTTATGGGTGCATCACTTGATCCTAACAATCCTCAAGGCCCCGATCTTAACAACCCTCTTGGTCTTGGTATGCCGCAAGGCCCTCCTAATCCACAAAGCACAAACATCTCACAAGGTTCAACCCCATTACCATTCACTCTGCCTATTCCACAAAACCAATCGGGTCGACTTCTTGGGAATGCTAGGGGAAATGATTATAACCGTTTCATTGTGCCACCTCTACCTCCTGGTCCCACAACCATCTCTAACTTATTTCCACCTTCATTTACACCCCAATAGCCACCTCAAGGCAATCTTCCACCACAAAAAACCTTGTCAGAACCTCTTCTTCACACTACTATCACATCATAGCCTCAACAACCACCATCACATCAAGCCCAAGGTAATCCATCACAACCCCCACATCAGCCACAAGGTAATCCCAATAAAAGTTAAATACCTCAACAACATCAACAACCACATCCGCACCAACATTAGGTAACTCCATCACAAACTCCTCATCAATCACAAGTTATCCTACATAAATCTCAAATTCCATCACAACCTCCTCATTAGCAACCACCATATTACTAACAACCCCCTCAGCATTTACAAATCTTGATGCAATCCCAACAATCCTCCCAACAAATCCCAAGAAATCCAGTTGCCCAATACTTATATCATCCTCAAAGAACCTATTTTCCAAAAGCCACTACATCTAATCCCAATCCTAATTATTATCCCAATCCTAAAAATTATTACTATCATCCACAACAATCCTAGTAATAGTCATCATACACACAACAATCCCAGCAGTGGCCATCCCACACTAATCTTCAACAACCACAACAATATCCCTATTACCAACAATCCACTTCACAACAACCTCCATATGCTTCTTAGCAGCAATCCAGCTACAACTACCCATCCAATCCATATTACTATCAACAACCACCATCATATCAGCAGGGTGCCTCCTCCTCATATTACCAAGCCTCATCATCATATGGGTATGTGCAAGATCATCATGGAAAAAATAGGCCCTTAAGTGGCAATAAAAAGACAAAATATCAGAGTTAGACAACTTGACATAAAAATTTGAATAAGTTATCTATATTATTTCAAAAAAATGTAAAAATAGAATCTGTAGAAAATTGAATGGATTTTATAAACTACTAGACCTTTATTTGAAAAAAATAAATCTATTTTGTGAAAATTTGAAATTTCAATGCAGTAGTATTTAAATTTCAAGGTAAAAATGAGAAGTAGGTGTCTGTCTGACCACCCTAACCACAATAAAATGATAATATTTTTCTATAATATTTTAGATATAAGCAGAGGACTCATGTACCAATGTGATGCATATTTTTTTATAATTTTTTTCCATGTAAATAATTAATTATGATTTTTTTATTACAACTTTTAAAGATTATAAAATCTTGTCTATCTAACCACCTTAACTTAGTCAAAAATTCATGAAATTCAATTTTATTTTTTTTAATCCTATAGTATGCAAAGCATAGAATATGATGCATGTTTCAGATTCAAAAAATATGATACCATCTAAAAGTTAAAGATGTTTTTCAATCAGCCTATCAATCAGGACTTTATTCGTAATTCTAATAGAAAATGAATAATAATTATTTATTAAATTCAAAGTAAAGCATAATTTATATTGGTGGAAAGCTAAGAATATCCTCTAGAAACCCTTTTCGTTTCATCAATTTTGGGTAAAAAAAAGGTCATTAGCCACATGGGCCATCATATGGCTTACATATCACCACTTTTTGGCCCATCATAATCTTGCACATACCCATATCAACAATCTTATGCTAACCCTCAATCCACGTATGCCAATCAATATCAGAAAACCCCTTTGTATCCACCTCCACCCTCACACAATCAAAGCATTTTGACCCCATCCTCATCCTATCAACAATATCCCCCCTACAATCAATCCAATCTGACCATTCCTACTTAATCGATACCTGCCAATAAGGAGTGGGAAGAAGTTAAAGCGACATTGAAGGACTTGCAAGATGGGACATCCAAAAAGTCCTTTAAGTTTGATGAGATTTGTCCCTATCCATTTGATCCCTCCATCTTAGTTGCCCATTTTTCTAATAATTTTGAAATGCAAAATTTTGATAAATACAAAGGAAAGGGTGACCCAAGAACCTACTTGCAGGAATTTACACATATTGCAAATAATTCTTGCACAATGATAATTATCTCTTATGTCTATTCCCTAGGATTTTGATAGGGATAGCCCTAGACTAGTTCATGGGTCTTCAAAAGGGATCAATCACTTCTTTCATAGATCTTTCAAAAAAAATCATTGCACACTTCTCCTTCAACATGGAGAAGGACATAGATGTTAGAATCCAAGATCACCTGCATGCAAATGGATACTTGTCACATGCAAAACCAACAAGATGTTCTGCAAACCTCAAAGTATAAAATGCATTATGAGAATCTCAGTTATTACAAAGAGATCAATCCTTATGAAGGAGATCAAGAAACCCTAAATGAAACCCTAGTGTGCACACTTAATAATTAATAAATAATTATTAATGCGCCTAAGTTTAGCTTAAGCAACTAGAGGAATAAGTGACTTAATTAATTAACTAGTATGATGTAATTAATTAAGCGTAATAAATTATTACTCTAACACCCCCCCTTAAGATGAACTTAGGAAGAAGCTAAAACACTAGAATAAGATGCATGCAAGCAAAGATGGGTCCCAGCAACTAGGCCTGATCAAGTACCCATTTACAAATGCAAGAAAGAGGTAGAGGAGGAAAACCCAGTGGGACAAAACCCCCCTACAATGATATGACATGCTGTAAAGAAGCACTGGAAGAACACTGTAGAGTAACACTGGAACCGCAATCTGGCAAGCAAGGAAAGATACTTCTGTCTACAAGAAACCATATCGGAATCATAATGATGCAACAGTAGACCCGATGCCACGGAACACTCGAAAACTCCAAACGGGAACAACTCTGGAATCTATGAAGCAGTAGTCGATTATTAAATGATGTATCACTGAAAATGAAGTGCAAAGATGCAAGATGCACTCTCCCAACTGCCAAAATATCCAGGTAATCTCCAAAACACCCATCAAGCCAAATCTGAATTAACGAAAAACCTGGGATAGATACAGAAAAAAGTGCATGGACAGCAACATAGAGCTCCTCAATACCTTTCCAACGCCGCAAAGATAGCAAAAATCAGAGATCGTGGCAAAGAGTTATGAGCTCGAAAGCATAAAAAGTACATCTGACTTCAACCAGCAACAAATGCAGTAAAACAGGAAAATACTGAAAAATAAACTGCACCAAATGAAAGTGCTCTGATACCATGTTAGAATCCAAGATCACCTGCATGCAAATGGATACCTGTCACATGCAAAAGACATGCAAAACCAACAAGATGTTCTGTAAACCTCAAAGTGTAAAATGCATTATGAGAATCTCGTATTACAAAGAGATCAATCCTTATGAAGGAGATCAAGAAACCCTAAAAGGGAAACCCTAAATGAAACCCTAGTGTGCACACTTAATAATTAATAAATAATTATTAATGCACCTAAGTTTAGCTTAAGCAACTAGAGGAATAAGTGACTTAATTAATTAACGAGTATGGTGTAATTAATTAAGCGTAATAAATTATTACTCTAACAATAGATACTTTAGATCTATTGAAACAAAAACAACATGAGGGAGAAACCTTTGCAAGCTACCTACAAAGGTCCAATGTACCTTGGCTAGTCGACTAAAATCCCGTCTTAGTGAGAAGAACACGGTGACCATCTTCATTGCAAATTCCCATCCTAACATGGCACATAATCTTAATCTTCATTGTGTTACCACCTTTTCATAAGTCATTGAGAAGGGCACCACCATTAAGAGGTACCTCATTGCTAAGGGACAAGTTAAAATATTTAACTAAAATAAAGATAAACCATCAGGCGATAGGTCTTGCTACTAGAATAAAAATAATAATGTGTTAATTATGGTGTATACTAAGCATTTCCATGTAGCCAACACCTCATAAATATTGCAATATGTTCCTAATCAACAATCGGCTCCCAAAGTCATATTTGTGTCGCATGGTGCACCTTGTCCTACCCAACAATCCAATCAAAACAATCAAGGGAACAATAAACACCCATTCACCCCTTTGGGAGAATCCTTAAGTGTTGTTTTCAACAGGTTGCTTCAAGCGAGTTATCCAATTGTCTATCCTATGACAATTCCCTTTGATGAGTCAAAACCAAAGCCCGCCTAGTATAGGGAAAATGAGTATTATGACTTCCACAAAATCAAAGGTCATTCCACTAACAAGTGTCAAGGTCTTAAAATTTATATCCAAGATATTATAGACCGAGGTGATATAGTAGTGGATGTGAATCAGGCAACATTGTCCAATGCTCAACTGCAAATATATCAAAATGTTTTCCCCAAGGATAATCAAGGTGCCAACACTTCTAATGCTAACCCCGGTCCTAATAATAACAATAACCAAAGTAACAAAACCAAAAATTTTAGCTATAAGAATGTACCCTATAACTATGACAATATAGTTATGTGCATCAGTCAGGTAGAGCCACACGTGTCCATGATCTTTGTTAAAGGCAAAGACCTGCAATGTTAACATTGTTACTAAGCGTCAAACCCGCATATCCATTCATGGTCCTTCCACGTCATCCTAGTAAGATTCTATGATCTCCCAATATAATATTCTTGATCATCTTAGAAAGAATCCCACTTAGATATCCATTTTGGATTTGCTTACTTGTCTTCCCCCATCCATCAAGAAATCCTCACCAAATCTCTCCAAGATACCAATGTGCCTAATGATATAGATTCTACTCAATTTCAAGCTTTATTGGGATACCTCTCATCCATATATTAGCTTGGATTCAATCAAAATGATATGTCATCAATCGATTCAAACCATAACCATCCCCTCCACATCGAAGTCCTTGTAGCCCATCATAAAGTGAAAAGGGTCCTAGTAGATAATGGCTCTGCCCTCAACCTCTATACATTAAATTTCATAAAATAGGTAGGGTATACCCAAGATGACTTGAATAATCAGTTTATCACCATCAAAGCCTATGATAATGCAAAAAGGGATTCTGAAGGCATTATTTGTCTTCCTATTCAGCTTGGTCTCATTGTACAGTACACCACCTATCCTATCCTTGATCGGGACCTCCCATATAATCTTCTCCTCGACTGCCCATGGATTCATTCCATGCAAGTTGTTCCCTCCACTTACCATCAGTGCCTAAAATTTCCTTACAATGGGATGGAGGTAACCATTCATGCTTATCCTCAACCCTTTGAATATTCACATGTTATCAAAGCTTCTTTCCCTCACATTTGATATTTCCAAAGCATTAAAGTGGGGGAACCTCAAACATCATCCTCCAGTCCATCTCACAATAAATCATCTAACACAACATCCACCTCATCCACCACGATCACCAATGTACAAACCATTGATAAGGGTTATGGAGAATACGAGATGCGTACCACACATAATGTGTCAAAAAATGCCACCATATCCCTACACGTATGTGAAACCCTCTCAATCAGCACCAAAGGGAGAGGACGATACTAAAACCCTCACGTCTAAGAATATGGGTTCAACAACATTCTAAGATTTGGATACACTTCAAGATTGGATGGAAGATGACATCGACTAATGGGTCTATAGAGAAAAACCTGAGCCATCAACTCCCCTTGTAGAATATTTCTAGGAGGTCTATCCCAATGCATCAAGGTTGGTAGAAAAATACAATTATCAAGGGGGAGGTCTTGGGGTAGAAGAGAAAGGAAGACTACAACCTATTGAGACATCTGTGCGACCAAAACGTATAGGCCTAGGCTATGATAAAAAGTAGAAGGGTCCTACATCATCCTCTAGTACCTCAAATATTGTTAATATGGATGACGATCTCCTTGAGGACATACCTAAAGAAGAAACCATCATAGTCTTGTACGATGATGGAGATCTTCCATCCCTCTTTGATTCCACATCAATCTTTACCATTAGTCTTTCCCTCCGCCACCTCGACCTGATCTATTGGGACATATGAGGCAGCAAACATATTGACACCTTTCCATCAGTAGACACTTACATACATCTCATGGTATTGGGGGAAGATGAACACCCTAATTGCAAAAATAGAAAGAAATGAAATAAAAAAGGGTCATCTAGTGAAAACCTCTCTAAGGCACTTCCTAACTCATCAAAAGTAAAAATAAAGGGTGTATCCAATAGTGAAAACCTTGATGAGGCATTGGAGGATGGGGATGTTCATCTTCCCCTTGTAGGAGCTCACTTGTCTAAACAGTCTTCCATCCTGATTAAAGAGACATGAGAGATCAATTTAGGAACAAAAGAAGACCCTAAAATCACTTACGTAGGTCAATCATTGTCAGAGGAAGAGAATTCAACCATTGTCAGCTTTCTCAAGGAAGGAATCATCAACTTTGTATGGAACTATTCATACATGCGAGGATTAGATTCTACACTAGTTGTACACCATTTGGACATCCATTCGAATGCCAAACCTATTAAAAAAAAGATAAGAAAAATGTATCCCCAAGTGGGTTTTCTCATCAAGAAAGAATTGGAGAAACAGTTAGAAGTTGGGTTCATAAGACCTATTTGTTATTCTGACTAGATATCCAACATAGTGGTTGTTGCCAAACCAAATGGAAATATCAAAATTTGTATAGGTTTTCAGGATCTCAATAAAGCTTTCCCGAAGGATTATTTTCCTCTTCCAAACATTGATATCTTGGTAGATCTTATAACAGGGCATAAGATGCTATCCCTCATGGACAGATTTTTTGGCTACAACCTAATCAAAATTGCACCAAAAGATCAACATAAAACTACCTTCACTACCCCTTGGGGCACCTTCTTCTATAATATCATGCCCTTTGGTCTTAAAAATGTAGGGGCAACCTATGAATGTGAGATGACTATTATCTTTCATGACCTCATCCATATCATCATGGAGGATTATGTCAATGACTTACTGGGGAAATCCAAGACCAGAGAAGAGAATCTTGCAATATTGAAGAGAATATTTGAGCGATTGGAGCAATACAAGTTGCATCTCAATCCAAAAAAAATTGTGTTTTGGGTCACATCTAGAAAATTATTGGGCTTCATAGTCTCTAGAAGGGGTATAGAAGTGGATCTAGTGAAGGTCAAAGCAATAATGGAAATTCCCCAGTCACGCAATATCAAGCAATTAAGGAGTCTTCAAGGAAAGTTGCAATCCATCGAATGCTTCATAGCCTAGATTTCTAACAAGTGTCAATCATTAACCCATCTTCTCCATAAGGACATCACTTTCAAGTGGGATCTAGAGTGTCAGCAAGGTTTTGACAAGATTAAGGAATACTTGGCTCACACACCTATTCTAATGCCCCCCATTCTAGGAAAACCACTTTTGTTATATAGCTTAGCTACATCTGTTGCACTGGGGGCATTACTAGAACAACATGATGAGTTCACCAAGGAATGTGCTATCTATTATATCAGTCGAACATTGGTAGGCTATGAGATCAATTATTCCACTATGGAAAAATCTTGTTTGGTAGTGGTCTTCAGCTCAAAAAAGCTTTGTCATTACATGCTCAGTCATCCCATTAAAATAATATCAGAAGTCGACCCATTTAAGCACCTGTTATCTAGAACTTATTTGGTTGGTCTCATGGCCAAGTGTGTTATGTTACTGAGTGAGCTTGACATAGATTACGTGGACTGAAAAGCAATGAAGGGATAGTGATAGAAGATCAGTTGACTAATGCTCCTTTGGTCGACGCATATCTATTAGTGATCAATTTTATTGATGAGGGGGTCCTTACAGTCCTAGAAGGGTGATCCCACAAAACTTGTTTACAATTCCATTGAGGAAGAAAAATTACAAAAAATGGCCCCATAATTTTTTTTTGGGTTTTGGGTGGTTCCAACTAATTTAGGGTCTGAACAAACCAAATAAGGGTTTGCTTGAACCCCCCTTTGAGGGAACCCTATTAAATGTTGGTTCATACATATTTCACATTTCCCAAAATAAAAAACAAAGAGAAAATTTGTAGAAAGGGGGGTTCCCTCGAAACTAGGTTCATTCGAACTCCCCTTTTCCTCCCTTCTCCCCCTCTGTCACCAAAAATTTGTAGAATTTTTCCCTTCGAAGCTCATTTTGAGAATGAAAATGGAGGAGACTTCATAGACCCAACTGGATGATGGTAGTCCCTAGAATGAGCTATCCATCAAATATAATATTAATATGTTTTGGTTTTATTATGTATTTGTGTTTTTAGTTTGATTAAACATAGCTTTTTCACCAAAAATCAAGCTCTTTGTTCTGCACATGTGGAAAAATAACAGATTATCAAAATAAAATTATGAAAAATATGTGCAAGCTAGGTACTGATGTCCTTGATCCAGTAAAAAAAAATGAATTTTGATACATACAAAAAAAAGTTATGTTGTATAAAGTCCGAGTATGTCTAATTTGTAATTAGTTTGACTTCAAAACTTGATTAAGGAAAAAATATTCAATAAAACACTATGAAACCAAATGAAATGATTAGATATTGTAGTTACAAATTCAAAGTCAAAAAAAATAGAATTTTATCCTTCATAGAAAAAAAATTATGTTGTATACGGTGAGCATCACTCCTTAAAAATGGTGTTTATTGATAAAAACTAGTTTTCAAAGGAGATGGAAAATAAGTGTAATCTAATTCCAAACAAATTGAAAAAAATATATTTAGAATCTATAGACAAACTATCACAAATCACTAGTTTGTATCATCTTCAAATTTCTCATGGTTTAGCTGCTATAGGTGCTCGAAAGTGAAGATTTAGTTAGAAAAAATATGTTTAGTGTCCAGTTTGAAAAAAAATTGTAAACTAGTATTGTGGGATCACCTTGAAACAAATATATGGATGCTCTACTTTGATGGGTCATATACACATAATGGAGTTGGTGTAGGTGTGCTATTCATCACTCCTCAAGGTGAGTACATCCTTAAGTCATTTAGATTATCCTTTCCATGCACCAACAATATGGCTAAGTATGAAGCTTTAATCATTGGCCTCAGAATTTTCAATCCAATGGAACATCACTCACCTTCGAGTCTTCAGCGATTCCCAACTCATTATCAAACAAGTCAGTGATGAGTTTTAGACAAAATATGATAAGTTGTTACCATACAAACACATGGTGGATGAATTTAAAAATTATTTCACCTGCATCCAATCTAAATTCCTAGAGTCTAAGATAAAACCTAGCAGATGCAATGGCTATGATTGGTTCCCTTATCGACATGCCCAAAGATCAAACAGATTGTGAATTTCTTGTTGATAAACTAGTAATCCTGGCATATGATGTTCCTAATAATGAAATGGTTTGTGATATCGTAGGTCTCGATTCACCCTGGTACCATGACATTTATACATACCTCCATGACAACATCCTTCCAAGTGACCTTACCCACAACCAGCAAAAATAATTTATCCAACACTCATCCTGATAGATGATTCTGGGAGATACACTTTATCACTGAGGGTATGATGGCACTCTCCTTTGATGTCTCAACAAAACGGAATCTCATATTGCATTAAACGATGTACATAGTGGTGTATGTGGGTCCCATTCTATTGGCATGCCCTTAGCAAAGAAGATTCTAAGAGTAGGATACTATTGGCCCCCTATGGAACATGATTCCTATGAGTTCATGAAGAAATGAGTTCCTTGTCAACAACATGCAGATTTAATCCATGCTCCTACAAAGAACTTGTAGCCTATCATAGCACCATGGCCTTTTTCTCAATGGGGTTTTGACCTGATCGACAAGATTTACCCTCCATCCTTTGATGGCCATAATTTAATTATCATAGCTATTGAATACTTTACCAAGTCGGTGGAATCCATTCCACTCTCTCAAATAACATGTATTCAGATATCCAAATTTATCCTCTTCCATATCCTCTGCAGATATAGAATCCCTTCCACCATCATCACCGGCAACGGAAAGCCATTCAAAAACCAGCATATGAAATTCTTTTGTGAGACCTACCATATCCAACATTGTTGGTCCACCCACTATTACCCTACGTGTAATGGTCAAGTTGAAGCAACCAATAGAACCTTGATCAAAATCCTCAAAAAGGTGGTCAATAATAATGATCGAGATTGGAAGCTCCATCTCCATCCCGCCCTTTGGGTATACTATACATCCATTTGCACTCCCACTGGCAATCTTGCTAATCAAATTCAAGATCCTGTTACTTCGAATCTCTTTGAAGAATCTCATCAGTGACGAAGATGCTTAGGTTGCACACTTAAGTTAGCTTGAACTCTTGGATGAAAAATGCATCAAGGCCTACAATCACCTTCAAGCCTATCAACATCATATTAGGAGGAGCTAAAAAAAGAAGAATCATCCTCGTCAGTTCAATATTGGTGATTTGGTCCTGAAGGAAAACTAGTGCACCCAATAAGACAGAGAAAATAAGGGAAAGTTTAAACCAAACTGGTTGGGTCGCTATGTTGTCACAACAAAATATGGTTTTGGGGCATATAGGCTTGCAAAACCTGAAGGAAATCCCTTGGAGCCTATCAATACCATGCATCTAAAGAGGTTCTCTACATGAATCAGCTGGGTTATCTTATCTAGAAAAAATCCAAAGTTAAAAATTATCCAAAAATATAAAAAAATCAAAAAGTCAAAAAAAATAATCCAAAAATAGTAAAGAGAAATAATTCATCCTATGGTGAAAACCACCCTTGGAGGCACCTTGGATAAGTACATTTGGTGAAAACCTAGAAAAAGGCACCATTCTTAGAGGGCTTAATCATTATCTACCTTGTGTCCTAGTTACTTTATGCTTCAATCTCATGATATTCACTTATCCTATCCTTACATCTTATCGAACTCTTTCCTCCATCAACATCCCGTCTATCCATCGCTTGGTATTATTTCATTGATCATTGGATGATTTCGATCAACTATCCAAAATTGTGAGCTTTTATCTTAAATTTAAGCTTTTCATCATCTATATATCTATTTTGTTTGGTCGGTCTCGTGTCCTCATCTAGGATATTCTATCGTGTCGATCATCATTAGGTCTCATGTTATCTTTTGTCCTTTTATCGAACTACATTTCCCCTGCGCTTTCAGATAGGCAAGGCTAATCATTTGATCAAATTGTTGGGCATTTGTCTATCTAGTATTTGTCATCCATTGAGGTATCCATACTCCTCTTTCTGTTCTTTAGCCATGGTCAATCGTCGATCTTTTATAGAACTATGAGGGCTCTACACTTTCACGTATGCAAGGCTAATCTTTGATTATCCCTTGAGCCCCTAGGTCTTTAGGGTGTGTTGCGATGTCATGTCATGTCGACAAGTATGTCCCTATTCAGGTGATGTGTACAAACAAAGGTCACTAGTATCATGAGGTTCAATCAGTTTCAAGTATCCTAAGTCATGTCGATCATCTAATCTATCCTCCATCTTTGGTCTTAATAGGATGTATTCTTCCTAAATTAGATTGCATCAATCCCATGAACCTTTTGTTCCTATGGAGAAGGAAATTTGAAATCTATTGCGATCTTTTTATGCTTTTGATATTTTGTTTATCATTTGAGCTTCCTATTATACTTTGTCAAGGTCACCACGATCCATCATATCTTGGTGTGCTTTGACAAGTAGGCATAGGAACATATCTTAATATTTTTTTTGTTCTTGTCTTCTTGGTTGTGCCATGTAGCACCCACCAAGATCCTCATGGTCTTGCATTACACAGGGGCATCCTTTGTGTTTTTTGTTATCCCAACATCAGGCCTAACCAAAGCCTCTATGGTTTTGGGATGTTGGGATAGCCTTACTATTTGTTGTGTGTTTTTTATGCATTGGACACTAATCGGCCTTGGTTCTTTATACCATGTAATATCGAGTCTTATGCTATAGAGAAAATCAGTGCTCCTAATATGACAAAATGGCAATAGATCTTCATTTCATTTATCTTCCCATTGCATTACATTTCCCCCATCCTATTCTTCCCCTAGCCTATGGTTAGTGATTTTGGTTGTGCAAATATTCTTCCCCAACCTATTTTTCTTATTAGGATTCCTATGGTCTTTGACAAGTGCACTTTCAAACCCATTACCATTCATCTCATTATGTGATGCATTGTGACACTTATCATTGACCACCTAGTTGCATTTGCACTATCATTATCCATTATCATTTGTATTTTCATTATCATCTTAAGTTGTTTAGATTAATATATATATTTTATTCTAAGCATCTTAAGTCCATTTCATTTGATTATCATTTCATTACATTAATCATCTTCATTATCATCTTAATTTGTTTAGATTAATATATATTATTATTCTAAGCATCTTAAGTCCATTTCATTTCATGGCATTAATCATGTTCATTATCATCTTAAATTGTTTAGATTAATATAGATTTGTTATTCTAAGCATCTTACGTCCATTTCATTTCATTATCATTTCATTGCATTATCATTTTCATTATCATCTTAAGTTGTTTAGATTAATATAGATTTTTTATTCTAAGCATCTTAAGATCATTGCATATCACCTCATTACCATTTGCATTATCATGTTTTGTTTTTTAGAGCTATTATTTTAAGAATATGCATTCATTTCATTATATACAATGTATTACATCACATTCATTACATATATCGATATCATGATCACATATAAACATCATACATTTTCATCCATTACATTGTATGACATTTTCATTCATCCATACATAACTAGTCATCATACTATATCATCAATACATTATTAATTATCTATGCATGATCATATCATAACTCATATACATGCATCACATAATAATCACAATAACATTTCCACCTGCACCACACACTATTAGTAACATTTCCATACCATTCATTATAAAAGCATAAATCATGTCACATCACATCCTACATCTACAATCATTAGTCATAATGCAATATAATCCATATCATCCACATAGACATAGAAATAAATCATCATCATCATATGCATACATCATAATCATAACCATACATAAGAGCATAATAAATATCCATCAAATCACATAATAACCACACATCATCACATCAATGTCCATCACATATCATATATATATATATCAAAAATCACACTATCCATTGCATGTCCATCAAGTCCATAATAAATATCCAACATAAAAGTCCATAACAATTCCATGATAAAATATAATAATAAAGTCCATCCACCTGTCCATGAACATCCATAAAATAAAGCTACAAGTGTAGAGTGCTAAGAAAATACAACTTAGACTACATCTCCTAAATTAATAAAGAATAAACAATCAACGAATCAATGAATCAACCAATCTTTGAATTTGTATAAAGAATCTATAGCCTTTGTCTCTATGTACTGTCCATCCACTCTGCACCTATCAAAAATCTATGTCTTGTCCCTCATCCCACTCTCCTCACTGATCCACTACTCTCGACATTTGTCCTATGGGGGCAGTCTAGCACTGAACCTCTGCCTCGAGGGGGTGTCTCACAAAAACTACTATATCCCTATGTGTGGATGGCCCCCTGTGATGGTGTTGGTACCTATGGAACTACTCTAACATATGGTGACACCCTTTGTGTTGGGTCTGGGATGGCCTAATTATAAGAAAACATATAATAACTAGTCTTTGTCCTAGCAATGACCACGTCTGCCACCTGTACTCTAGTCAAGTCCCTCTATATCTTGTATTTATCTTAGCCCACTAATGGATTCACATCTAGGGCATCCACCTCCATGCCCTGCTCCTCCCCTACCTCCTGCATCTCAACATCATCATCTCCTCACCCCTCTCCTCCTCCTCCTTTGTCTCCCTACCAACTCCCTCTAATCATTTGATCTGAATCCTAGTGCCCCTACAATCGGGTGTATCGTCATTATCCTCCTTGGGCCCCTCTCTACACACCATGCAAAGTATCGTACTATGGTACCTACATCTGTCGGTCCTCCCGTCCATTGGTATTGTGTGATCAGAACCCCCTACCACATTTGTCAAACAAAATACGCTCTAATCTGATCCCCCCATAGTGCCACTAAATCTTGAGTGATTTGTATGAATCTTTACGGTCCCACAGGAATATCCTACTCTATACCCAACTATCTGGTGACCCTGTCTAGTCTATGGAGCTCCACAATAAAGGGTTCCCTACCGACCAAATTGCATACTGAGAAGAAATAGCCCCTATATCTCCTGTAATCATCCCTCCACCCTTGGAAGCACTGCGTTAGTTATGGCCTCCAAGTGATATCCTCTACCCTTAGATCATCTAATCTTTATCACCATCCCTTAAAATCCCCCACATCTTGGTAATGAAACCTCCAACCATGCTCCATACCCCACCAATATGCTACGAGAAATGTCTCATCTCGTGCCCTGACAATTAAAATGTTTGGTCTAGCAAGACTGATGTGCTCCTAGGTATATACGTGAAGCAGTGTCACATGAGTGATACTCAATTCTCATTTGTAATAGACGATATGCATGTCTTAGTATAGCTAAGGTAGAACACATGCTCCCCATGCAAACTCCCCCTCTCGCCTCTCCACAATATGTCTCACAACCTCAATCACCTTGAGGCTACAGAACCATCCACTTTTGTCTGGTAAAAGAAAAATTTGGATTAGGCCACAAAGTTACAATGGTAGCATTGGCATCTCCAGCCCCAAATAGGAATCTAGATCCAACTCCCTCACCTAAATATGGAGCTCAACTAGTCCAAATAGAGCCCGTAGGCTCGTGTCCACTGCCTAGCTGTGAGTCCAACTGACCAAGTTCACTCAGATGGGCAATCATAAAATCCTCCAGACGTCCTCCAGAGTCACTATCATCTCCCTTGTCGAGAGATGGAAGGTTGAGGTCTTAGAACTCCATCTCTCCATCAAGGCGGTCGGTAGTCCTTTGTGTGCTCTTATGTTGAGATAGCCCAACCTGTGTAGAAGTCCCACCTATGCCAATGATCCATGATCATGGGAATTCATTGCCCTGACTGTCACCTCTAACACTGTCGAGTGCCTGTCGCGTGTCCTCAACCTCTCAAAGTTATCCATTCATGCCGACCATTATGCCAATTTCCTAACATTTCATTTCTTTTTCTTTATTTTTTTACCCCTATCTCGATTTGGTGAGTTCACGTCTGTTTAAGGAAAATTCGCCCCTCTTTCATCCCAACGCATTGACCTGTCTAGCTCACGCCTTTTCCTTTTTCTTTTCCTTTTATGAGTTTTATCTATTTTTCATGTGTCCTCACCTCTTTTTTGTCTAGGCACAAGTCCACCCTTGTTTTCCTCAAGCGTGATTTCATTTTCACCCCTATATCTTCCCCCCCCGCCATCCCCAAGTGGTGAATTCACATTCACCCTTTTCCCCAATGGACGGAATCAAATCTACCTATTCCCCTTTTGGGAAGTTTCATATTTTCCCTTTCCCTATTTTGGAGAATTCACATTCGCCTACCTATTTTCATTCTTGCCCCTGTGTAGTGTAGGATCACCTTTTCTATGGAGAGGCAATTTCAAAATCGCCCCTCCTCTAGTGCGCTCACCCCTGCATTTCACAACCTCGCCTTTTTCTTTTCTGATCCCTATGGATGGAAACAATTTCCTTGTCGAAAGGGTGAATCCTCCCTTTTGTGGCACATTTGTATTCTAATCTACTCGACCTAGGCAAAAATTAAACATATGCTTAAAATTCAAATTGAAATCCCGAGTTAGGGTTTGGGGCCTACCTAGCGAGGTATTGCGTGCTCATAGTAATAATTCTAGACCTCCTTAGCCATCCTAGTCACTCTTTTTTTCTCTCTCTCTCTCGTCTCATGAGCTACCAAGTTTGCAAATGAGAATGAGGTGAATAGTAATTTTTCAAATTTACTATTATGATTTTCATTTTTGAACCTAATTAGCCTTTTAATTTTTGTGTAATTTTTACCCATTAATAACCCTTCATTAACTCATTTTTACCTTTTCTTTTGAGGGCTTCCATTCGCACGATGTGTGCCTATTTACCTCTATTCAAAATCCATTCTTCAATTTTTTTCACGCTCTATCGCGTGATGCCCTCAATTTATTCATATCGAGAAGTTTCTTGGGGCCCCTTTTTCTTCCCCATCCATCCCCTTGAGGGGGAATACCCTACCATTATCCTCCATCTTTCTTTCCTAACCATTTTCCCATGATACTGGGGCATTATCTAACATTCTTTTCTTCTATCCAGTCATTTTTGTTTTATTTTTCTTTGAAACACAATCATTCCAATAGTATTTTGGAGAGGGGAAAATTTAGACACCCGAATTTGACCATCCCCATATGGTCAAATTCACCCTTGCATTCCTCCCTCCTACATCCCTAATCCATATTAATTAAATACGTTATTATTTGATTAATATTTCATCCTATTCTAATGTCCCCTAAGGTATTTAATCAATAAATTAAATACTTTCTCCATTTCATCTCTAAATTAAATAAATACCCAATTTATTTAATCTAGTCACTTTTTTTTTTTTTTAAATAAAAGGAGGGGTAAAAACTTATATTAATCAATAAGAGTAGTACAAAGCATTAGGCAAAAGAAAACCCCAAAGGGGCCCCAAGACAACAAGCAAGAGATCAAGAATCATTAATGCAGCATTTCACATCCTCAGTAACCCAACCTTCCAAGTCCTGGGCAAGGTCCCTTGGTAAACTGTCCCAGTCATCCACCAACCACGTCCCATTCTTCTCAGAAGCTATTTTCGCCAGCCCATCAGCCACCTTGTTCCATTCACGAGGGATATGGGAAAAGGTGACAGAATCAAGAAGATCTCCAAGGTTGGCAATTTGTTTTGCCACTACCGCTAACTGCCAACTAACAGCATCGAAGTGTCGTCCATTTATCAAGTCAACCACCACCTGAGAATCAGATTCACATATAATCTGATTCCAGCCGAGAGTGAAAGCTCTCCTCAAAGCCGAAAGAATCGCCAAGGCCTCCATGAGATTATTAGAGTGATGCCCCATATACTCAGAGAAAAAGAAAACAACCACTCCAGAACTATCTCTGCCCACCCCACCAATACCAGCATGCCCAGGATTCCCTCTTGAAGACCCATCAGTGTTGATTTTCAAGACACCAGAGGGAGGAAGCAACCAATGCCCTCCTCTAAAGACCTTCCCTCTAGAGCACCTACCCTGCCCAACCTTAGGTCTTCCCATACTACCAACAGAAATCCCCAACTTCTGAATCACTCCAGTATCCCGAGGATCAACCAAAATAGACAAATCACATTTTGCTTGTAACGTCTCTTGAAGAGCCCCAAGAATTCGAGCCCACACTTGGCCCCCCTGCAACTTCCTATCTAGAAAAATCCTTCGATTGCGCTCCAACCAAATCTGCCAAATAATAAGGTTAGGGCCAATAGACCAGGCAGTGTGCAAAAAAGAAGTCTTTGTCGTAGTAGGTCCAACATTCTGCCAGAACTCGCCAAGAGATGAAGGATTTCAACAGGACATATTCCAAGCCCCCCACCAAAAGTGCCAAATAGCTTTAGCAAAGGGGCAATAGAAGAAAAGATGAGAAACAGTCTCAACATCTTTGAGACACAGATAGCAGAAAGAGGGACCTTGGAAACCCCTCTTGCAAAGGTTGTCCCAAGTCAAGCACCTTCCATACACCACAAGCCAAGAGAAGAAGTTGCATTTTGGCTAGGAGAATTTATTCCAAATGTTTTTCCACCAAGGAACCTCAACACTGCCTAAAGCCTGTCTATCCAAAGCACGATACCCTGAAGCAACAGAGTACTTCCCTTTAGGATCTGAGCCCCAGGCCAACACATCCCTCCCAGGCAGTGAACAACACACTCTAGTAGCCAAAATAGAGGATAACTCCCTCCTATCCTCCAAAGATCCACCTAAAGGCCACTCTTGCATATCCTTCCACTGATAAATGATAGTTTGCCCCAAGACCCGGGGGGCTTTGAAATCCATCACTTTGCCCCAGCCAGCTTGAACAAAAATCCTGCTTAAAGTCTCCAAGTGAGGATGTGAGGAGAGGATAGGCGGGAAGCCATCCCAAGAGTCAAGCCAAAAGAGGGCATCCGAGCCTCTATTGCAAATCCAGAATAGGCTTTGTTTAACCAACGGAGCTCCCCTCTTGAGAGTATCCCAGATCATAGACCCTTTCCCCAGAAGACTAAAGCGAGAAACCTCAGCACCATCCACCTCCCCAATATACTTGAAGGTAAGAATCTTGGCCCAAGTCTGATGTTGATATGAACACCACCGCCAAAACAACTTAGCCGCCAATGCTTCCCCATTCCAATCCACTCTACGCAATCCCAAGCCACCATCCTACTTCAGCCGACAAACCACCTCCCACTTAATTAAGCTCCACTTTCTCGAGAGGAGATTACCCGACCAAAGAAATTGCCTACAAAGCCCCTCAAAATCCTTGATGAAACTTGAAGGGGCAGTCATCACAAAGCATCTGTAAATAGGAAGAGCTTGCACAACAGACTTTAAAAGAGTGACTCTGCCTGCCATTGATAACCATCTATAGGTCCAATGACAAACCAGTCCTCAGAATTTATCAATCACCTCCTGCCAGAAACGCCTGGGAGGTGGGCGCACATCTAGAGGGATACCCAGATAGGTAAAGGGAAGATTCCCCACTTGAAACCTTAAGATCCTGGCAATGCGATGTTGAATGCGCCTGGGGGTGTTAAAGAAGTAAATTCAAGACTTACCTTCATTAATGCGTTGTCCCGAGGCAGCCAAATAGCAATCCAAAGTCTGACGAAAAGCAACAGCTTCCGCCACCTTAGCAACCCCCATCAATGCCGAGTCATCCACAAACTGAAGATGTGTTTGCGGGGCAAGGGAATTATTCCAATTCCAACCATGTAAAAGCCCAACTGCAACCTATGACTTAATGAACCTCCCCAAACCTTCAGCCATCAAAATGAACAGATAAGGGGATAAAGGGTCTCCCTGTCGAAGACCTCTCGAGGCACCAAACAAAGCAGAGGATTCCCCATTTATGAGAACTGAAAAGGAGGGCGTCGTTACACAACACATGACCCAATCTATCCACTCCCTACTGAACCCAAAGGCTTCAAGAATTTTGATCAGAAAGCCCCATTTGACCCTGTCATAGGCCTTTGACATGTCCAGTTTTATGAACATAGCCTTTTCCCTTGAAGAGGCCATAGAATGAATAGCCTCCGCCGCAATCAAAACACCATCCAGAATCTGTCTACCTGCTACAAAGCCCCCTTGTTCCTCTGAGATTAGCTTATCTAACAAAGGCTTCAAGCGCTCAGCAATTAATTTAGTGATGATTTTATACACCACATTACACAAAGCAATTGGACGAAAGAGATCTAAAGAGTCAGCACCCTCACGCTTTGGAATAAGGGCAAGAAAAGTGGCATTCAAAGCTCTTAGCATTTGCTTATTCCTTAGAGATTCTTTCACAACCTCCAGCAAGTCAAGCTTGATCACTTCCCAAAATTCCTGGTAGAACTCGGCTGGGAATCCATCAGGACCAGGGGCTTTCCCCTTCTTCAGCTGAAACACCACATCCTCTAACTCCTTCAGAGAAATTGGCTGGATAAGAGAAGCATTCATATCCATTGTCACCAAAGGAGGGATAGAAGCTAAGATAGAGTCTTCCTCCTCAATGGCCAGAGGGGTATCTTCAGAAAAAAGATTAGAGAAGAAATGAACAGCCTCGTTAGAAATTTCCAAAGAGGAAGAAAGAATAGCTCCCTCAGACGAACAGAGAGAAGAGATAATATTCCCCTGTCTTCTAGCCTTTACCGAGTTATGGAAGAAGGAGGTATTCTTATCCCCTTCCTGGACCCAATCAATATGAGCCTTCTGCTTCCAAAAGATTTCCTCACGGAGCTCCCATTCCTCTAGCGCGTTGACAGCTTCATCCTCTAGTCTGCCCAAGGTCGCATCCAAACCATGCTCCCTGATCTGCCTGGTAATAGAATCCAAATGCTCTTGGGAAACCCTTTTTTGCTGAAACACGTTGCCAAACTGATGCTTATTCCAATACTTTAGCTTATACTTCACATACTGGAGCCTCTTCATAAAACAGTACATGGCAGTCCCAAAAGCAGGTCGACCTTCAATCCACCAATTAGACACTAAGTCAAAAATACCTTCCTCCCTGAGCCACATAATCTGAAATTTAAAAGTTTGCTTCTTAGAACCACTAGCCAAGCGAGCAGAGAACATGATCGGCCAATGATCAGATCCTCGCCAATCCAAAATTTTAGAGCTTGTTAGCCACTTGTCACTAACCCAAAAACTGGATACCAAGAACCTATCCAATCTTTCAGAAATAGCTTCTTCTCCAAGCCTCCTATTATTCCAGGTGAACATTCCATTTAAAGGTTTGATATCCACAAGCCGAAGTCGGGCCATGTTCTCCCTCAGAAGCACAGAGGATGCATCCAGACGAGGCACACCCCCCCTTTTCTCCTCAAGAGAGACAATAACATTGAAATCCCCTGACATGATCCAAGGTAAAAAGGGATCCAAAGATCTCAAAAAGTTTATGTGGGACCATAAAAGACTCTTACCAGGAAGTTCCGATGGAGCATAGATATTGGACAGCAAAACTCTTTCCCCAGTCTCCAAACTTACCGCGATAAGAGAGATGGAGAATCTACTAGAAAACCACCAAATAGGAGAGATTCGTCGAGGATCCCAAAAGCAGGCAAGACCTCCAGAGCTCCCCATCGCCCCCACACACTGACATAAACCTCTATTCCAAATTTTGGAAGCACTCTGCATCATACTATCAATAAAAAGCTTCGTCTCTTGGAGAAAAACCAAATCCGGAGAATGAGCACGAGCCAAATCTCGAATAGCCTTTTGTCTAGGGATGCTATTCATACCCCTCACATTCCAAGAAAGCACAATCATCTTGAAGGTTGGGAGAAGTGAGCGTCTAAAGTCTTCACCGACCCCGATTCAACCAACGTCTCACCAGCCAACTTAACTTTCTCTTGATCTTTCTTCCTACCCACCCTTTGGGTCTTATCAGGAGTACCTTTTTTCAGGGGCTTTTGATGCACACCCAAAAGAAGTGAAGCAGAAACTTTACTCTTTGCAGAACTTCCAGAACCTAACCCTCCAGCTGAGCCCACTCCTACCTCATTAGAGACCAGAGAGGTACCAATGCCAGCACACGGATCCCCAAGCCCCACCTCAGGGGAGGGAAAAGAAGAATCTTTTGCATCCCCTCGAGACAACAATGGGTCAGAGGTTAAAGACATAAGAGCCATAGGCTCCGGATTTTGAGAGATAGTTGGGTTAGCTTCCACATGCATGTCAGGAGAGACCCCCTCCTCATGAATTAAGTCATTCAGTCCATCAAACCTGTTGAAAACCCCTTCCTCTTGGCGGTCCTGGAAAGTCCTCTTCATCCCCCGACCTTTATTTCGTGTCTTAACCGGAACAAACCCATCTTTATCTGGAGTCCCTCCCTGCATGGGACCTTTTTCCTTCTCAGGTCCTGTGTTTGGAGCAGTCTTCCCATTCCCTGATTTTCCCACACCCGAAGCACGTGGACACCTCCTGAGGAGATGACCATACTCCCGACATAAACGGCATCTGAACGACAAGGTTTCATAATCCAGGGGCTGTGTCCACGAACTAGAACCCACTGTCAAATCAATAGAGTCCGGCAAGGGCTGGCTCAAGTCGATCTCCACACAAACGCAGGCATAGGAAAAGATCCGCTTGTCCAAAGTTTGCTGAGAGGGGCCAATCGGCTTACCCAGCGCCATTGCAATAGATTGAAGAATATCACTCCTCCAGCATTCTAACGGAAGATGAGGCAGGCGAACCCACACCGGGACCTTCGTCGGCATCTCCTCTGCAGAAATGAAACTAGCATGCCAAGGTTTAATGAACAAACCGACTTGATTATAGAAATAAGGGCCACCCTCAAAAGCCTTGTTTCTATCAGAGATGCATGAGAAATCCACCAAGAAGAAATTATTTGCAGCAAGCAGAATCTCAAAATCCCCCTCTGGATTCCAAGTCTTCTGAATCCAAGGTTCGAGGAAATGTAAGGAAACCCTCATTCCCAGAAACTTACAAATTAAAACATGCTTACTGAAATAGTCGAGATCTTCTACCACCGCCTCCTTCTGAATAACAACCATTGGGCGTGCTTGGGCCCTCTCCAGACAACCATTCACCTTATGCACTTTAAAGCCATTAATCCTAGATAAGCCCCCTTGAGAAGAAGCCCCAACACCGACCTCCGACAAAATATCATCTCCCTTCTCCTCCTCCACACCATCCATCATGTTAATGAAAACCACACCCAACCTCCAGCAACAAGCTTCCACCTCCCAGCAAGACAAAACGCAGCAAGAACCAAGGCCTCCAAAAACCACCGTCGTTCAAAAAGAAAGAGTAAAACCCGTCCCAAAGGGCTCCCACGCAAATAAAGGCAAGGGAGAAACCCCACACCAAACCCCAACAGGGAGCAAAGGCACCAGCAACCAGAATGAAGAAAAAACGGATAGAAAAACAAGCAGAAAACTCCCCCTGCACACAACAAACGCCCCCCCACCCAAGCAGAAGACCAGCCAACGCCGATCCACCAGGAAAAAGCGGCATGCACCAACGGATCTGAGCATGCAAGCTGGCCCTCAAAGGCCACGGGCGCACAGAAAACAGTCGCGCGCCATCCCCAATTATTCTCTTTTTCCAGCTATGAGTCTATTTAATCTAGTCACTTTAGCCTTTATGCATTAAAATCAATTTTTAATTCATTTTCCTCTCTCTCCTAATGTCACATCCTCCATAATTCTCTCTAATCCAGATTAATCTACTTAATCTGTGATTAGGATGTGCACACCCCTAAATATCATTAGGGTCACATCCTCCATAATCTCCCACTTGTCCCTAATCTATCATTACCCTATCTAATCCCGTATTTGCACAACCTTAATCAATTAATTATGTTAACCTAATCCTCATGCCATTTATGACATATTTCGTAAGTCAAACTTCATTAAATGCTTTCTCCATTTGCAGAGGGCAACCCCTTCTCTATATAAATTTTTAATTGACATTTAATCCCCCAATGGATATTAAGGAATTTCAAATTCCTTCTACCATGCCCATGAGGATTTGAGAGGAATTTTTAATTCCTCACATGTCCTCTCAAGCATAGGTGGACAAGGACCTCCTTTATGAGGATATCTTCTCCCTTCCCAAGGTACATAACAGTAACTCCATGTCACCTCCACCTTTTCCCCTCCTTTCCATCGCATCCGCTACATGTCAAGATGTGAGGACTTGTGAACTCTCAACTCACCCTGGCCCTTGATCTTCTCCATAATGGCTTAATCCTGAACCTCCATTGCTTTAGAGGCACTTCCCCTAAAAATGGATGAATTTCCCTCATTTTGTAATCTCTCAAACACACAATAGTTCATTCTAGCGATCATACTCTCAAGCACTTAGCAACTTTCATGCCATCCACCATTGTTGCAACCACCTTTGAGCTTTCATCTTGCATTTATTTAATGATCTTCTCTCCCAACTACAACTATAGAGTCATTATACAACTCACAAATCATCATTGAATCAAGAGAAAACTCAACCCACTTTCTTGTACATATGTGAGTGATTTGGTAGATCAATAAGAGATTAGTTGATAATGAGGGTACATAAATAACATCTTGAAATGTGTCATCCCCCATATCAATCGACCATCTTCTACACAACTCAACAAGATTGTTTTCACCCATCAAAATGGAATGCATAGTACACAAATCCATAGATGCAATTTCATCTTTACATAAAGCCATGTGGTGTGAGGCACCCAAATCAAGAACCCAGTTGGATGGTGGAGAAGCAACTATTATAATCACCTTGCCATTTAATTTCCCATTGTTGTCTTTAGCCTTATGACACTCCTCATATAAACTCTATTTGATGGAATCAAGAACACCAACATTATTCTTTTAAAGAATCTGTGTCAAGTGATGAACATTTTTCTTCAAAAATTTATGCTTGTCATGACCAGGATAGGCACATTTGACATTATCTTTCTTAGGCTTATCACCTTTTGAAGATGAGGTCTCACTAGCTACTTTTGGAGTACCTAATTTATTATGCTCATTCCCTTTTCTATCATTTTATTTCTTGTCATTTTTACTATTTTTTCATTGCTATTCATTTGTGCCATGGTTGACAACCAAGGAATATGACTTATAATACTTTAGAGTTTCCATATAGATTATCTTGTCTTGCTCTTGTGTGAGAAAAGTAGTAAAATCATCCAAAGATAGCATGGTTAATAAAGACCCAAGTGCATCCTTAGTATCATATAAGGTGGAAACAAATATTAAATATTCAGAACTTAGCTTAGAGAGAATACTAATAATTAGTTATTCATATTTCTTATTAATTCCACGTTGCTTTAGCTGTAGCCTCAGTGATTTCAATTCGGTGAAGAAATTTTGAATTGTGTTGAAGTTTCTTGGACTTAAACTAATTAGTCCATTTACATACGACCCCTGATAGAATCTTGAGTACCAAATAGAGATTCTAGATTTTTCCATATTTCATTTGGAGTATTCAAAGACTCCATATGAAAGAGAAAATCAAGAGATTCAAAGAAACTTAATTCCTGATTTGCTTCATCACATCTAGATTAAACCACTTACATTTTTCTTCATATTCGATAGGTTCATTTTCTAGTCCCATTTTTATATCAAAACCAAGACTTCTTAAGTGGATCTACATTTTAGACTTCCATTTAAAATAGTTGTGTGCAATTATAATAGGAAGTGTTGTTTTCCATGATGAAGAGATACTAGATTTTTCCATATTTCATTTGGAGTATTCAAATATTCCATATGAAAGAGAAAATCAAGAGATGCAAAGAAACATGATGCTCGATTTGCTTCATCACATCTAGATTAAACCACTTACAATTTTCTTCATATTCGATAGGTTCATTTTCTAGTCCCATTTTTATTATACCAAAACCAAGATTTCTTAAGCGGATTTACTATTTAGACTTCCATTTAAAATAGTTGTATGCAATTAGAATAGGAAGTGTTGTTTTCCATGATGAACAAAAACAAAAAGAAGTGTTGAAAGAAAGTGAACACATGAACACCACAAAACCTTGACACTTTTTACCATTATTAAAAATCACTCCAAGATATTATAAGTTTGACACTTTATAGTTTAGTGTGCTTGCAAATATTTTTCCAAGATTCAATGCTCAATAAGCCCACAATGGCCAAAATTACAATTTTTTATACAAAACATGAACCTAAGAAAAACTATAGAAAAATTGGTCTTATATCTATGTAGTGCTCTACACCACCTTTCCAATATGTATTTATTTTTGAAAAGTGATGAATGAGGGTAAAAGTTATGTCATGTTGAAGAAATTAGCATCAAATAGCATCAACCTGATATATCTTGAAAAAATGGGCAATATTATTTTTTAATACCTTCATTGGTTGCAACTTCTCATCTCCAGCTTGCTAATGATATCTTGTTCTTGAAAAATAGACTTGATGGCAAAATGTTATACAAGTTTGATAAAAGGCCAAATTTGGCCTAAAGGGAAGGCCATAAAGGCCATTCAGTGGCACTTTGGAAGTGATTTCAATGGATAAAAATTTAAGGGTAGTGGTTTCCTATTTGAAGGTTGTTGTTTAATGTTTTACCCATGTGGTTCACAATTGACCACTAGTAGCTTTTTAAGTTTTAATGACTTTAACAATCATAGAAACCTTTGTGTCATAGGTTGTTAACTCCTACACTCACACCTAATTTCCTTAGAACTTGGTGCTTAGGTGTTAGGTTCTAAGCGCTTAAGCATTTTTTATTTGTTTTAATTCTAACATCATACATGTGTAGTTTGGAAGGCTGTATGACCTTCTAGCAATTTTTTTTTTATCTTAGAAGCTCTCAACTCTGTAACCACCAAAAAAGTATCCCTTTTCCTCACATAATTTGGGATTAATTAATGATAAACTAGGCTTGATATCACCCTCATCTAGTGTTGTGAGGTGTTTTACACATCTAGATTAGGTCTTGGGCCCCCCTTTTAGTTGAATTAACTTAACTCTGCCTTAATTTAATGTTGTAAAATATATTTATTTACATCTTCATATTAAATTTGGGAGGATTTTGAATTAAAGTGGACCTAATCTAGTGTTGTAATGTTTTCTACACATTCACATTGAATTTTGGGCCCTTCTAAGCTAAATAGACCCAACTTTGCCTTAATTTAGTATTTTAAAGTGTACTTATTTACACTTTCACATTGGATTTTGGGCCTTAAATTGCATTTATAACCTTTATATCATCATTAATAGGCCCCTATTACCCCATATAGTGCATCCCATGACATATTTCAATCACAAACCCGACAAGAACAACATATAAGCCTAATTCCTTGACTCCCCAACACTTTAGGACTAAAAATAGCCCCTTTGGGACCCATTCGCCACCTTGGGAAAATGAGTCCCATCTAGATGGGACTCATTCACCCAGGATGGTGAATGAGTCCCATTTGGCCTATATTTAAGGTTCTGTATGGGAAAAGTGAGTTTTTAATTCAAATTTCTTCTATCTCGGCCTTGGGAATAAAATAAATGGCCATTTGAGTGAATTTCCTATATAAAAAAGCTTTCAAATCATTATTTCACCTAAGAAACATAAGCCTACATGATATTAAGTCAAGCAAGCAAGAGTTAAGCATTCCAACTCTTCACAATGTCATCAAGATAGCTTTCAAGATCAATTTTAAGGAATTCAAGATCCATCATCATGGAAAATATTATCAAGAATCAAGAATTTTATTGAGCTAGTGTTGTGATGTAGCATTGAAGATCCAAGATCAAGCATTGTTATACCCATTGTTAAGATTTAGATATACATTCTTCATCCATTTCATGTTGAGTTACAAATTTATAAGATATCACTTACAAGACATCATTAAAGGTATCATTGTTCATGTTTCATATCTTATGTTCCATGCTTCATGCCTTCATTCCATTGTTTCATCATTTCATTTAATTACATAAAATGGGTTTGACCAAGGAAAACCCCTATTCCCTAACAATCAAGACTCTCTCTCTCTCTCTCTCTCTCTCTCTCTCTCTCTCTCTCTCTCTCTCTCTCTCTCTCTGTGTGTGAATGCAGATCTAGGTGCTTTGAAAATGAGAAAATCATTCAAGATTAGGTTACAAGCTTGTTGGAGTTGTCTCCCAATTTTCAAGGTCATAATCTTCTCTAAAAGATCATCTACAACGTCGAAATCAGAGTTTTGGATCCTAAAACCTGGAGAAACAAAAAGAGTGGACACTAAATACCAGATTCAAAATTTGAATTTCTAGAAAATCCAAATTGGAGTTATTCGCCACAAGTGGCGAATGAGTCCCACTGTAGGTTTTTTTAGAGATCTTTGCAAATTTGGATATCCATTTTCTCGAAACCTACTCTTGTACAGAAATCTAGATCTGTGACTAATTTTTCGAGAATGGAAAATGAGTCCCAGTAGGCCAAAATTTTAGGATTAGAAACATTTCCAATCTTCATTCAAGCTTCTAGAATTTTTTCAGGTGCACAATTTTGGTTTTACAACTTTTTAATTTATATGCATTTCTAGGCCATTTCTTTCAATTTTGCATCATATTAGGGTTTTTCATTTCATTTAGCATTTCATTGTCTTTTCCAAGCCTAAAATTTGTGGTGAACCCCTCATTAGATCATATTCAGCTCCTAGGAAAGGCCTATTGCAAGATCTCTTTCTCTTTTGCATTGAGATCTCTAGGGTTAACCTTCAATGTAATTACTTTGAAAGTGTGTGTGATAGCACTTAATCATGCTTTCCCCCATTTTTATCGGTTCCAAACTCAAAATATGGGAAATTTTTATGTCAAAATTCATCTCGTAAACCTTCTGAATGCAATGGAAAGGTCCTTTATCACCAAAAATGCACCCGCCAAAACATGTCTGTTCAATCTCTTCAAGCCCATATTTGTAACTATGTCAATCGATCTCCAAATCAGATGAAATGAAAGCCAATCTTGACATTCTTGAGCCTCATTGATGCATTGAAATAGTAAAAGATATTTCTAGTATAACTAGAAATATTACAATCCCTCAAATCTCACAAAACACATATGCAATATAAAGAGGTTATTAGATCTTTGGAAACCCTTTTTGATTCTCCAAATCATTCAAACACAAGAAAAAAACATACAAGAATTTACAAGATCTTACATAAAAAATTCAAACTCTCTATTAGGAATCTAAGAACTTAGATTTATCATATCAAATCCTTGATACCATGTTAGAAATTTAAAATAGATTGAATAACCCAAGGAGCTTTACAAGATAAATTCAAAGCTACATAAATTAGAAAAACATAAATAGTTCAAACCAACAACTCTAAGAAATATGGAATGTTAAGAAAATATAATTTATGTAAGAGATTCCAAGATGAAAAATGTAAGCTAGGTAATGAATTTATATAGAACTAAAGAGAGATGGAAGTAAAAAATATAACTAATAGGGATTAACCACAAAAAGTGGAGAATGCCACCAAAAAGTGGAAAGTGTTTCACCCATTAAATAAAGGGACACTACATCATTTATATCCTAGTTATTAAATAATAAACTTGCTTTATTATCCTAAGAAAGCTTAATAAAAGTGTAAAAAATATCTATTACTAAAGGAAAATAAATTATCCCATTAGAAAAATAAAAACCTACACCAATAGTTGCCTTTGTTTATTTGAAGTTCCCTTTCTTATGCTATAGAATAGAATAAGTAATTTTTATTTTTATTGATACTCCCAAGTTTGTAATTGTGTGCACACAAAGACAATAAGGCATCAAAAGTAGGGTCACCATTTCTATTTTGTGACTGGAAGATTGTTTGATGATGAGATGAATAATTTCATAAAAATGTTGAAGAGCTTAGGAATGGTGTGCATGTTATGTAGGTATTTCAATATTATTTTCTCACTAATTAATTTGTAATTTATATTTTTTATTATTAAGAAATTTTATTTTCCACTAGTAAGTCAATGATTTGAGGATAGGTAAGTAGCATATTGGTTTGCATGTAATACTTCATGTTCAAGATTGTGGTGTTTCTTAGTAAACAAACTTTGATTGTATATTTTATCTCCCAATTATTTTAGGAAGAATCTCCACATGTTTTGGTCCACATTATCGTCTTTCCTAAGTGGTATTGTATAATCTAGATGAAAATTAGAGAATTTTTGCAAGGTATTTTCTATTAAATGGTTGCAATTCCCACATGTAGCCCTATCAATTTTATAATTAATTCTATTGATGTCAATTTTATTCAAGTTAAGTGTGAATTTCTAAATTTGATTTCTCTACGAGATATTAATTTAAGATGTTTGGTAGTTACACAACCTATATTGGAAAAGTGTCCTCCATTACAAAGAAGTCAATTATCAAAAAACTTGAAGTATAACTTGCATAATTGATATTAACTTTAGTTATAAACTATGATGGACTTGGATTTGAAGAAACTTAATGTGTAGACTATTTGGAACTTCTCTATCTAATTACATATTGCCACAATATTTAGTGCATTCAAAGAACTTTAAACCAGAAATAGAAAATGGTATCCTCTTAAATTCTTATGGACTTATTTTGTTAATACTCTTATATATATCTAACTACAATCAATAGATTATTAAATGTTTTGGTAAGTTTGTAAACTTGGCTTGATAAAGTTATCTAGACAGCTTATTTTGGTTTACCAAATTGTATTATCATAGACATGCAAAAAAAATTTGTTTTGATATATTCAACTATCTTTAAATGTCTTGGTTTCAATCCATAAAATTATATTTTAAATTATTTAGGTGTTCATAAAATATTGAGGCATGCCGCTATTGATGTGATAATAACTACATTGAAATGTTTTGTGAATTGTAGTTGGTTGTTATTGCATCAAGTCAATAAGATACATGAATCTTTTTACTATAATGAAACTACAACTCAAATTTTGTAATTAGAAAAATTATAAACTAAATTATTTATATTAATAAATTATGATATATTAAAAGTCTTCCTTTTAATATATTCATAAAATATCCTTAAACTCTTAAACTTACAAGTGTCCAATATTAGAAAACAATCTGAAAGTGTTGTTAAATGACTCACAAACATATATATAAACAATTCTATTGACTAAAATATATTGATAACAAATACAATAAACAATCAAACAATTCTAAATCCAGATATTTTTAAGATGGCAGGTTTTTGTATTGTATAAGAATTGATCCCTTAAAAACATGATTATTTTGAGAATATATAAAATTTTATTACACTTACTAAGTACTGGGGAGTCCTGTGGCCCTGCTGATGCAATATCTCAAGTGGCGGTGTCTTTTAGCGGTCCCCTCCCACGCATAACGAGAACCATACTTATCCTGAGATTTCATATCATAATTAAGGAAACTTTATTTTATCAAGAAAAGAATGGAGGGACATGGGAGAATCTACTGTGCTTGCTTTTAAATCATATTAGCATTCTTTGCCCAATGCTTACCAAACATATCAATTGCTTACTACTTATTCTTTTGAACTGCAATTTTTTAGATTGTTCCTAATAATTTTAAAAAATATTACAGGAAAGAGAATAAAATCTCTTTTATATGAAATTTTCCTCCAACTTGCTGTGTATTGAGGAATCGTGTGGGTCTACAGATGCACAAGTGCCGACTTTGCGTGGTTAAACTTCATTTTTTTAAGGATTGTCTGCGTCTCCTTCACGCCCATTTTATAGTCTAGAAGATATATATGACTCTCCTTCCTTCTGTGTGCTTTCATTCATCTTTTTTACAAATTTATTTCTCATTATCTTTCTTTAATCATTGGTGCGCATTAAAGCAGGAAAGTAGCCACGCAAAAGAAAAACCACATTTAAGGAGACTTATTTTGTGAAGCAAAGAATCCAAGGTTCACAAGCTTTTTCTATCCAAGACCCGCCTCTTTTTATTCTCATTTCCAGGGTTCGGTCAAGATTTTTAGTTTATCTTTTGCTTGTTAGATTTAGATTATTTATAGTTTATCTTTTGCCTTTTAGATTTAGATTGTTTATAGTTTATCTTTTGATTGTTAGATTTAGATTTATAATTTGTAGGATTGATTCAGATTTTTTTAACTTTATAAGATGAATTTAAGGTTAGAATAAGTTTTTAAATTTGATTTTAATTATAATTAATATTTTTTTAATTTATAGATTAAGTTTAATTCATTTTTAAAAAAGATGGATTATTAAGAGACTCAATATATATTTAATTTTTTTATTATTGAATTATTTTTTGGGAAATTTATTATATGAATTTTTATTATTTTTGTCTTTGGAAAAGTCATTAAATTAATATTCTAAAGAGTTGATCAAACAAGATTTCACTCTACTTCCAAAATTCTTCAAAAAATATTCTTAAAATCATGTGTGAAACAAAAACAATTTCTAGTCATCTAAGCAAACTAATCAAAATTTAGCAATATCATATTCACACTAAATTTTTATATCCACAAATTTGTGTCAAATCCACATTTCATTAGATTAATTATCTAATTGTGAGAGTGATCCATAATGAATTATAGATTCCGATGTATTCATCTAATCAACCCTAATTCTCCTACATATCGATGAGTCACGTAAAACTATATATCATACTTTGTTTGAATCAAATTTTTAGATAAGTACATTTTATTGTGTTGGTATAAGAAAGATAACTCTATATTAATTTCTTATGTGTTGCTTCAAATTTAATGTAACTTGAATATAAAATATTTATTTTTATCTATGATGGTCTACTCTTGTAGATTGTTTCCATGTTCATGGATTGGTCCTCTAACAAAAATAATTTATCCTATAACTTGTATGCTCCTAGTCTCTAATTGAATGCTTTCCTTGACATCTACTATAATCTACAGATTGGTGATATTTAAGTTCAAAGTATTAGAAAATCACCTTGAGAAAAGATCTTTTAGATTAACCCATAAAAAATAGTTACTTTATAGTTGTGTCAATAATAAAAAATCTCAATCTTTAGTCATATAAATATTTCTATGATGATTATGTAGATTTGTTGACAATCAAGATGAAAGTATTGCTATTAAACTTCAACAAAATGAATGTAAATATGAAAATAGATATATTTTTCAAAATTCCCTACTAAAATTATGTGATGGTAGATTCAACAATAATATGATGAAACAATAAATAGTACAAGTGATACAAAATTCACATGAAGAATTCTTTTGAAAACAATCTACACTCAAAGAAATACAAAGCTTATATTAAACTGTTAATGAATTTACAACAATAAAACTTCTCTCCAGAAACAATTCTTTACTTTAACCATCTGCAAAACAACCCAACATCTTCAAAAACAAATCTAGAATACCATTGTAGAATGTCAAAACAGGTGTCAAATTTACCTAAAAGAATCTTATGGCCAACTCTCGAAAACATTGTAATCTTAGTAGAAAGATAATAAACGTACACATTATGCACATGATAGAGATTGACGGGATACAAAGTCTTGGACTACTCCATTAGGTGATCCGGCAGACAAACGGTGAGTCCCTCTTTCCTTCGTCTCAGAGCAGCTGGACATTCTTTCAAATTGCGACATCCTCTTAAATCTACTTTTTTCAATGATGGAAGTTCTCCAATATTCGAAGGCACTTCTTCTAAGATCAAGCAAGCGAATAAACTCAATACTTGGAGTGAGCCGAGTTTTCCCACAGTGGAAGGCAAGCTTTTCAATTTCATGCAATAACTTAAATCTAAAATTCTTAAAGAAATAAGCTTTTCAATGCTGGAAGGCAATTCTTTCAGTTCCAGACAGCTGCATTTCAATTCTTTTAAAGAGCTGAGCTCCCAAAAGCTGGAAGGGAAGATTTCTAATTTGGAGCAGCTATCCAAATTTAAGACCTCCAATGACCTTAACTTCCCGAAGCTCAAAGGCAATTCTTTTAAGTTAACACACTCTGTTAAACTCAAATGTTTCAGGGAACTCAGATCTCCAAAAGTCGAGGGCAATTCTTCCAATTGCTTACAACTTGTTAATAACAACTCCTGTAACGAGCTTAATTGCCCAAACAATTTTGGCAGATTTCTCAAGGAATCACCACCACAAATGCTCAATCTAGTTAATGAACGCAGCCCACATACCTGCTCAGGCAGCTCTTCCATTTTATCCCAATTATCTAGTATCAAGACCTTGAGGGCAGTTAAGTGATCTAGCTTTTCCGGAAACTTCTGGAGACTTTTCAATTCTCTCAAATCCAATTCTTCTAGGGAAGAATTTTGGATGAGTTTTGCGGAATTGGATACCTCATAGCGAGACTGAGCAGTGGCTCTCATCACCCGTAGCTTCTTGGGCAGCTGCATCCGTGTTGAGATTTTATTGTAAGGTATTTTTCCCATATCTAAACAATCCAATAAAGATAGAAAAATAAATGGAATAAGTAGTGAGGACATGCCTGATACAAAGTGACACCATCCTTATAGACAGGACCATGGAACACAGTCAATTGCTCAAGCGACTCCAAATTCGCTGGCCATAAAGCAGAAATGTCACCACCCAGTCGGAGGAATCTGAGTTCCTTAAATTCAGTTGTTTTCTGGCTTGATCCTGACACTTTTATCTGGCTTTCCAGACAGAGAACTCTCAACGAATTTTTCAGTGAATGTAAATTCTTCTCATCAACTTCATGCCCAGATTCAGGTTCCTCCACGCCGAGCCAAACTCCTTTAATTTGCTTGAGCTTCTGCAATAACAGAACATATTTCAATAAAGCTACCAAAGAGAGATGCAACAATTACTTTTTAATACTGTAGCAGTATGCAAATGCAATCACATACTTGATCGTCATTCGCAACTTCCAGCCAGGACTGCATATCCATAATTCTGTTGCTTTTAGACAAGCTTCGCCCTTTTGCTCGGATGATGTCATGGACAATCAGCTCATTTTTGTCGGATGTCTTCAGCAATGCCACCTCCTGAAGAAGTTTGACTTCATCGGCTCCAACAATGTACTCCACATCGCGACGATCCCAGTTAGCAAAGAAACAGCAAATATCCAAAAACGCTTCTCGCGTTGATGTTTCCAGCTCACTATATACAGAAGTTACCAGACGCTGGCTCAGATTTTCTCCTTTGATATCCTCTCCTGTCTCCAAAGCTTCAAATATTTGTGTACATCTCTCTACCATGTAATTCTGCTTACGCAAACGAGCACCAACAATTTCTAACACTAACGGAATCCCATCACAAATCTGCAGGGTTTTCTGCATGTTCTCTCTGCCTCTGCTATTATCATCTCTGAACAAAATCTTGAGGGCGTCTTTGTCGGCGAGAGTGCCCACCAGATAGTCACGACGTTCAAGGCCGGCTTCTTTGAGTATATCCGTGACACCCAGATTTCGAGTTGTGACCACCAGTCTGCTCCGCTTCGGAAGGTCTGCTAAGCGACTTGGTAAAAGCTCTTGCAAGTCTTCTGCGCGAAGAGCGTTGTCAATAAAGAGAAATAGTGGCTTGTTTTCCTTGGTTTGGAAAGCAATGGTGAGATGATCTCGACCCTCTGCACTATCTCTCACCGTTACATTCCTGCTAGAAGTGTATGCTGGGAAGGCGTCTTTCAGTATTTGGCGTTGCATTGATGTTATGTCATTCCTGGATCGGTCTGCATGGATCTCAACTCCCGAGTAGCTGTAGTGTGTGAGATCTAAGTCCGCGATAACAGCACTGGCGAGCGTGGTCTTTCCTATGCCGCCGAATCCATAAACAACCACAGCCAATGAGCGCTGGTTTTCTGTTTCCATGTCTAGTAACTTGGTTACTTCTCTCTTCTGCCCTTGAATGCCAACTGCCATGAGCCCACACAAGAAGTATTACTCTACTATTAAAATAAATACATGCTGATGCAAATATGACATGTAAATATCATTGAAAATTTTGGAAAAGGAGTGTTCATATATTGTTACCTGCATAGTCTGGATAAATGGGCTTCAATGGAGAAAAGGCAACAGGTGGCAGCTTCTGAATAGGTAGCTGCAAAGACGGCATACGCTGAACAGGTGGCCATGATGGTGGCTGAATAGATGGATGCACAGACGATGGCTTCTGAATAGATGGCTGTGAAGGTAATGGCTTCTGAATAGGTGGCTGCAAAAGGGGCAGCTGAGCAGGTGGCTGCGAAGGCGGTGGTTGTGAAGGTTGCGGCTTCTGAACAGTTGACTGCGAAGGTGGCCGGGGCTGAACAGGTGGCTGCAAAGGTGGTGGCGGCTTCTGAATAGGTGACTGTGAAGGTGGGAGGGACTGAAGAGGTTGCTGCGAAGGGGGCGGCGGCTGAACAGGTGGCTTTGATGGCGGTGGTTTAGCTTCCTTGGAAAAACAGCAACCCATCTCAACTGCAAGCGAGATGCGATAATGTCTCCAGTTCCCATTGAGTGCTTTATAGGCTACTTATCTCGTGCTATTGGATAATTTTTTTGCTTTGTTTACGTGTTTTTGTTTTCAGACGAAGTTATTCTTCATCTCTTATGTTTTATAATTCTGGACCCTCTAACAGGCGTCCAGGAATATAGAGGGGCATATTTAAGTGTTTGATGGGCATACCCAAAAGAAATGATTTGATTTGACCTTATGTTCCCACCTTTCATTAAATCGCTAAGCTTTCACAGTTGCAATATGAATAAAGAATTAAATGATAGTACGTGAAACAAAATAATATTTTTTAAAACAATTGGACAAAGTCATTTGAAAATCATTTAAAAAAGAAAATATCTTGGTGGAAAGACGTACAACTCCATGTTCGATCCATGAACCCCCCAAAAAAAGCGTACGTTCCAAGACTTGAACAACTATGAACTGGCCGGGGGAGCAGACGTATTACCGGGAAGATTAAGAAACAACATGAAACAAAAAAAATGGCAATTAGCAAAAGTTTCATTTATAAAATGAAGCATAAATTCTTAGAAATTTGAGAGTATTTCTTATATTTTATTTTAGAATTTATATATTTTCTAATAATAAAAATATAGAGATAAGTGTTTATGTAAATATAATGATTGTTATGAATAGTGTTTAAACTTTTAATATATTTTTATAACTTTTATCTCATCACATAACTAGTAGATGATGGATGTCGTGTAACAAATAGGTTCATTAGCTTCTCATATTCAAATAAAGAATATTCAACATCAATGTGCTCTCATAAGCATAGAAACTTATATGTACTTAAATATTTGGTGAAGACATATGCATGATGTTGATTGGTTGGTATATAAACTAGCTTAGTTTTCTTGTTAAGGGAATCCTCATGAATTAAGTGATAATGTGTTGTGTTCAAGTATGTAACAAATCCAAATAAAGAATATTCAACATCAATGTGCTCTCATAAGCATATAAACTTATCTGTACTTAAATATTTGGTGAAGACATATGCATGATGTTCATTGGTTGGTATATAAACTAGCTTAGTTTTTTTGTTAAGGGAATCCTCATGAATTAAGTGATAATGTGTTGTGTTCAAGTATGTAACAAATCCAAATAAAGAATATTCAACATCAATGTGCTCTCATAAGCATATAAACTTATCTGTACTTAAATATTTGGTGAAGACATATGCATGATGTTCATTGGTTGGTATATAAACTAGCTTAGTTTTTTTGTTAAGGGAATCCTCATGAATTAAGTGATAATGTGTTGTGTTCAAGTATGTAACAATAGATTATTGGACATCTTCAACACGCTTTGATTATCACAGTAAATAATCATGGGGTGAGCCATAATCATGGGGTGAGCTTATGAGTGTTGAATATCATCAAGGAGTTGTCTAAGGTAGATAGTTTAATTTGTTGCAACAACTACCTTCTAATCCACTTAAGTATATGAGAATGTAACAATAGGTTCTTCCTATAACTCCATGGAACAATGGTAGACACAAGATTAAATGAATAACCCAAAGTAGATATTTTAGATTCTTTACAAATGTTAATTGGTTACATTGAAGTTTTTCGTGAAATGTAGTTGGCTATTATTCTATCAAGACAATAAGATACTTGAATCTTTTCACTCAAATGATAGGTACCTCTAGGGGGACTGGGTGTGTGTTGAAACTTGTAGATCTTCAGATATGCTAGAAACAAGCACAATGAAACAAGTTTGCATAAAGTCTACCTATAGATTAGATCAACAAGGAATCCATAAATAGGAATGAAGGAGGCACCCAACCTCCATGAAATGAGGATAAAACTTGTAATGTTTGAAATAGTGTTCCACCTTTTGGGAAAATGGAACACAAGTGGATATGGGATCTTCCTATTTCACTAACATAACATTCAAAGAGACCCATTGAGATCTCAAGCTAGGGATACAATGAAGGAGATAGATTTGCAATAGGGATGTCATAGGTTGTGATTAAGGACAAAAAGAGGGTTCACCACCAAGCTAGGGATTGTAAAGATAAGACACGAATGAATCATGCATAGCATCATGCAAAACCTAGCTAAATGACCTAGGAAATGAAACTGAAATACAAAATAACAAACTGAGAATGAATAGAGGTGCACATTTTGGAAGAAGAATGAGATCAAAACAAGCTCCAAAACCCTAAAAAAAATTTGTTTAATGACCAATGGGACTCATATGCTATTCTGGGTGATTTAGTCCTAAACTAGGGTTTCTATGCTAAAATTGGAATCTGATAGTGTGTGATCTGAAGCAACTAAAATCTGAAAAAACTCCTTGTACTAGGACTCATATGCCACAAGTGGTGTATCAGCCCCATTCAGATTTTTTGAAGGGTTAAGGCCTAATTATGCTCTCCTATCTCTACTCTTCCTTTCACACTTTGTTTATGGATGTGAAACCCTGATTTGCAACCTATAGGTGATTTTTAGTGCAAATGATAACCTTACAACCTAATCTTCAAAGGATCTTCAAGCTCCAAGACACCTAGATCTACAATCACACACCAAAAGAAGAGAAACTTGTTGATTGTTAAGGAATAGTTGGTTTGCTTGGTCAAAACTCATTTAGGTAATTAGACCTTTTGATGAAACAATGAAATATTAACATGAAATGTGAAATATGAAACATGCACAATGACACCTTGAAAAATGTCTTGAGATGTAAATCAATAATCTAGCATGAAGTGGCCATGTAGAATGTAGACCTTGATCTTGAACATTGATAGGAAATAATGCTTGCAAATGGATCTAGGATGCTACATCACAACACTAGCTCAACAACATGCTTGATGCTTGATTAATTTGACATGATGATGGATCTTGAATTTCTACAACAATTGATGAAGAAATCTATCCTTGAATGCCTTAGAAATGCTCTTGTAAACTGTCTTGATACTGTTGTGAAGTCTTCTAATGATAACATTTCTATTAGGAATTCTCTCTTAAAATTTAAAGGTGTGTGTCACCAAAAACTATAGCCTTTGACTCTTTTTCACTCATTTTGGCCTTTTCCCTTCGATTTTGGCCTTGTTTTTCCATGATTTAGTCTTGAATGCTTACAAATTAACAACAATCTAATGGTGCTTTACAAAGGTGTTGTGAAGTGTTGTAACACATCCTCCCACTTCTTTAAGACCCTTTCAACAAAATTCATCTAAATAACCCCTTCTTACCCCTTTTCAAGCCTAGTGCCAAAGTGTTGTAAAGTGTTGTAACGCATTTTCACACTTTCCTAGGCTTATCATCACTAATTCAACCCATTTTAATGTTAAATTAGTCCCTTAATGTAATTTTAGGACCGAATTAAGTCTTTTTTAGGTGGCAAGTCTAATAAACATCATTTAACATCTTTTTATTCCTAACCACCACTTGAATTTGTCCAAATGGACTAGGTCGCCACCTTGGGTGACCTAGTCCCTTTAGGCTTAAAATTCAAAATTAAATAAAAAACCTAATGAGAATTTTCCTCCAAAACCCTAGTTTTGGCCTATCAAGTGACATTTTTCAAGAAATTAGGGCATATCTTGTATATATAAAGGTTTTCACTGTCATTTCTCCACCCTAAGATCATTTTTCATCTTCACAAGCACTCTTGAACTCAAGCTTCTCAAGCGAGAAATCAACCATAAGGCATCTCAAGAAACCTCCATTGGACCTAGTTCTTACATGTTGCACAAATGATTTGATGAGTGTTTACATTGTTCATCATTCAATCATCTTTCATTTCATTGTTCCTCATTTGGGTTTAGTTACCATCAAAGGGGTTTGACTTAGGCAAACCCATATTCCCTAACCCCAACATTTTCTTTATCTTTGCATGTGCTTTGCGGGTTGTATTCAATTTTGGTAAGGAATAAAGTATTGAAGACGGTACAATCATTCCATTCAAGTCAACTCAAGTCATCAATTCCTAGTTGGAACAAAAGGACAACTTACAGGCCATTTTCTGGAGATTTAGACACGAGCATCTTTAGAAAAGGGAAGTGTAAGTGGGGACCAATGAAATCAAACCTTCAGGCTCCCGAAGGTACTAGGAGGACTAGGTCACCCTCATTGGTGACCTTGTCCCTGTGCTAGGCCTAAAAAAGGGTTTTGATATTTTTGGATACCCTTTTTCTCGAAACCCAATTTGGCATAATTTCTTGATAGAAGGACTAGGTTGCCAATTCTGACATAAGTGTCGCTTTCTAGATTATAGGTAGATTTTAGAACATTCCAGGGCTCCTCTTCTGTAAGTTTCATTTCCCGGGTGCACCAGCTTTGTAGTTTCCAGTTTCCTTTATGTTTACATACATTTAGGTCATTTAGTTTAGCTTGCATTTAGTTTACATTACTTTTTTTAAATTTCTTTAGTTAGTTTAGTTTCATTTCATTTCTAGCTCTAGCCACACTTCACACACACATCACAACCCTACTTAACACATACCCTTTGAATGCAATCACCAAAAAGAACATATCACCAAGGTGAAAGAGTGCCATTCCTAAACCAAGTGCTCCTAGGTGAAAAAACCTAAGGGCCTAGAAAGGGGAGTCCTCTTTCCATTTGTAGCCATATAATCATTTCGGTGGTTCAAGGTGAAAATGAATGAAATAACCTTGTATTTATACTTATTTATGCCAAATTCCCCAAAATTACAACACTACAAGCTGACATTAGATCAAGGAGGAAAAAATCCAAAGTAAATTTGATTTTGGGTCACATGGGACTCATATGCCACAAGTGGTGTATGAGTCCCATTTGGCTTAACTATAGGACAAATTTTTCAAAAATGCTTAGAATGATGTAAAATCTAGATCGGGCCCATAAAGCCTAGGTGGGACTCATACACCCAAGGTGGTGTCTGAATCCAAGATCACTAAATCTAGGCCACACAACCTAAAAGAACATGAATTATGATTGGTTGTTTGTTTATGTTAGGATTATCCTCGAAAAGATGCATTAAATGAGGCTTTTGGATGCAAAATAAGGCCAAATAAGTCATAAAGAAGCCATATTATTTAATGAAACACTATATTTGTGTGAAAGTGTTCGGACACACTTTACAACATCCTAAATAAGGAATAATTAGGTTCATTTAGTTTACAAGGGCCCAAAACTCAATGTGAAGGTGTAAATAAATACACTTTACAACATCAAATTAAGGAAAAATTAGGTCAATTTTAGCTTAAGAAGGTCCTAAATCTAATGTGAATGTGGAAAACACATTGCAACACTAGATCAAGGAAACATTAGGTCCATTTTAATTTTAATCGTTCCCAAATTAAGATGAATTGCACCATCTCCAAGAAGGGAGTACAATTTATGTTGTTAAACTTGTCATTCATGCAGTGGTGACGAGTAGCCGACAAAATATTTAGGAAGAGGTGTTGAAAGTGAGTCGAGACCTTAAAAGAAACCTATCTACATTAAGACCTCATGTGAGAAAGAGTCAATGGGATGCCTAAGTAGGCTTAAAGCTTATGTGTATGAAATATATACACTGACAACATGTGCTTGCATAGATGTGGTTATAACTTCTACATAAATGTATAGACACAAACATGGAATTGGGTAGTGGAGAGGGCTTTAAAAAAGATGAATCAAACAAAATGTTCAAAGAATTTTTGCAAGTAGAGGAACTCAAAGTTCTTTCAGACAAAGTGAAATTCAATGTGGATTTTAGAGGATACAGAGGAGGGGATACTGAATAAGGAGTTAGAGAAGTAGGAGGATAACATGAAATAGGTAAGGACCCTCTATTGCTTAGGGTTTTAAGGGTTAACCCTAGTGAAAAATGCTAAATGTTGTTGAAAAAGAAGAAAATAGGTTTAAATACAGTGCTATTTTTATCCGATACGCTATTTGTGTGAACTTTGGTCGGAATTTTTGTCATCCTCTCAGGTTTTTTAGCCTTTTGACAGTCATGAAAAAGGTGGCGGCTGTGTTTGAACCTTGGTCAAAATTTTCATCAGCGCCCCCAATTTTTGAGCCTTTTGATGGCCATGAAAAAGGTGGCTGATGTCTTGGGAGAAGTATGGTGGATTTCCCACCACGTGGATAGAGAAGGCCACCGAAATTAAACATTGGTTCACATCAACATTAATTTTTGTATGCTTTGTGTGTATCGGTGATGGTTGTAATAACAACTACAATTTAAAACCTTGAGAAACATAGTAAATGTCTACGAGATTTTTGATAAGGAATTATTGTGTCGTGTTTTATTGATATACCTAGTATCAGAGCTGTAAGCGAGGAGGGTAAGCTTCTGTGAGGGTACAAGTTCGATCCAGCATTGTCCAACTTCTATGAAGGTGGGCGAAGGTTATTCTATGAGGGTGCCCAATTTTTATAGGAAAGCTAGTGGGAAGAGGTGGATATCGAAAAACCCTTTGCAATATTGTTCCATTTGTGGTTCATAGTTTATGGTAGGCTATATTGTTTGATTTCCCATAAGATAGTGTTGATTGTTTCAATTTTTGATAGGTTGCTATTGAGAAAACACTCATTTATGGTTTGCGATTTGTGTCTATGGTTTTGCATGGGTTTGCTACTATAAATTTATGAATTTTTTTGTTTATGGCCCAAGTTTTTTGGCTATTTTTGCAATGAAATAAATTTGTTAATGTTATGCAATTTTTTGCAAGGTTCGAGAAACAAGGCAACATAGAGAAAGCTAGTAGGAAAAGGTGTGTTTGAAGGAAGCAGGAAGAGGTGCATATCAAAAAAACCCTTTGTGATATTATTTCAATTGTGGCTCATAGTTTGTGGCGAGCTATGTTGTTTGGTTTCAGATGAGGTACTATTGATTGTTTCAAATTTTGATAAGTTGGTGTTGAGAAAAGACTATATTGTTTGTAAAAATGAATATTGTTTGGTTTATGGTTCATGTTTTTTGGCTATGGTTTTGCATGATTTTGTAACTGTGAATTTTTGTGTTTTTTGGGTTTCTGCATCTAGATCGATGTTCAAATAAATAATGATTGATTTATGGCTTTCATTTTGTGGTTATGGTTGTAACAGATTAAAATAGTTACCGTTATATAGTTTATCTTTTGTCCCATTAGGCATTGTTGATTATTGTCCTCTGGCTTAGGCTATATTGTTTCATTTTTGAAAAGGTATTGTTGAAGAGGCTATATTATTTTAATTTTCGATAAGATTCTATTAAGAAAAGAGTATATTTTTACATGGGTTTGACATTGTGAATTTTTTGTGGGTTTCTCTTTATGGCTTCCGTTTTGTGGTTATGGCTGCAACAAAATAAAATATTTAATGTTATATAGTTTATCTTTGGCTCCATTGGGCATTGTTGATTATTGTTCTCTGGCTTAGGCTATATTGTTTCATTTTTGAAAAGGTGCTATTGAAAAGGCTATATTATTTCAATTTTCGATAAGGTTCTATTGAGAAAATAGTATATTTTTGTATGGGTTTGTTACTTTGACTTTTTTGTGGGTTTCTCTTTATGGCTTCTGTTTTGTGGATTTGTTTGCAACGGAATAAAATTGTTGGCTTCATGTAGTTTTTGTCGATTGTTGTCTAGCTTGGGCTATATTGTCTCATTTTTGATAAGGTGCTAGTGAAAAGGCTATATTGTTTCAATTTTTAATAAGGTGTTGTTGAGAAAATAGTATATTGTTTGTTAAAAGAAATATGCTTTTATTTATGGTTGGCATTTTGTGGATTTCATTTTGCATGGGTTTTTTGGCTATGGTTTTGTGGGTTTCGACATCTAGATCATTGTTGAAAGGAATATTGTTTGAATTATGACCTCCATTTTGTGGTTATGATTGGAATGGAACAAAATACTTAATGTTATACAATTTATGTTTGATTCCATTAGGCATTGTTGATAATTGTTCTCTAGCTTAGGCTATATTGTTTCATTTTTTATAAGGTGTTGTTGAAAAAGGCTATATTCTTTGAATTTTTGATAAGGTTCTGTTGAGAAAAGAGTATATTCTTGCATGGGTTTGTTACTATGAATTTTTTATAAGGTGTTGTTAAAAAGGCTATATTGTTTCAATTTTTGGTAAGGTTTTGTTGAGAAAAGAGTATATTTTTGCATGGGTTTGTTACTGCAAACTTTTGTTGGTTTTTCTTGATGTCTTCCATTTTTGTGGGTGTGTTTGGACCGAACTACAATTGTTAATGTTATGCAATTTTTGTTGATTGTTGTTCTCTAGGTTGGGCTATATTGTCTAATTTTTGATAGGGTGTTGTTGAAAAGGGTATATTGTTCTAATTTTTGACAAGGCGTTGTTGAGAAAAGATTATGTTGTTTGTTAAAAGCAGTATTTTTTTTATTATGGTTGGCATTTTGTGGCTATCATTTTGCATGGGTTTTGTGGTTGTGGTTTTTATTTAATTTATGGCTTTCGTTTGGTGGTTATGGTTGCAACAAAATAAAATAGTTAATGTTAAATAGTTTATGTTTGATTCTATTAGGCATTCATGATTATTGTTCTCTATCTTAGGCTATACTGTTTCATTTTTGATAAGGTGATGTTGAAAAGGCTATATTGTTTCAATTTTCGATAGGGTGTTGTTGAAAAGGCTATATTGTTTCAATTTTGGATAGGGTTCTATTGAGAATTTTTTTTTTTTTTGGGTGGTTTTGTTATTGTGAATCTTTATGGCTTTCTTTTTATGCCTTCCATTTTTTGGCTACGTTTGCAATGGAATAAAATTGTTCGCATTTTGTGGTATCATTTTGTATGGGTTTTGTGGCTATGGTTTTGCATGGGTTTTGTGCATTGTTGATTGTTGTTCTCTAGCTTGTGCTATATTATTTCATTTCCGATAATGTGCTTTTGAGAAGGCCATATTGTTCGATTTTCAATAGGGTGCTATTGAGAAAAGGCTATATTTTTGCATCGGTTTGTGACTATGCATTTTTTTTGTTTTGTGGGTTCCTCCATGTGGGCCGTTGTTGAAACCAATATTGTTTGATTTATCCCCTACGTTTTTTCCCTATGGTTGTAACACAATAAAATAGTCAACCTTATAAATTTTATGTTGATTTCCATAAGGAATTGCTGATTTTTGTTCTCTAGCTTTAATATAGTTAATGTTATAGATTTTATGTTGATTTCAATAAGGCATCACTAATTGTTGTTATCTAGCTTAGAGCACATTGTTTCATTTTTGGTAAGGTGCTATTGAAAAGCTATATTGTTCCACATTGCGATAATGTGGTGTTGAGAAAAGACTATATTTTTGCATGGCTTTGTAAGTTTGATTTTCTATATTTTGTGGGCTTTTGCATCTATGTTGGTGTTTAAGCCAAATTGCTTTTTTGTGGATATGATTGCAGTACAACAAAATAGTTAACATTATACAATTTATATGGATTTTGATAGGGCATTGTTGAATGTTGTTGTTTGGCTTTAAAATAGTTAACATAATATAGTTTATGTTGGTTTCCATAATGCATTGTTGATTGTTGTTGTCTAGCTTGGGTCATACTATTTCATTTTTGAAAAGGTGTTGTTGAAAAGGCTATACTATTTCAATTTTGGATAAGGTTCTATTTAGAAAAGAGTATATTTTTGCATGGGTTTGTTACTGTGAATTTTTTGTGGGTTTCTCTTTATGGCTTCCATTTTGTGGATGTGTTTGCAACAAAATAAAATTGTTGGCATCATGCAGTTTTTGTCGATTGTTGTTGCCTAGCTTGGGCTATATTGTCTGATTTTTCATAAGGTGTTGTTGGAAAAGCTACACCACCTTCTTTTGAATAGGGTGTTGTTCAAAGAAGGCTATATTATTTTTTAAAAGCATTCGTGTTCTTTGGCTATGGTCTTGTATGGGTTTATCAGTGTAATTTTTTGTGTTTTGTGGGTTTTTGCATCTAGGTTGGTGTTGAAACAAATATTTTTTTATTATGCCCTCTGTTTTGTGGGTGTGGTTGCAATTGAATAAAATAGTTAATGTTATACAGTTTCTGTTGATTTACATAGGGTTTTTTTATTGTTGTTCTCTAGCTTAAGTTGCATTGTTTCATTTTTTATAACATTCTGTTGAAAAGCATAGGTTGTTGTGTTTTCAATAAGGTGTTGTTAGGGAAAGACCATAGTTTTGCATGGGTTTGTTACATTTCAATTTTTTGTCTTTGGTCGATTTTTCCATTTGGGTCACTTTTGAAACCAATTTTATTTGATTTATGGTTTTTGTTTTGTCGTTATGGTTGCAATGTAGAAAAATAGTTTATGGTGACTTTTGTTCTCTACCTTGTTAGTCAATAGGATATTTGTGTGAGATTTAGTTAGAATTCCCATTAGCCTTCTCAGTTTTTGAGCCTTTCGGTGGTTGTAGAAAAATTGACAGATGTTCTTGAACTTTGGTCAAAATTCTCGATGGCCAACTCAACTTTTCATCATCCTCCCTAGTTTCTAGGCCTTAGCAGTGGCCATGATGAAAGGTTACGAAGGCACTTGGTGCATGTTGGGAATAGGTTGGCGAATTTTCTAGTGCGTGGATAGAGAAGGCCATCAAAATTATACGCTATTTTGCATCAACATTATTTCTTGTATGGATTGCATGTGTTGGCAATGGTTGTAATAACACCTGTCGTTTATTAAGTTTTGGATTGCATTTAGTGGTCATGGTTGCAATGTGTAGACATGTAAAATAGACATACGCTCCAATTAACATCCAATTATTCTATTAATCAATTAAACCAATTTATTGATGAATTCCCTAGCTTCATCGTTTTAATTAAATAAATTAAATTATTTAATCAAGTCCTTAATTTCTTCTTATTTGATTTAATAAATCAAAATGATTTAAATCAAATAACAAAATCCCTAAAATCCTCCAAGTTAATTAATTTGAACTAATTAACCTCTAATCATAATCACCCATTCTCTAGCTTTTGACTCAACTTGAGTCAAATCTATACTCTTAACTAACCCGCCCACTTGCACCAATAAATCATTTCTTAGATTTATTAAATCTTCTAATTTCCTCCAAATTGGCATCTTTGAGGGAATATTCTCCCAATTTGAATTTTCCCTCCCACATGACTTGTCCATCCAACAAAGAATTTAAGAGCTCTTACATGTCTCTTACACAAGTCAACTTGGCATTAACTATCTTCTTTCATTACCCCTAAACATTTCATTTCATCAAATTCAAATTTTAAATTGGCACATTGACCAAAATGTGCACAACCCTCATCCTCTCACATCTTGACAAGTGGCATCTTGTCATTGGCTCATGAATGATCCCACATTCATCCAAATCCCTCAATCTCCCAACCTTGAATCTATAAATGCAAAGAATTTCTACACACAAAAATTGGACAACACAACTTGATGCAAAATCTCATCCATTTGCATTATCACTATCACCTTGACATTCTTGCTTATCAAGGATTGGGAAAGGGTTGTCTTCTCACATCAAGGGGCACTAATCCCCCTATGGGATGGTGGTTTCTTATCTTAGATTAGATTTACATATTTTAGATTGCACATGCATTTCTTCATGTTATTCTCTTCTATGATTGATCAACAATTTCATAGTGAGGGGTTTATTTCAATTTACTAACAATGGCTAATCCATCTATTGTTAGGAATTGCAAATTTACCTCTCACATTTTGATGCTAGAAGGAGGTCTGCAGATTACATTTGTGTTGTGCATACCATTGAAAACTAGGTTGAAGATTTAACAACCGTTTGGAAAGAAACTATTATTCTATGTTCCTTATATATTGTTGTGAGCTATGAAAAATGTTAATAGTTGTAATTGGAAAATTTATGCCCTGACCATATTGTCTTAGGGATAAAGTTGAGTATGTTTCAAAGCCAAAAGGATTGCTTTGGATGTCAAAATAGAATAAAATTGAGATTCATGTCTTGAGCCTTAGTAAAATATCCAAATCTTTCTTTGAAGTGGCCTTTCTTTGAGTAAAAAACAATTGGCTTTATTTTATTGCATGTTTCAGAATAACAATTTGTTTGATTCTGGAGTGAAAATCGATTAGACATGCTAAAAATACTCTCAAGTCTCCCTTGTCGACTTCTTAGAACATGAGTTAAATTGTCATAGCAATATAGTTTGCTTCTGTACTTCAGCATTTTTTTTTAGTGCCTTAGGAATCTCACTAATCTTTTTAGTCCTGAGACCTGCTTTTTGTTGCATGCTTCCATAAACTCCCATATCTTGACCTAGCAGTTAGTCCCAAATGTCGAAATATACTTTCTAGTGGGTATCTATATTCGGTGTCGGGTGATCCCACAATAGTGGTTTACAATTTTTGGGCAAACTGGACACTGCAATTATTATTTTTAACTAAATCTTCACTTTCGAGCTCTTGTAGCGGCTAAACCGTGAGGAATTTGGAAATGATGCAAACTAGAGTCTCATCACATTTTGTCTCTAGATTCAAAAAATATTTTTTTTCAAAATTTTTGGAATCAGACAGCACATTTTTCTCCATCTCCCATGAAAACTGGTTTTTTTCAGAAAACAACATTTTTAAAAAGTGACGCTCACCGTATACAACATAATTTTTTTTGTATGAAGGATAAAATTATAATTTTTTCGAATTCAGATTTGTAACTAAGATATCTAGCACTTTCACTTGGTCTCATAGTTTTTTATTGAATATTTTTTCCTTAATCAAGTTTCAAAGTCAAACCAATTGCAATTCAGACATAGGCGGACTGTATACAACATAACTTTTTCTGTATGAATCAAATTTTTTTTTTTTTTTTTGAATGGATCAAAGACATCAATACCCAGCCTCAGCACATTTTTAAAAATTTTATTTTGATAATTTGCTATCTTTCCGCATGTGTAGACCAGAGATTTTTATTTTTAGTGAAAAACCTATGTTTAATAAAACTAAAAAATAAAATAGATAATAAAAGCAAATCATATTAAAATTATATTCGATGGATAGCTCATTCTGAGGAATATCATTATCTAGTTGGGTCTCTGAATTTTTCTATATTTTCATTTTTAAATTGAGCTTCGAACGACAATTTTTTACAAAAAAAATCATTTTTTTGAGGAGATAGGGGAAAAACGGTGTTCGGCCGAACATAGGTTCGGCCGAACCTATGTTTGGCCAAACCTTTTTAAGGGGTTTGGCCGAACCTAGCCACATTAAAATAATGAAAGAAATTCATAGGGTCTGGGAAAATGATGGGGTTTCTTTTAAAAAATCCCTATTAAGGGGGTTCGACCGAACCCTAGTTTGCTCGAACCCCTTTATTTTAATATTATCAATGGGGTTTGAGCGAACATAGGGTTCGGTCGAACCTTGTGGTTCAACCGAACCATGTTAAAGGTTTGGTCGAACAATTTGGTCCAGCCGAACCCCTTCACTTTGTGTAGAGGGAAAAAATGACTTTTCCCTTCCTCCACAAAAGTGTTCACCACTTATGTGGGTTCACCTTGCCACATTTTTTTTAGTGCATACATAGGTTTCCATGTTGATAGCTTCCAATAGATAACATTGCCATCACTATCTATAGACTCTAGGAAATCATTGTTTGGATCAAAAGCAAGGTTGATGATAGGAGAATTGTGGGCCTAGAGCACCCTAGCAATCGAGCTATCTATAGTGTCGATTATCTTAATGCTCTCGTCATCTCCTACAATAGCTCATAACTCTCCATTCTTGTTCAAAGCTAGAGAACGTATTGGCAGAGTAAACTTTGTAATGTTACCATGAAACTTTCCACCTAGTGGACATGGTTGTGACTACCTACTTATGATGGATGTTTTCTCCCTTGTGACTACCTTCATATGATTGGCCATTCAAAACGTGAATGATTGGCCATCTTGAGTTTCTAAATAGTTAGATAGGAAATGGAAATGGAATTAATGGAAGCAACGCTCTTAGAAATGTAGGGAATGTGGCAAAAATATTGAAATTGAAATGTTCTGTTTGCGGTGGTGCCCATGAAAGTGTATGCATTTATGTGGAATTACTATAATCCTCAAATATAGATGGAATTAAATTCGTAGTTGCATCCTCATCAATTCTATGATTTCTATGAGGGTAAAGAATACGTATGTGGGTAGTGAGGATACTGACAAAGATTGAGAATTCAAATTTACGCCTGGTGATTTGTAGAGATCCATTGGCGTTGTCTCATAAAAAAACTTTCTGCTGCAAAGATTTGAAAATCTATTTGTCAAAGTAGAAGTCACAGGATTTCTCATAAATATGATTTGACTATTTTAAAATTTTTTGTGGTGTGTAGGCATTGGGTGACCAATAAAACTACTTTGGTGTTGAATCTTATCATAATTGAAGCTTTATTAACAAACTGGACTTAGCATACTATGCTAAAAGATGATGAGTATGAACGTGTAAAGTTAAAACTTTTTGGTATAGTTGAACAAAAAGGAAGTTTCTTGTCATTTATTTTCTATCATTCTATCATCACCATTATAAATGGTTCTCTAATCTGGTGGTATAGAGCTCTAACATATGCATGCCCTTCCTTTTCTTTTCTTTTATTATCTCGTAGTATGAATACCAAGTGCCATAAACCTTTTGTTTTTCTAACATTGAAATGACTATTTATTTTGAAAGCTTTGTAATATTTGCAGGTTGGCATTGGTTGAAAATGTCAGAGTTAAACAAATACAAACTGACTAGAGCTGGAAAACTTGAACTTGAACCTAACAAAAGAATTTTTTTATGCTTATAGAGCTTCCATTTTCTACTCTTATTTTTTTTTTAAACCAACTCATCTTTATTTTTGGAGGTTTAAAGTTAATCACTGATTTGATCTTTTCAATGCTGAGCTAAACAAATGAAAATTGAACATTAGAAACTTACTAAATTTCAATCTGGGTTCTAAAAATTTGACAAACAAATTCTCACATTTCGATTTCGAGGCTTTAAAAAGAGCTCAATTTTTCCTTTGGAAATTAAATTGAACATGTGCATTCAGTGTTTTGTAATATTTTTCACAAAGTAATATCATCGAAAAGAAGTATGTGCTTCTCTCGCGCCTCATGACGATCTTGAGAATCAAAAGTCTTTTTGTGATATTAAGTTATCAAAAAGATTGCCTCCACATTTCAATTTGGTTACCTGAAATTGAACAAAACATCTTGGGAGTGTGAGTAAACCTATTGTGTGTGTTCTCCCTTTTTTTCTAAATGAAGGTTGATCGAACTTTGAATATGTTTGCTCGCTTTTTTTTATCTTAGAGGGCCTACCTTATGGGAAAATGTACTCACCCAAGGGAACAACCTAACTGGTAACACTCTAAAGCCAAGAGTATTTCCAACCAGGATATAAAAGTGGGTACTGGAACAAAGGCTAGTACCATGTAGTTGGTCTCAATGAGAAGGGAAAAAATGGTCTCTCACCGCATGGGTCAATCTCCATGAACGAAAAAATTGAATTAAAACCCCTTATTTAGCAAAGGCCAAAATCCAAATCTATTTGTTGGTGCAAAAGGTCATGTCCTTTTGAAGCCACCCCATGTATCATGCGGTTTTGTTGTAGAGATGGAAAGTATGCCATGGGATATTCATGGGTATTGATGCTTGGCTTACCCGAGAAGTGTGACATGGAGGGGAGCCAGTGTGGTCAAGCATCTAATCATTTGCAATGAATATGTGTAGTTGGATTTATCCAAGTGGGAACCTAAAAGATATTGTCTTCTCAGCCTAGGATTGTGCATGTTATTGGAATCAAAAACACTTTGCTTGGATGCAAAATAGTGGAAAACAAAAATTCAATGAATCATCATAATTTCAAACCCTTTGGAAGAAAAAATACCTTGGAGGTGTCCACATGTTACTGCTTGTCCACATTTAGACATCTTAATTTGTTTCTCCCAAAGTCAACACTAGGAAACTTTTTCCCTAATTTCCTTGATTTCCACATAATGGACCTTGTGGGATGAAAAGAAAGTAGGACATTAGACATTCAATTTGAAACATAATCAAGAAAGCATTTGTGGTAAAAAGAACAGAATCTAAGCAAGATAACAAATAATTGAACCACACATGTGCTTGTTCTCTTTTGGGTCATATGGTTTTTATGCAAACATTGGTCTTTTGGTTGAACCACTCTTAGGGAAAAACATGTTCTTCAATATCTTGGTCTATTAAACAAGTCCTTTCTAGGTTCATCTAGGATCAAGTCAAACACTTCACCCATCTCAAACACCAATCAAACATCATCTCATTAACAAAATTTTGGAAACTTTGAAAATATCATTCATGCTAGACTTATGGAAAATCAAAATCATCTTATTTGACTTAAGACACTTAGTCAAATTATCCTCTTGTGCACAAGTTTAATCTAGGATAACATGACTTCCTAGGGTTTACAAGTTCATCATCTTTGTTTGACTTAACACACTTAGTCAAGTTACCCAATCCATAATCACCTTGTTTGGATTAACATACTAGCCAAATTATCCTCTTATGTCCGAGTTTACTCTAGGATAACACAACTTCCTAAGGTTTACAAGTTCATTATCATCTTGTTTGACTTAACACACTTAGTCAAATTATCCAATCCATTATCACCTTGTTTGACTTAACACACTTAGTCAAACTATCCTCAATCAAAATCCAATCAAATCAAGTCCTAAAGTCTAGCATTGATCCAAAGTCCCTAAAAGTTTAAAAACCCATATCATTCACCCCTTTCATCCTTCATCTCATCATTGGTCTTAAAACCCTCAGAGGTCAACAAGGTCAAAACACAAGAAAAACATGGAGTTTAAACTTGAACCATACATCATGAGTAATCCAAGTCAACCAAACTATCCAAGTCTCAAAATGCCAATTGATTATCGAAACTCACATTTATGCATGGCATCATTATCTCCTCCAAACCTCAATAGTACAATGAATGTGAGTATGCCCAATCTAAATTTTGGAACACCTTTCGTGATGGTAGATTTAAATCCAAATCCAAACCTACAAATCTATTAACCAACCACTCAATGCATGAGTTTTCCAAACAATTATCCCACCAAATCCATATATGCCAGATACAAGTTTACCAAACATGAACATTTCAAAAACACATTTGGTGAACTTTGGGATGGATATGCTTGTAAATCCCCCCAATGTTGTTCAAATTCCAAAAAATATGTTAATGACTTCATGTATGGATCCAATTCAAGGTAACACCATGCAAAATAAAAATTACCTAAGTCAAGGCAATATTATTCTCAACCACAAAACTGTTCAAATTCAACCTATAATGCCAAATCAAAACATTATACCAAATCAAAAAAATTCTCAAGATCAATCCATCCATGATTACATGCCATATTTTCTTGCTAAACAACTAAGTCAACCGTATCAAGTCAACAGTATCAAGAATGTCAATGTCAAATCTTGAGAGACAAAATTGCTACACTAAAAAAACTCATCGATTCATATCACCAAGAGACATCTCCACCCCAAAATCAATACACTCTTCCATTGGTTGAATCATGCCATCAAAGCATTGAGCTATCTCCATAACCACATCAAGAACAATATCTCCAATGTCAATAAATGGGATATCAAGATCAACGACATCAACAACAAACTCAATCACCACATCTCCAAAATCAATCGCCACAAGGTCAATTTAAAGTGCAACCAATTGAGTCTATCTTGCAACGGGTAATCCAAGAAAATCTCATTAAAATCCTCGTTTATGTGAATTATCAAGAGCCCATGGTGAAACTACTAGGATAAAATGAGAAGCACTTTTGTGATTTTCACAAAACAAAGGGACACAGAACATCAAATTGTATTCAACACAAAAATATCATCCAAGACCTAATTGATCAAAAAATAATAACTATTTGGGGACAATAATCAGAATTCAACCATTGGTGATAGCATTAAAAATCTCCCCACCACAATTGTTGAAAACAATTATTAAGATCAACCCATCAATGAGCACATTGAATATTTTTCAACCTCAACCAATGATCAAATCAACACATGCCAAGAGCCACTTTTCAATCATATCAAAATTCACCAATGATTCCCAACAATGATCCAATTCAAGAAATGATAACATCTCTTGATCCTATGGTTGAAGACATTGAAAATCTATTTGCCTCAATTATTGAAAAAAATGTTCAAAATATCTCTAGTAATATGCACATTGAAGATGTTTCTACCCCATCTGATGATCAAATCAGCATACATCAAGAGCCATTTTTTAGTCATGATCAAGATCCCTCCTACAAAGATCTATTTCAAGGAGTGTTTCAATGTTATTTGATCCTATTGACATAATCCATGATCCATTCACCAATGATCATGTTGACAATGTCTCTACATCACCTAATGAATTATAGGACATATCTCAAGAATGTATTCAAAAGAATGATCAACATCTATCACTAAGGTCTAGCAATGGTCTTTCCTAGGACATACTGGCATCCTTTGACTTCATGATTACGAATAGTGAAGGAATCCTTAAAGACCAAAATGATATTGATCCACTTCCCATTACTAATAAAAATGCCCAAGAATCCCTTGTAGACAATCCATCCTTTGAAGTTGACCCATGCTAAGAAATTGATCCAAAGCATGTCAAAGGAAATTCCAAAATTAATCAAGATCAGGAATTTGTATCTCCAAGATTACTACAATGAGGTAATGGAAACTATCCTATTTATACAAGATGCCACAAATAAATATGATCATATCCATATAGCACATACTCCTCCATCTACCCATGAGATGATTTCTTGGGATGGACACATAGATTATATTCATTCAAAACAAGAGTCTCCTACTCTTAAAATTTGTACACACGACCAAGATATAGAAAAATATGGATATATATTAGAAAGAGATCATGATAAAGGCTTCTACATAAGTTGTAAATCAGAAACATCTTATGAAGACATATCAAAAATGGGTCATGAAGAAGGCTCCTACAGAATTCATGAATCAGAAACATCTTGTGGAATGAATCATGAGGAAGACTTTTATGTGGACAGTGAATCATCAACACCTCTTGAAGAAGCATTACAATTTGATATCTCACAATATCAAGCCAAACAGATCAATCAGGAATTCATCCAACATATGGAGGATCCTATCACTTGTAAAGTTAGATCACTTCCCTTTTTAAGGGAAAATTATCTTATCAAGGAGGAAGTTATCACCTTTGAAGATCCACAACAAAGCAGAGAAGGAGTAGCACCTTGTTTCCAAGGTAAATCATATCCTATTGCAAATAAAAAATTTCAACAGATGAATTATCATGGAAAAGGATTAGGTCTGCATGAACAAGGTATCCTAGAACCAGTGCAGATTATTGGCAATCCTAAACATCAAGGCCTTGGTTATTCGAAAATCAAGGGATATAAACATATTAGTGATACCTCTATAAAACTAGGGGCAACTTCATCTCAAACAAATGTCAACATAGGGAGCATGAAGAATCCTTATGATGAAACCAATGTCAATACTACAACCCACCACGTTATGAATCTTCATCCACCCATCACCCCATCCATGAATTGGGACCAAAATCAAGAGAAAGGCTTGAATCAAAGCATGAAAAATGTCATCAAAGAAAAAGAAGCTAAAAATAACGAGGGAAAAATAAAATACAAAGGGATACCAAAGAACACAAATAATGATTATCCCTATCAAACTCCATTAGTCAAAGAAACTATGGGGAAAAATAGAAAAGGGAAAATTATCCATCAAAGATGTCCACAAAGGAAAGAAAACAGACTTCTCAATCAACATACAAAGTATATCGAGAATTTGGTCCTAATTCCACACACACTTCCATATCTACTTGTCATTGCTCATCTTCCCAAGTTTGGAGAGTCAAAGGTTCCAAACTATCAACCAATCAATATTTTATTCCTAAACACACTCCATCCACACCTCCACGCATGATATCCAATTCTCACATTGACCTTGTAATGGGGGCGACCCTTCATCATAAGGATTCAAAAGGTAGTCTATTGCGATGTGCACACAAAGACAAAGAAAATTCTTCAAGAAGGATATCAATGGCACATTATGATAGAAGTACCAATGTCAACACCACCAAGTGGTTCAGTATAAGCTTAAAATCTCTCATAAAATACAAAAAAAATAAGAAAAATGATTGAAAACAATAAAGGAAAAAATCGTCCTCTAGTGAAAACTACAAGGGCGGCGCTTTGGGCAAGTACTATGATGAAAACCTGGAAAAAAAGCATCATGTGTAGAATTGAGCATCTACGTGCACCATTTGAGGAGAAAGTATTCTAGCCATATCATATTTTCATCCATGAACCACTTATCCAACCCATTACCATCTATCTACCTTATCTTGATCTTGATGAAGGTTTCGTGCACACTTTACACTTGCTTATGGTAAACATCTTGACATGGGTTATTTTCATTGATCCTATCTGATCCAACATTATCTAAGCAAAGAATCACTATCCAAAAGAGAATCCTATATTCAAACACCTTATCTTATCTCAAGATAATCCTTGGCATCCTTTTCATGCTTGTCGTATCTATCCATACATCTATCCAAGAATCCACCGATGGATGTTCAAACATTGCTAGACATTGGGGGCAGATATTTGCATCTTAATTTAGGAATAAATCTTGATCTATATCCTCCAACGTGGGTGATCCCACAATAGTGGTTTACAATTTTTGGCCAAACTGGACACTAAAATTATTATTTTTAACTAAATCTTCACATGTAGGCACCTATTGCAGCTAAACCGTGAAGAATTTCAAGATGATGCAAACTAGAGTCTCATCACATTTTGTTTGTAGATTCTAAAAATATTTTTTTCAAATTTTTTTGAATAAGATTGCACTTCTTTTTCCATCTCCTACGAAAACTAGTTTTTTTTCAGAAAACAACATTTTAAAAAAGTGACGCTCACCGTATACAACATAAATTTTTTTGTATGAAGGATAAAATTCTATTTTTTTTGAATTTAGATTTGCAACTATGATATGTAGCACTTTCATTTGGTCTCATAGTTTTTTATTGAATATTTTTTCCTTAATAGAGTTTCAAAGTCAAACCAATTGCAATTCAGACATAGGCGGACTGTATACAACATAACTTTTTCTATATGTATCAAAATTCAATTTTATTTTTTTTAATGGATCAAGGAAATCAATAACCAGCATAAACATATTTAAAAAATATATATTTTGATAATTTTCTATTTTTCCACATTTGCAGAACAAAGAGCTTGATTTTCGGTGAAAACCCTATGTTTAATAAAACTAAAAATACACATACATAATAAAACCAAAACATATTAAAATTATATTCGTGGGATAGATAATTTTGAGGACTACCATAATCATTTGAAATAAATTTTAAATGAATTAATTTGATCCCCCAAAAGGTAAATCAAAAGTGATTTTATATCAGTATTTTGATAGGTGTAAAGGAGACTCATTTATAGGTATGGTTTAAAACTAGTGAGGTTTTATCCAAGGGGGTTTGATCTAAGGTGGTTTGATCAAACTATTTTCAATTTGAATCCTTAAAATGGAACTTTTAAAGGCTTAAATTATTATATTTTCTAAAAATATGTTATTTCAGCAAAAATCAGTTCCTCTCAGAAATTGTAAACCAACTTTGTGGGATCACCCACGTATGTGGTGATCTGAACATTGGTAGACATAAAATCAAATTGGTCAAATAATTTGCGAGCCAAAGATCCAAATCACTAGCCCATGGCATATTTTGAAAGGAAGACGTTCCTTATCAAGCTTTATCTTTCATTAAAAATCAATCTGAACACTCAATATCAGTTGCATCTAATGTTTACTTCAACGTCACATCAAACCATCAAAACAATCCTGATCAATCAAATCCAACCAATCCATCATCATATTGGGATATCCTTCCCAATCCCAGTGTTTCTTAACACTATGCTTGCATTTTTGTGTATCCTTAACAATTTTATTATCATCAATCTTTACATCCTAGTGTTCCTTAACACTATCCCTGCATTGTTGTGTATCCTCAACAATGTTATCATCATCAATCTTGGAATCCTTGTGTTTCTTAACAATATCCTTACATTTTTGTGTATCCATAATAATGTTGTCATCACAAATCCATCAATTTGATCAATCAACCCTAGCTTGGTTTTCAACAAAATCCCAAAACAGAGCAGTAGTATCACCACATATCCAAAATCCAAACAAATCCAAATCATTCAAAATCCAAAACATCTCAAAAAGTCAGAAAACATAAAAAAAATTTCATCCAAACTACGTCATCTCTAAGCTTAAACCTAGGCAAGGTTAATCTTTGATCATCCCTTGAGACATTTTAGGTCAGTCCTTTAGGCATTCGTCGCAATGGCAATCCGTTTGCCAATCTATTTCACACCCTAGGTCAGTCCTTTAGGTGTATGTTGCAATGGAAATCTGTTTTCCCATTTATCTCATCAATAGTCAAGTCAATTTTCATCCGAACTACGTCATATCTAAGCTTAAACGTAGCCAAGGCCATCCTTGATTGGCCCTTGAGACACAAAATCCAAATTTTTTTAAAAAAATCCAAAAATCAAAATAGCCTCAACATTTTCAAAACAACAAAAACATCCAAATATTTTAAAATCCAAAATGGTGCACCTGTCTCATCTGGCTTTCACCCGTAATAATCAGTGTTGATAATAAATTAATTGTTGCCTTCATCCTTTGGTGAGTCAATCAGAAATAGGTCTAGCAGTTTCAAAAGTGAACACCTAATCATCAAAGTCTCAAGTCTAGATCCATCATTCAACAAGTTGGTCAACTCGGAGTATCAATAGCTTATCATGCAATAAATCTCATGAAAAACCTGATCACAACATGTCCTAGGATGTATCCTTCCCACGATGGACATCAGCATCAAGTATCAACTTAGTTTAGCATTAGCGAGCAGTACAAAGAACATTATCTTGGGTATATGCAGGATCATCATGGAAAAAACATGCCCTTAAGTGGCAAAAAATTTAGAAAAATCCAAGTTAGGAAACTTGATATAAATATTTGAATAAATTATCTATATTATTTCAAAAATATGTAAGAATAGAATTTGTAGAAAATTGAATGTAGTTTCTAAATTACTAGGTTTATTTACAAAAAAAATAAATCTATTTGGTGAAATATTGAAATTTCAATAGAGTAGTACTTAAATTTCAAGGAAAAAATAAGTAGGTGTCTGTCTAACCACCCTAACCACATTAAAATGATAATATTTTAGATATAAGTAGAATACTCATGTCTCGATGTGATGCATATTTTTTTGCAATTTTTTTCCAACTAAATAATTAATAATAATTTTTTCATGACAACTTAAAAAAAATATAAAGACTCGTATGTTTGACCACCTTAACTTGGTCAAAAATTCATGAAAATCATTTTTTTTTAAAATCTTATAGTATATGAAACATAGAATGTGACGCATGTTTTGGATTAAAAAAATATGATAGCATTTGAAAGCTATAGATGTTCTTCAATCAGACTAAAAATCAGGACTTTAGTCATAATTCAATAGAAAATGAATAATAAATATTTATTAAATTCAAATTAAAATTTTTTTATATTGGTGGAAATATGAGAATCTCCTTTAAAAACCCTTTTCATTTCATCAATTTTGGGTAAAAAAAAATTCGTCTTCCACATACCCATCATATTGCCACTTTTTGGCCCATCATGATCCTGCACATACCATCTTACTTGTTTACTTTATCTTGTCTTTTTGACTTATCTTATTTTGTGCTCATTCTAAAGACCTCTCTATGATGCCTAAATAAAATAGGTTTAGAGATAAAGGAATGGGGCAATGATCATTATCTTTTTTTCTATTGTGCTTGTTGGATGTTCTTGTAATATAACTTGGAGAATACTTGCTTTGTTAGGTCCATCCTAGCAAGGTTTTCATATGTCAAGTGTGAAAAAAAGTACTCTTATCTGATTGTCGAGTCAAAGTCCATCACACTAGGTGCAATACCATCCTAGTTCTTTATACCTTAATGCATCGTACCTATGTGTGTTATCAAACATAAGGAAAGCTACTCTTTGTATTTCTCCCATCCTTGGATAAGAAATACATCATCATCATTCATCATCATTTCTAATAAAGTTGGCTTGTTGAACTTTTGCATCTTCTTGGATTCAAGGGTTGATCCCTCTCATTCTTCTATCCTCTTTCACACTAACATAATGCATCCATCCTGCATCCACACTTTCATCTTGTATAATCATGTCATATCATCATAGGACAACATCATGCATCTCATCCATCTCACATGCATTGCATAGTCATTTGAGATGTTTAAAATAATATAGATTTTTTATTCTAAGCATCTTCCAAACATCTCATTTCCATCATCATTTAAGTTGTTTAAAATAATATAGATTTTTTATTCTAAGCATCTTGAAAACATCTCATTTACATCATCATTATCATATAGATCAATTAGTCACAACCATCCATCCATCCATACATCCATTTTGAACCTCTTTGTCATGAGATCAACCTCAAATCGAATCTTTTCACTCGATCTCTCGAGGGAGCAATGTACTAACATACTTATTTCTGTTGGGGCATTCAAAAAAATCATTTTTTTTTAAAATTTTGATGTCGATGGCATCATTCTTTGAACCAATGCAACAAGTACATTTCTTCAAAGAGGGGGAAAATGTAGACATGTAAAATATACATCCGCTCTAATTAACATCCAATTCTTCTATTAATCAATTAAAACAATTTATTGATTAATTCCCTAGCTTCATCGTACTTAATAAAATAAATCAAATTATTTAATTAAGTCCTTAAGTTCCTCTTATTTTATTCAATAAATAAAAATGATTTAAATCAAATATCAAAACCCCTAAAATCCTCCAAGTTAATTAATCTTGAATAATTAACCTCTAATCATAATCACCCATTCTCTAGCTTTTGACTCAAATTGAGTCAAATCTAAACTCTTAACTAACCCACCCACTTGCACCAATAAATCATTTCTTTGATTTATTAAATCTTCTAATTTCCTCCAACTTGGCATCTTTGAGGGAATATTCTCCCAATTTGAATTTTCCCTCCAATATGACTTGTCCATCCAACAAAGGATTTAATAGCTCTTACATTTCTCTTACATGTCTCTTACACAAGTCAACTTGGCATTAACTATCTTCTTTCATCGCCCCTAAACATGTCATTTCATCAAATTCAAATTTCAAATTGGCAAATTGACCAAAATGTGCACAACCGTCATTCTCTCACATCTTGACACGTGACATCTTGTCATTGGCTCATGAATGATCCCACATTCATCGAAATCCCTCAATCTCCCAACCTTGAATCTATAAATGCAAATCATTTATACACACAACAACTGGACAACACAACTTGATGCATAATCTCATGCATTTGCATTGTCACTATCACCTTGGCATTCTTTCTTATCAGGGATTGGGAAAAGGCTCTCTTCTCACATCAAGGGGTACCAATCCCCCTATGGGATGGTTGTTGGTTAACTTAGATTAGACTTACATATTTTAGATTGCACATGCATTTCTTTATGTTATTCTCTTCTATGTTCGATCAACAATTTCATAGGGAGGGGTTTATTTCAATTTACTAACAATGGCTAATCCATCTCTTGTTAGGAATTGCAGATTCACCTCTCACACAACATAACCAAATAGTTAATGTTGTATATTTTATGTTGTTTTCTATAGGGCATTGTTATGTGGATTTCTCTAGCTTTGGCTATATTGTTTCATTTTTTATAGCACACCCTTGGGAAAAATATTTGACTTCTTCCTTGAATAGATTCAAAAAGGTTTTGAGCACATTATATGTGGCAAGCAGTGTTTCTTATTATGTTTAATATAAATCCTATTATTGTGAGAATTCCTTCTTGACGATGAAACAAATACAAACTTTTTTCCCAAATAAATAACTATGTTCTCAAAAAAATAAATATGAATGTTTTTTTTTCTTTTCTAAATAATGTTTTGTTTGATAGATAATTTTTGTTATCATGAATTGCACTCATGGTTCATATTATACTTAATTAGTATAGCAAGGTACTAAGAGCAAAAATTTTAGTCATTGAATTTCAGAATAAAGAACTTAAGGTGGAATTAAGAACATACACATAGAAGGAGATATATATATCTATATCTATTTATATATATACTGTTATATCTAAATAGATGTGTATACCATATTTTTCTCTCACTACATAACTCCTCCCCTTCAAATTTGTGAAAAGAGAAAACATCCAGACTGAATTCCCCACAATTGAATCAGCGAGAGGGCGATGAATTCAAATCATTTTTTCCCTATAATATATAACCAAAGCTATAGAACAATGGTCAACAATTCCATATGGATAACAGTATAAATTGTATAAAATTGTAACCATCACCACAAACATAAGCTTTAAATGAAACAATAATGGTTTCAATAACAAGATAGAAAATCCTTTATTGAATAGAACCTTATCAAAAATGACCATATACACACATACATATAAACATTCAAATAGAAAACACCAATTGTGCAGATATAACACTATGTGGCAATCCAACTAGACAAGAAGGAAACAACCATTTTGATATAAAAAACTTGGCATATCTATATAAAAAATAAAGATCTTTAGGTTCAATCAAGAACAAACACATACGTCTAGATATATATATTTGGGTGCTACAACAATAATGGGTTACACTTTTTGGGACATCCTAATTTTTGCTCAAATCACATATTTTTAGAAAATATAATGATTTAAGCCTTAAAATGGTTCCATTTTAAGGGTTTTAATTGCAGAGGGTTTGATCAAATCCACTTATATCAAACCTCCTTGGATAGAAAGCTGTTATTTTTAAACCATACCTATAATGGAGTCTCCTCTACACCTATCAAAATGTTGATAAAAAACCACTTTTAATTTACCTTTTAGGGGATCAAATTAATTTATTTAAAATTATTTTTTTGTAAACAAGTAGTCCTTATTATAAGCTTCCCAAAAAGTATAATTTTAAATATATTTAATTTTATTATTATATTTATTTTTTATTTCTTGTGAATGTAGGTTTTTCAATGAACATCGAGGTCTTTATTTCACACATATGGAAAAATAGGAAAAGAGAGAAAAAAATTTCTTAAAAATGCATGTACACTAGCTATTGATGTTCTTATTCCAACAAAAAAAGAATAAGTTAATTCAAATGAATACAAAAAATATATATGCAACAAAAAATTATGAAAAAATATCCATCCACTAGATAATTGTGTGAAAACACTATATTTAAAAATTTAGAATTGTATGCTTTCTCTAAAAAAAGTTATGCAACTAAAAGTAAGTATCAGTTTTTGAAAATGAAGTTTAGTAAAAAAACATAAGTTAATAAAAACTACATAAAATAATTCACAATTTATTTTTTAATTTTTCTAAAAATATAATTATATTCTCAACACAAAATATCACAAATCACTAGTTTGTTTCATCTTCAAATTCTTAATGGTTTAGCTTTTATAGGCTTACGAAAGTGAAGATCTGGTGAAAAATGTTGACTTCAATGTCAAGTTTGGCCAAAAAGTGTAACCCATTATTGTGGGATCACCCATCTATATGTACATATGTATATATCTATTTATATATAGACTTCTATATCTGAATAGATATGTATACCATATTTTTTCCTCACTACATAACTACTCCCCTTCAAAATTATGGAGAGAGAAAACATACAAGCTGAATTTTCTCTCAGTTGACTCACCAAAAATGCTACGAATTAAAATCTTTTGTTGCCTATAATATATTGCCTAGTTTGAAGAAAGACTTTATTATACTCAATAAACAGTTTGAATTCATTGCCTTCTCAGCTAGTTAATTGAGGGAAAATGTAGTGTTGATATTTTCTCTCTTAAGAATTTTTTGGGATCAATATTAATTGGTGTATGGTTTGCATGTGCTAGAGATGGTTGTAATAAGAGCTCAACAAGAAATAATTCCCTTTGAAAAATATCATGAATTTTTTTTCAAATACTCAAGAAACGGTCTTTTGAATATGCACCTCTCCCCACACCTCTTCCTGCTTTATTTCTCTCCACTCCCTTCTTCCTCCACTTCCTCCAAAAAATGCGAAAATAATTATCGCAACTGAAACTTTTGTAATGATTTTTCAACCATCGTCCCCATGCATAAAAAAAAAGAAGCTCCAACCACATTCCAAATAATTCCACAACTGATGATCACACTTGCACCTGCATAGAGGCTTGGCCTCCTCACTCATATCTATCTTGAGCAACAAGGTAAACCTAGAGAATGACACCCAAAATGCCTTATTGAAAATTGTGCATAGGGCATTGTTGATTGTTCTTTTGTGGCCTAGAATAAAGTAATTGATTTATGATTTTTGTGCAGTTGCAATGGTTGCAAAGTAATAAATTAGTTTATATTCTTCTTGATAAGGCATTCTTAGCTTTTTTTTGTGTCTTTAAGTATAGTTCTTATTTTTCTATGCATTAATAGGGATTTTTTAGAATGGAAGTCTCTATATTAAGTGTGAGATGGAACATTAGTCTCGCAATTGGTTATAGTGGAAAACCATAAATAAATTATGTGCCACCATAATCAACGATAATATCAATGTTTTTAATTATAGTTAATACATAGGTTGTTGTTCATATGAATTTTGTGTGCATCTAATTTGACATAGATACATCTTTGCACATAGGGAAAATAAAATGAAATGCAACAAAAGAAACCTTGCTTTCCACTCTACCATTTGTGCCATGGATTGTCATAGGTTGTTACATAGATATATCCATAAGTGGTCTTCAAACAAATGAATTTTTTCTGCATCTAATATCCGAAACACACACATGTACAGATAAGATATATAAAATCAAACATGTAACAAAATGACACCTTCTCTCAACCCTATCATATTGAGTTAGGAGCCTAATCGACTCTTACCAAACTCTTGAGAAAGAACATACATCATCCACCCCTCTGATCAATAGTGAAATCAAATTTTCTTATTACACTTAATATACAGTCTATCATTCCAACAACTTCTTTTTTGAGGCTGAAAGAAATAATAACTAAAAAGGTGTATTTAACACATGCAATACATGTATATGTAGCTGCAAAAAAAAAGTTGGCCTGATATATATATATATATATATATATATCAAGCTAGATGCACATATATACACATTGTTAATTGTACTCTACAAAAAACTATATTATTTGTTGAAATGGATATTGTTTGACTTATGCTTTTCCTTTTGTGGCGATGGTTTTGGATGGGTTTGTTACTATGAATTTTTGTGCTCTTGAGGTTTTTTCTATCTAATGTAGTGTTTCATTTTTCTTTTCTTGTGTGCACATATGTATGTATATAAAATTAGAGGTAGACACCATTCATATATAATTGACTTTATAGTATGCATAATAAGAAACATTTTTCTACATACAATGTGCTGAAAATCTCTGTGAAGTAATGTAAAGAAGAAGTTCTCTAGAGATGGTGGCATCAACATTTGATACAACTCTCAAAATATGACTTATTGTTCCAACAATGTTTTGGTATGTATCTATGTTTTTTGCAACTACTATGACATACATCCAAATCAACACATGGCATTGATCATCAATGTTTCCCTTGCAACCATTGGCACCACACACAAACAAACAATGCCCTATGGAAACTAACATAAATTGCATTCATCCGTTGTGGAGTTTCTGTGAAGGTTGTTGTTGGTGGATAATTTTAGTTTTTTTGCATGGGTTAATGACTCAAAAAGAAATACAAAAGATCAGAGTACATGGAAATCAAACCAAACAAGAAGGAAATAACTATATTGATATTAAAAACCAGACATATCCATATTTAGATAAACACATTACCTGAAAGATACATGTACATAATGAATATATAGACATACACACAAAAACCTTAAATGGAACAATAATGGTTTCAATAGCATCCTAGGGAATTCCTTTTTTCAACAGTTCCTTACTAGAAAGGAAACAATATAGTCATAAAACACCAATTTAAAGGGAAATGGCATAAGTCAAGAGATCAATATAACTGAATATGGAACAAAACAATGAAAGGTAGATAGCAAGAATCAACAATCCCCTATGGAAAACAATACATATACATACATCACAATGAAGACAAAAAAAGTGCTTGCAAACTCCAACTTAGAGAGGAACAATTCAACCAATGAACATATAGGTAATATAAAATGAAATATAAACTGTATAAAATTAACTATTATACTATGTTGCAACCATAACTACACAAAAAAAGCCATAAATCAACCAATATTGGTTTCAATAGTGATCCAAATGGAGAAACCTACAAACACAAAGATTCACAGTAACACACCCATGCAAAACCATAGCCACAAACTGTGAACCATAAATGAAACAATTTTTTTTTTCAATCTCTTCGTACTTGCTTCAAACACACCTCTTCCCACTAGCCTCCCTACAAAATATGGGCACCCTTACATAATAACCTTCGCTCACCTTCACAGAAGCTAGACAACACTTGATCCAACTTTCACCCTCACAGAAGCTTACCCTCCTCGCTCGCGTCTTTGATAGCAGGTATAGAAAGAGAATGAGACCCAACAATACCTTATTGGAAATTTCATAGAAATTCATTATATTTTCTGAGGTTTTAAACAACAGGTGCTATTACAATAATCACCAGTACATGGAAAGCATAAAGTATTACGCCATGCAAAAAAAAAAAAAAAGGCTCCAACCATCTTCATAGAAATTTTAAAATAGATAATTGTACTTACATGTTCATAGAAGATTTCCCTTCTCACTCACATCTTTAATAGAAGGTAAAGCCACAAAACCACACCCAAAAATGGCTTGTTCAAAATTATGTACATTCACTATGTTTTCCCAAGATTTAAATGGCATGTGTTACTTACAACCATTACCACTACACATAAAGCATACAAAAATTAAAATATGACACTAAAAAAACCATTGAAAATGATCATCATAGAATGTGAATCATAAATGGAAGTGTGTTGGTCTGAATAGTGACCCAGATGAAAAGACCCACATAAACACAACAATTCACGGTAATAATAAAAAAATAAAAACAAACAATATAGCCTTCCAACCTTCACAGCTACACTAATTTAATAAGTGAAAAACTCTACCCTAAGCTAGAGAACTACAATCAACAATTCTCTTTGGAAAATAACATAAACTATTTTTGAAACTATGTTTCTTTCAATAGTAACCCAGATCAAAAAACCCACAAAATACAACAATCCATAGCAACAATCCAACACAAAAACAAACAATATTGCCTTCCAACCATTGTGGGTACATAGGGAGCATAAATGAAACAATATACCCTAAAGGAGAAGGAGAAAACAACAATGAACAATGGCCTATGGAAAATAACATGAACTATTTTTCAAATACTTTAGAAAGGGTTTTTCCAATATGCACCTCCATCCACACCTCTACCCGCTTACTTGAAATCAACCTCTTCCCACTTTCCAAAACCAATACAATAGTATTGTTATTGGCACTATCGATCAGAGTGATGGACAATGTATGAGCCCTATGCGCAAATATGTATGTATGTCATAGCAGATGCAAACAATATTGATTCCATGGGACATTGGTGATTGTTGTTCTCTAGGTTAGGGCATATTGTTTCATTCTCGATAAGAGGTTGATGAATAGTCTTTACTATTTTATTTTCACTATTGCATTGCGAACCAAATATGAAAAAATATAGCCAGAGCTGAAGTGATAAAATAATTTATGCTATTTTCGTAACTTCAAAGATTTTTTCAGCACATTGTACATGACAAGCAATGCTCAAGGGGACGAGTTTATTTGAATGTTGTCTATGTTTTATTTTGCATACATACATGTCTGCATAGAGTGAAAGAACAATGAAATGCAAAAAAAGAAAGAGATACTTTTGTTTTTTTTGTATGGTTTATGTCTACTAGAAATGCTTGCAAAGTAATAAAACAATTCATCGTCTTCTCAATACGACATTGTTGGTTGTCTTTGTGTAGCTTGTGGTGACAATTTGCACTATTTTCCATAGGGTATTGTTGATTGTTAAGCTATGGGTTTAGAAATACATGTGGAAAATTCATATAGGCACATACACAACTAGACATAGATATAGGCATAGATGCATATCCCAAAAGATACATGTAGAAAATGCATGTACACACAAATACACTCATAGATACAAATTCATTACAGACACAATTTCCTAGACACAACTGTATCAAGATGTTGTATGGATTGAGAACATTGAATTGCATACATACATATTTTTGTATATGTATATGTAGATATATACATGTATACAACCATGTCTACAAGTATATATGAGAACAGGTGAAAATACGAAGGGGTTTTTCAAATTTCACCTCTTTCTATTTGGTTCAAGTGTACCTCTTCTTTCTTTATTTGTCTTTGTTGCTTGCTTTCTTCAACATCTGCAAAAAATGGGCAATAAATTATCATACTTGACACTTTGTATTGATTTTCCAGCTAAATCCCCATGTAGGAAAGCATAAAAAAATCCTCCTCCTAGCTAGACAGTGACAATGCATGATTGAACGTACACCTTCATAGAAGCTTCCTCTCCTTGCTCATAGTTGTGATAGCTAGTAAAGCCATAGAATGATAGACAACAATGCCTTGTCAAAAATTGTATTGAAATTTGATTGTACTAATGGATAGTGTATTTCCCATGTGTGCAAGAATTTATTTTTCATAGTGTCTGCAAAGAGCATTGGTACATAGTGATGCCTATATTTATTTTGTTGGCACATCCTTGGAATCATAAGGTCTATTTTAAGTGTTGTATAATAATGTTTTTTGCATTTAATATCACATATATAGATTTGTGCACATGGGGGAAATAAAATGAGTGGCAATGATAGTCAAGAATTCCTTTTGGATAACAACATAAACTCTATAGAATTTACTATTCTATTATGTATTGAAAATGAAATGATATAGCCAAAGCTAGAGAACAACAATTAACAATGTGTTATGGAAAAAAACACATACTTTTTTATTACATTGCAACCATTGGCACAAAACTAAAACCATATATGAAAAAATATTAAATTTTCCTATGTGTAGATATGTATGTATGCCAAAGAAGATGTAAACAAAGTACCTACACACTCTTCCCAATGTTTATTACTTTGTGAAAATATATGTTATTTGTTTGAACCTTGACAGGGCATTCTTTGAATGATATATTGTATATTAATTGTTATATAGAGAATTGAAGCCTCTTTCCTAATTATTTCTTTTCCCTCATATTGTTGATGTATGTATAAAAACAATTGAAAGATTAAAATGATGGAACAAAAAACGTGGAATAATAAATTGTATATCAAGTGTTGTGTGATTAATTGAACCATTTTTTTTTTAATTCTTCGCTATCATATTCTTGATGTTTGTGCAAAAAAATTGAGAGATCATGTTGTTTTTGAATTCATAGAGCTTGTAGTCAGTCATCGACATTGGAGATCTCATATCTTTAAAGAGTAGCCCCAGCAATTTCGGTGAAGTTTGGCTCTACCCTAGTTGATGAACAATCCTCAAGTAGGAGTCTTGTAAGTCTTTTCATTGTTTTGTTCTTGCTGCTTACAATTAAATTGATACTTTCCATTTGCATCGAGCAAACTGTGAATACTCTTCATTTGAATTAACAATTGTTGTGATATATATTTAACTAATTTATATTTGAAATCTTCATCTTTTCTTTTCCTTTCAATTTGATGGCCATTTGGGAGTCACCTATGTGTTAGGGGGAAAAACGTTACAGTTTTCAAATGCATTGACATTATTGTTTTCTTCTAGATTTTTGTCACAACCATCAATATCTCATTGCTTCCACTTCACTTAGTGAAACTGCCTTGTAGGATACAAATATATATCCAACCTTGAAAACACATGCGATATGATCTATTGATGCTAGAGATGTTGTTCCATCTTTGGTTCTCCAACTAATGTCTTTTCAAAAAATAGGAGGTGATCAAAGCTTAGTTGACCACTATAAAGTCATCCTCTTTGATGAAACCCACATGCAAATAGGGACTTTGCCTAAAAAATACAATGAAATTTAATTTACAGGGGAATTGAAAATAGGTTTCATCTTGTGCTTGAACAACTATTTGTGTAGGAAGTTGCGGGAATCAAGATTAGATATTTTTTTGCACTACTTTTACTAGTTTTATTGTTTCTTGTTTGTGGAGACCACCTTTAAAATTATTTGATGTTTTATTTATTCCAAGGTGATTGTCATATTGTCCTTATATGCCAAAATGTCAAATTACCAACTAATTGGAAAACCTAGATATCTATGTAGGGATCAAGAAGAAAAAATAGTTGGCTATGAGTCACCCTCCCCATCCAATCAAGCCTCAACATTTGGGATTAATACATCCCCAAGAAAACATAATACTCCTATAAATATTAGTCCTGTTAAAGAGCTAAATGTTTACCAAACCAAATGGATAATAAAAGGAAAGTTAACAACGAAAAGGGATATGCATCATTACAACAAACAGGGACACAAGGGGCAAGTATTTAGCTTTGACATTATTGATAGTGAGGCCTCTATATGGAAACTTTTAGCCAATAGGCTATATGTGTGAACTTTGGACAAAATTTTCATCAACCTTCCTAGTTTCAAAGTTGTTGGGCAGAAATCAACAATCCATATATATTTGCATCTGCCTCTACATACATATATATCAATGTACATTTTGTTTTCCACCTACATCTTTATATATTAGATACATTCAATGCATATATGAATCTGTTGCTTGAAATATATTGCCACAAAAAGTATGTGCTTCTTCTGTTGTGTTTCATTTTCCCTTTTCTATGTGTGGATATGTATGTATGTCAAATTAGATGTAGACAACATATACTACTCTCTATATTTATTTCTTTCAGGAGATATTTGTTATTTGTTTCCTCCTCAAAAGGAAATTCTTAAAATAATAGGGTTTATATTAGGCCTAATAAGAAACATTCATATCACCATTCATCACACTGGTGGGTAGTGTATGTTCTTGCTTGAGGGTTTGGTGAGAGCCTATCAGGCTTCATGACCCAATATGGTAGGGTGGAGACCAGGCCTTCTTTTCTTTTGTTCCATTTTACTTTCCCTGTGTTCAGATATGTATATTTGTGAACTTAGCCACATAAAAAATTAATCCCTATGTGCAACTCTATAGGTATGTGAAATCAGATGCAAACAAGTGATATTTCCATGCCAACTTGTGCCAAGTGATGTTTATCTCTCAACCCATACCAAGTGATTTTTATTCCTTTGCTCACATTTTGATTTCTATATTGACAAGTCCATGTACGGCTATATATGTGTGTTGTCTATTTATAAACTTTATCTCATGGTAAAAAATCTATTTAAAACCTTCACCATAAAATGTGAACCATAAATGAAATAATATTGGTTTCAACATCAAGCCAGATGAAAAAACCCACACAAAACACATCATATTATCTCTTTTGCAACCATGCACATAAAATGGTGTCGATAGATGATACAATATAGCCTAAGCTAGATAATTGCAACCATCACCACAAAATGAAAGCCATAAATGAAATAATATTGGTATGAATAGTCACCCACATGGGGAAAAATGCAAAGATAATCTTTTGCCATCTTCCCCACATTGCACCCAACATTCATCCCTATGTGTAGATATGTATGTATGTGAGCTGAGATGTAGAGAACATTCATATATACTCCTTCCTATATTTATTATTTTCATAAGGTAGCTAATGTTTTTCTGTTTGTATATCTATACTTAAGCTTCTCCAGAGAAATTCATTACTACTTGCCTTCACATAGCCCTGCCTCTATTCGTTGGCAATTGTTGTGACATCTAACAAAAGAACGGGTACATATGTTTCAATTGATATTTGCAGTTTTGTGGTTGAAGACCAACATCGTGCATTTATTGAAATTGCTTGTATCATCTAAAACATGTGATACCTATTCTTTTGTGAAGTGATTATCTCAGGCTTTACATTTTCAAGTTCTTTTTGCAAAAAAAATGGGGGGGGGGGGGCGCATGATCCACAAAATGTGTCAAATTACATGTAGCCACATATGTTTAAAATCTTGAGAAACATAGTGAATGTCTACAAAAAAAATTATAATCCATTGTTGGATCTTATTTTGTTGCTATACATAATATCTGAGCCATGAGTAAGGAGGGTAAGCTTCTGTGAGGGTGCAAGTTCGATCATGCATTGTCCAAATTCTATGTAGGTAGTTGGAGGTTATTCTATGTTTTTTGCATGCGACAATGGTTGGAAAAGAAAAAGAAAAGGTTATTCCTGTAATATTTCTTTGTTCACTTCTTGCAAGAAAGCTAGCGGGAAGAGCTATGTTTGAAGTAAGTGGTAAAAAGTGAATAATGAAAAAAATAAATTTAATTTTTGTTTCATTCATGGTGTGCACAGACATTCACTATGTTTTCCAAGGCTTTAAAAGGCATGTTTCACTTACAACCATCACCACTACATGGAAAACATGCAATAATTAATGCTAATTCCATTTCACTTGCCCTATCTATCGACGCAACAAATTCTTTTAATCTAAAAAAAAAACCACGTGCCACCTTCTTTATGATCGCCACCTTTTCCCCAACCATTGGAAGGCTTCAAAACTGGGAAGGCTAATGAAAATATTGGCCAAAGTTTAATCTAGACTACCTTCGATCATCTTGCAGTCTATGTTCTCCCAAAATAGCCAGCCACTCATAGGTAGCACTTGACATTTCAAACCTCAGGAAACATGGTGCTTGACTGTGTTGAGACTAGGCTTTTGTTAAGGTTCAAGTGCAGTTAGCCATCGTGGAATTTATACAAAGGTGTTTGATGTTATTTTTTGTTCTTTTGAATGGGGTCATGGTTGTGAAAGAACTACAAAAGTGTCAGCTATGATAATTATTTTCCCATTTCTTATAGACATGATCTTGTATATAACACTTAAAAATAAAATTTATCATTCCAGGAACGTCGCATGAAGTAAACATAGGGTTAATATGTATCAATGGTGTTTTCATCTGCTATGACATACATACATATTTGTACATAAGGGAAATACATTGTCCACCACTACGAATGATGGCGGTATCAGTATTCTATACAACACTGGAAATACAACTTATCTTTCCAAAAGTGTGCTAGTATGTATCAATGTTGTTTGCATATGCTATGCCATGCATCCAAACTTGCACATTGCATTTTTCATCATTATGGTCAATGGTTGCATCAAAGTTCCATATAATAGTTAAAATACAACTTGTCATTACAAGAATTTCCCAACAAAATAAACATAGGTATCAGTATGTATCAATGTTCTTTGCATCTACAATGACATACATACATATCTACACACATGGGAAATCTATTGTCCATCAGTCTAACCAATAGTGTCATCACAAAGACTTCTCTATTGCTTTACTAACCATCCCCACATGCAAAAAAAACAAAACAAGTGATTTGTATTTCTGCCTGCTCACTGCTAGTAATGGCAAAGCTGAATATTTGGTCCTCACATCCTTGTTTATTGTAATGGCGATTGTCCCTTTTAGTTGTCAGATGACTTTTTATTTCCCATCATCTACCTATTGTTTATATGTAATTCCACATATATACATTTCTACACATTGTTTATATGTCTATATATATCCAAGGAACAAGCCCTTGCAAATGCATCCAAGGCATACAATGCCTATACCTACTTGGAAAACAAAATCTGCACTAATATATATGTATGATCGAGAGAAAGTGTCATTTTGTTATGCTTGGTTTTATATTTTCTATATGCACATCTTTCTATTTTTGGCATTAGATTCAGACAAGATTAATATAATTGAAGACTGCTCATGGATATATATGTGTAACAACATATGATGGTCCATTTGCTCAATATGGTAGGGTGGAGATCAAGCTTTCTTTTGTTTCATTTCATTTTAGTTTATTTTCCCTATATGCAGATATGTATCTGTGTTATTATTTCTTCTAGGCTCAAAAAAGAGTTGCTTGAATGATATACTATATATTAAATGTAATAAGGAACATTAATTTAACCATTCATTAGAGTGGTGGATGATGTACATTCTTGCTATTCGTAGATCCACCTTTATTTTTTTCTAGATACTGCATGATACATACCAGAAATTACAATGCACTATGAATCAAAAAAGAGGATCATCTCCAACAATTGTGTTCATTTCCATCATCATGAAATGTTGGTATTCTTAATGGTAACTATAATACTTATCTTTCCCTCTTCATTTCCATGCATATAGAATTTCCACCATTTCTAAATTCACTTCCTTATCATTTTTATATGCAACATGTAATCGTGGTATTGCATATGTTTTCCTTATACATTATAGAACTGTTTAAATTTCATAATTTAGATATTGGTTACTAATGAAACATGTTCACCTCACTAAAGTTTGCATTTTCCTTGTAGATACTATAGGATACATACCAACAATTACAATGCACTATGAATCAAATAAGAGGATCATCTCCAATAATTGTGTTCATCACCATCATCATGAAAAGTTGGTATTCTTAATGGTAACTATATTGCTTCTCTTTCCCTCTTCATTTCTATGCATATAGAATTTCCACCATTTCTAAATTCACTTCCTTATTAATTATTTTATATCTGACATGTAATCGTGCTATTGCATATTTTTCCCTTTTACATTATAGAACTATTTAAATTTCATAATTTTGATATTGGTTTCCAATGAAATGTGTACACCTCACTAAAGTTTTCATTTTCCTTGTGTGTGCCTATATCTAAGTTAAACCATTTTAGATTTCAACTACATTCAATTTATATACAAGGTGTAGTGATCTCCAAAATGCTTAATAGCTTTACAATCACACATTTTCATGGTATATGGCCTTCACCTACATTATAACTATATACAATGTAAGGCTATATATCTTTTATCCCATCTCTTATTTTACAACTGCTTGCCATTTTATTAAAAAATGTATAGCATTGATTTGAAGACAACCAATTTTCTCAAGTCCCAAAGCATTTATTTCACCATTGATCAAAGTGGTGGAGAATCAATGTTTTTGCTTGGGGATTTGTTGAGATCCCATGAGGCTCGATGAGCCAATATGTTAGGGTGGAGAGTAAACCTTTTTTTTTGGTGTTCATACTGCAATCCATTGCATGCACAATGTATGCCAACATTTTTTTTAATTTTTGTGTTCTATTACAACTGCATTGCATATTATTTCTTATACATTGTACAAGTATTTAAATTTCTTGATTTATTTATTTTCTATCAATGGCATGTGATTATTTCACTAAACTTCACATTATACTTTCATCTTTGCAGACCATACTCAAGACAAACAATCCTCCTTTGTGTATGTTTCCATGCCATTAGATCTTCTATAAAGTCAGCAGAGCCCAAAGCATTGCTTTCACCATTGATCAAAGTGGTGGACAATTTATTTATTTTCTCGGGGGTTTGGTGAGAGTGCATGATGCTCCATGACCCAATATGGTAGGGTGGAGAGTAGACCTTCTTTTCTTGTCTTTATACTGCATTCCACCATGTGCATAAGGCATGCCTATATCTTCCATCCCTTCTATTACAGGTGCATTTCATATTATCTACTATAAATTATAAAACTCTTTATATCTCCCAATTTACATATTGTCTACCAATGACAAATGATCATTGCATTGAACTTCACATTTTTTTGTTATTCTTACAGAGCATACTGCAGCCATAATGTGGATTTTGATGAAGTCATGTGTTATAACTGACCTTTCAGAATAATCATATTGACTGCAAAATAAGTTATAATGGTCAAATAAATAATTACATCCTCATACACTCTATATTAAGTGTAATAAGGAACATTGATTTCACCATTGTTTAGGGTGGTGGATGATGTATGTTCTTGCTCGAGAGTTTGGTGAGAGCCCATGAGGCTCCATGACCCAATATGGTAGGGTGGAGAGTGGGCCTCATTTTTTTGTGTTTCATTTTTTATTTCCTATGTGTAGATCTGTATGATTCTCACATAAGATTCAAACAAGATTCCTATGTTTGATACGCTACATAATAAGTATAATATAAAATATTTTTTTGAGCATTGATTACATAGAGACAACAATCTTTGTTCTCAAATATTGCACCCAAATTTTTTACATGTAATCTTTCTAGATAATCTTTCAGATAATTCTATTATTCTTTTGACATAACCTACATGTATTAGTACCTTTATTTGCTCCCTATCGTTTTGGTGTATGTGTATCGTAAAAGAGTTATTAATCATGCCATAAGGATTCTGAAATGTGGTCACTTTATATCTCTTTGTATGTATCAATTTTGTTTCAATAAGCTATACCAAGCACACATATATACACATGCTCTCTCTTAGATTGCATCCCTTCCATTTGTGCTTCGCTCCACCTATTGGCTCATCGTTGCATGTCACTACATGGAATTGCTAGTTATTGAATGTATGGATAATGATAATATGCTTGCTTAGAACATTTTTGATAATTGGATAAATAGTGTACGAGAAAAAAATATGTATTTACATCTCATTTTGAAGAAATATTTAGAAAGGGTTACTTGTATTTCTAAAAAAATCATAACAAGATTTGACTGACGAATAAGTATGGGCTGACTACACTTGATCCATGAGGATAAAGAGAATATTATTGCAACTAAATGTCAATCCCAAGAGAGACCATTCAAATGGAAACTAAAGTAAGCATCAATTAAAACTTTACATGTTAAACTACAAAATATTTAAAAATGCCTATGGACTCGATGGATTCCTCAAGAGCCGTGAACATCCGCATGGGATGGTACTTGCCTCAGGGAGGTGGTCCTCCATGATTACCCAAGTTATTGATTTGGTTGGTGGGAAGCAGTTGTTGTTGTGCTACTATTGCATTAGTTCGCACATTATTGTGATTATGATTTTGTGTCTACTGATGAGTTTGGACGTTTGGTTTAGGAGCGTTTATGACCACTTTAGCATCGACCATGCCGTCATTTATGATATTTTTGTTCCTCAACCACGTTCAAGGTTTATCATTATAATTATTGGATGGGGGGTTATCCTATGGTGGTGTAAATGTTGAGGCACCTTCGAGCGTAGTAAGGGCCCTTTCGATGTTGAGCGCCTTTGGGATCAGTTGATCGTACGATGTGATGCATTGCATTTTTAAGTAGAATGCCAAGTTTTCATCTAGATTAGATATGATTGTGCAAACTTGTTGTTCTTCTGGCATGGTCCACTTGCTCTGATTGGCCTTGAATGACCATATTTGCAAGAAGGTCATGAATAACTCTCCTTTTCCTTGTTTGGGTGTCGATAGTTCTTTTAAACTAACATCTGCACCCATGTTGAAAGAATAATTCTTAAGGAAAGCTTCTAGGATTTCCTGAAATGTTTTAATGCCTGTCGGTAGATGAGAAAACTATTCCATGGCTGGACCGGTCAGACTTCGAGGAAAGAGTCACATCAGATATGTGTCATCATATGGGACCTCCATGCAATGCACTTGAAATTCTCTCACATGATTTTCAGGGTTTCTAGGCCCATTATACTTGTCGAATTCGGGGATCTCAAAGCCCTTTGGGAATGGTACCATGGTGAGACTTGTGTCAAATGGATAAGGGCATAAGTTGCCTAGTGTCCTTGTTTTTTTGCCCACTTACAGGTCCAACACCTATTGCGAAAGTAGCTTGATTTGTGTTGAGACATCATTATTCATATCGGGAGGTGGGATGAATGTGTTTTGAGGTGTTTGGGGTATTTTATTGGTGGGACGAGTGCTAGTGGGAGTTTGTTGCAAGCTCTTCTATGCATTCAAGGCTTGTTGTTATGCCTTCATTTGTGTCAACAATGCTTGTTGTTGATCTTTTTGTTGTTGTTCCAACAACGCTTGTTGTTGTTCCAACAACGCTTGTTGTTGTTCCAACAACGCTTGTTGTTGTTCCCATAAAGCATGTTGTTGGTCAAGTTGTTGTTGAGCTAACATATCTTGTTGTTGGTCTAGCTATTGTTGTGCCAACAAAGCTTTTTGTTTAGCTTGCTGTTGTGCCTAAAAATCTTGCACAACTTGTTGGTATGCTTTCTTATGGATCGCTTGCAGTTGCGCTTGGTATTGTGCTTGTGCTAGTTGTTGGGCTTGATCTTGTGCTTATGCTTGTGCTTGAGCTTGCACTTGTTGGGCTGCTTGGGTGGCTTACACAACTTGAGTGGCTTACATAGCTTGTGTGGCTTGTTGGTTTTGCTTTAGCACCCTTTGATGATTGGCCTTTTGGATGGCTTTGATCGTGGTGATGAATGAATTCACCCCGCTAGATTTTGGTGGTGGATTGGGAATGATGCCAACCGTTGTGATGGGCGAGCTGGTGGTATTGGTGGTGTGGTTGAGATGTTCGGTCCTTGAGAAGGCATGCTTTGGGAGATTTGAGGACTGATTGATGTGTTGACCATGGTGGCTTGAGTGGCTACCACTTGTTGTTGTGATGCTACCGACAAAAGGAGAGGATTCGATTTGATGCTCGGATTGCCCTGATTTGAGAAACTGGTGAGGGGTAGGGGGGGAATACCCAACCCTAGAGGTGATACGGATGTGAATGGTAATGGAGGGAGTGATGATATGCTCCCCTAGAAGGAGAATTGGTTAGTGACTCCTGCTGTTCCAAACAAACCATCTTCTCCTTGTGATAGAGAAGTTTGTATGTCTAATGGATAGGTCGATGTTGCATAGAATGAGGACGATTCTACATGATTATGGAAGGTGACTGGGATGTATGGGTGTGATGGATTCACCAGAGAAAATTTTTCCCTTGTGGTGCTAACACTTACCTCTTTCTTGTTTACAAGGCGATGTTGTAACTCACAAAACATTGTGCTTCCCTTGTTCGCAATTGGTGAGGTTGGTGTGATTGTTGATATGGTTTGACGCATTTATTGATTAATATTCGGAGTTGACATTGGGGGCATGCTTCTAAGAGGCCTTTCCATAGTAGTGCCTACGTCAAGGATGGAAGGAAATTGGACCCCTCCTTTCGTTAACATGCGTAAGTATAGAGAAGGGTTAAGTTTAAGCATGGCATTGACAATTATATGATTCTCTAGATTTTGAATCATTTTAGTTATTTCCCTTTGTGTCATTCCCAAGTCTTCATTGATGATGTCCTCTTCATAGCCTTCTTGAGGATTTTGTGATGGTTTAGAAGAGATGTTTGGGGGATTTCTTGATCCTGTAAGGTTTACTTCGATGGTTACTTCATCTAAATTACTAGAAGTTGATATTTCGTTGATGTTTTCTATGTTCCTCTTGTGTTGTGATCTTGTTTGAACCATAAAAATAGGGATCGTGTGATCTTAATCTTTAGGCCCAAAAGAGAAGAACTAGGAAAAGTAATAGATCCAAAAAAAAGGGGTGGTGATGATGAGATAAATGGATGAAGTGAATGAGTGAAACATTTTTTGAAGAACCTTTGAAGGGTTATGCTAAAATTTTAGAACTTAGATTGATTGTGATTGTTTGACTAGGTCCATTAAGTCAAACAAGATTGTGGTGAAGTTTGTAGACCCTTAGGAATTTGTGTTATCCTAATGAAATTTGCACATAGAATGAAGTGGCTAGGTGTGTTAAGCCAACCAAGGTGATTATGAACTAGTAAGCCTCAGGAAGTTGTGTTATCCTAGAGGTAATTTGGTCAAAAGATTTGACTATTTTTGCTTGGTGTGTTAAGCCAAGATAGAATGATGTTGGTTTAGCCCTTAAGTTTAGCATGATTGATTTTTCTAACGTTCTTAAAAGGTTTGTTGATGGGATGAAAAATTTAACTTGATGGAGAGATGGATAGGGATGACGAATTTCATCTTAGACCTTGATCTCGACACTACTTTTTATACAAAACCTTGGTGTTGAAGAACATGCTAGACTTCCTATGTGAGGAAGGAAAAACTTTCAAAAAGCTCAAGATTTTTTTGATAGTAGAATGCATACAAATTTGGGTTGTTTTTTGAAGCCTTTTTATAGAATTTGTACACTAGTCTTTCTCTGACTTTGAAGAGCATTTCAAGACATTGTTCATGGGATTTTAGACTTATCCTTTTGAACCTTGGTTTTGGGATTTGACCTTTCGGGAAATCATTTGAAGCAACATATATGAGGTTCATTTTGTCTTTTATCTTGGCTTAGTGAATTATTTTTACCAAAAGCACTTGCTTGATTATGTTTCAAATTGCATGTCTAATGTCCCACTTTCTTTTTCATCCCACAAGGTCCATTATGTGGAAATCAAGGAAATTAGAGCAAGAGTTTCCTAGGTTTATCCTTAGTGAAAACAAACAATGATAAATCCAAGAACTTAGGAACCTCTAAGGATATGATCCCTAGGGAAAGCAAGAGTACTTAAATTCATCAAGAGAATTTGTTTCTTCCAAGGGGTTTGAAATTTGGAGTTCTTCGTGAATGTTTATTTTTCAATTGTTTTGAGGACCGAGCAATGTATTTTTCATTTCCAAGCACATGTACAACCCTAGGATGATGAGACAATAATTTTTTGGGTTCCCACTTGGATGACTCTAGCTATGCATATTTTGTGCGGATGACTAGATGCTTGACCACACTAGCTCCCCTCCATGGCACACACTTCTTGGGTCAGCCAAGCATCAGTACCTATGAATCTCTCATGGCATAATTTTCATCTCTACAACAAAACCACATGTATAACGTGGGGCAGCTTCAAGGGACATGACCTTTTGCACCAACAAAATAGATAAGGTTTCGGCCTCTAAACAAAAGTTTGTAGTAAGGGCATCCAGTTTAGGGGGTGCAATGATAAACTCCTTGTGATAGATCTCCCAACCCTTAGAACAAGGGCTTTATGTATCATAAAGATACTGGGGGAGAGTTATCATGCACCACTTCCCATTGCCCATGGCTTTCACCATGAACACAAATTTATATAGCAGTTTGGAAGAGCTTGGTTTGAGCCCGTTAATGCTTGATTCATTCCCTTGGGGTGAGTACTTTTTCCCACCAAGGTAGACCCTCTAAAGGTATACAATAGTGAGTAAGTGCATTTGTAGTTCGATTGACCTTAGTTTAAAAACAAAGGTTGAACACTCATAATGCCTTTCTCTCACACTAGAGAAATTTTTTCAATTTTTAGAGCCAAAAATGAAATGTGGAGGTAATACTTTTGACAACCTACTATCACCAAAATTCTTTTGATTCTCAAGATCACTGTGAAGCGCGAGAGAAGCGCATATGTATTTCAATGATATTATTTTTCAAAAAAGATTACAAAACAAGAAAGACACATGTTCATTTTAATCCTTAAAGCAGAAAATGAGTTATTTTAAAAGCACCAACTTTGAAGTGTGAGAGTTGTTTTGTTCAATTTTTTGAAACCCTTAAACAAAATCTACTAGATTTTTTCTAAGTTCTTTTTAGCCTTTTGTAAACTTTGGAAAATAAATTTGTTTGTTCTTTTTAAACCCAAAAAAAATCTAGCATTTCTAAGGCAAATGAAATTAACAAATCTCTTTTAAACAGAATTTCAAATCCTTAAAGAGTGTTGAACAACATTTTAGTGTTTAAAAACACTTTTTGCATAGTGAACATAATGCCATGATGAACCTCCCACTTTTCTTTTTTTCCTTGCTCCAACCTGCAAAATGACAGAAAATAGAGAGCACAAAATAGCAAAGAGGTCAAAAGTTAAAAAATCAAAAAATCAAAAAGAACATGTTAAAATTTATAACCTGACTGTTTTCCGCTATAGAGTTAGTGAGTGCAGCGCAATTTGGAATAGAGGTGGCACTATATAGTGCAGCATGTTTGACTGGGTGTGGCACTCTGTAGAAAAAGAGACTGTGGGTGTGGTGCAATTTAGCAGGCGACACAGTTTGTAAGCGATAAAGTCTAGAAAATTTTGAAATTTAGAGGTGGGAAACGGGTGCGGTTCAGTATAGTGTCACGGTTTACAAGTGGTGCAGTGCAATACAATGCCTCATATGCATCAACGGTGCAATACAGGGCCGCATGAACTATCCGCGATGCAGTTTCCTATGTGTAGACAAAAATGTTAAAAACAACGGAAGTTTCAAAAAAATATGATGAAATTCTTGATCATGCCCTCCTTCTAGCACCAAAATGTGAACCCCTAAACCTAAACATGCACAAGAGAAACAAACAAGTAAATATGTTAGATCAAATGCAAACAAGTATGAGGGATTCCCCATTAAATCCATCTATTAAAACTCAAATTAGGAAAATGAAGAACATAATACAAAAAAAAAGCAAGTAAATCCTAATCAAGCCAATAAACCTATGATCCCATGGGGGAATTGGTGCCAATTGAATGTTGAAATTGGCCCTTTCCAAACTCCTAAGTTTCAATGTGAAGATTGTAGATTGCTCAAATCTCTCCAAAGAGATTTGAGCATAACCTAGCTATGAATTATGAAAATGGAAAATGATTGAGTGGAAATGAGTAAAATTAGCTCTCAATGTGAAGAGAGTAACTTTGCATGAAAATTGTGGATGAATAATGAGGAGAGAAGCCTCCAATTTATAGATTTGAATTTGGAGAAATGAGCAAGATTTGATCAATGTGGGACTAACCTTCAATCCAATGGTTGAATGCCACATGTCACTATGTGGATGGTTGATGGTTGTGCACATTTTGGCCAAAGTGCCAATAAATGCAATTATTTTAAATTTGAATTTGTGAAATGATTTGTTGAAGGGGGAAGGAAAATGAAGTTAATGTCACTTGGCTCAAGGCAAAGGACATGTAAGAATCCTTAAATGCCTTGTTGGAAGGACCAAGCCTGCTTGAACTTTTTGAATTCAAATGAGGGAATATTCCCTTTTGATGCCATGTGGGGGAAAATAGAGATTTAATAAATGAATTAAATCTATTTTCATGTGAAAGTTGCATTCTCTAGAGAATTTTAGTGAGAGGGATTAACTTAATGAAGGTCTTGATTAATTTAATGGGAGATTAGATGATTTGACAATTTTGACTCGAATAGATGAATTAATTTAAATCAGAATTGAGAGGAAATGGTTAATTAAATAAATGATTTTTATTTATTTAACTAAGGAGGAATTTGTTAAATTAAATCAAATAAGGTTTAATTTATTTAATTCAATAGGGGGACTTTAGGGATTTTAATCAAATAAAATGATTTATTTAATTAAATAGAAATATAAGGTTAATTAAATTAAATTGATTAATTTAATCAATGGAGGAGAAAGACTTGATTACATGAATAATGATTCATTAAATTAAGAGACAAAATATTATGAAATGTTGAGAGTATGATTCAAGAGGAAATTTTGTTAGTAATCGGGATCAAGTGTGCCAAACCGAAATTCTAAGAATTATTACAAAAAAACTATAATTTTTAGGCTTAAGTAGGTGAGGAAGGGTCACTTTTAGTTCATTTGTGCTTTCACACCTTCAAAATTTCTTGCATTTTAAGCTCTGACTATTGAAAAAATGGCTCACCATGTGCTCACTCTGTATCTTTCTAACTAAGTTTGAGAGTACCAATGGCATGCAAACACAAGACCCTAGGTATGTGACAAGAAACCTCTCTCAATTTTTTATTTTAAGGGCATTTAATAGGGCATAAAAGTTAGGGTGATAGGTGTGCCACTATATAGTGATGTTTTGAAAGCACCAAAAGCATCTCTATTGGTTTTTTAGTGATGCATGCTTTGTTTAGCATCATAGGATGATGTTTTGTTTGAGTGAAACATATGATTATGGAGTCACCAGGGTAATATACTGAGGTATGGGCTTTTCTAGTTCAATGACGCTAGAAAAGGGTGGGTGATGCATGTAACAAATGATGATGCACCCTATTTTTTGTTTTAGAAATGCACCCAAATATTGATTCACTATTGAGCGTAGCGATGCGCATCACCAAATTTGTGATGTACCCCTGAATTTTATATAGTGATGCACCCCAAAATCAGTGACACTTTTGATTTTAGCAATTTTATTGATGTTTTTAGTGCAAAGTCTTAAATTTTTATCATTTTTTTACTATTTCAGTAAATTAATGTTGTGTGTGATATGTGCAAGAGGATCCACATCCCCTGGTGTCCCGAGAGCACAAATATGACATATTGTTAGTGATTAGAGACTTTGATGATTTGGAGGTGGAGAAACTAGGGAGGCTAGGGTTAGGATTCAATGCCTTTAGGCCTGAGATCAGGACCCATCTAGCCTTGATGACTATGTTGGTCAAGAGATGGCACAACGAGACCTCTTCTTTTCACTTGCCCACTAGGGAGGTGACTGACACACTTGAGGATGTGTGGCATATACTACGATTTCCTATCCATGGAGAGCATGTTATATACAATTTAGATGCTAGGAGAGACACATGTCTCTCTCTTCTTCACAAATGACAAGTTATTCTTGTGAGTTCCTATATTGATCTAGATTTCTACCAAGGTCAGGTAGACACTTTTAGATTGTTTATTGGAGCCCTGATTTGTGGCGTTGTTGCTCAAAACCGACAAGGTAGAGATTTTAGTCCCGGATGGGGTTTAGCCTGGGAGGAGAGACATCAATTATTCCTGGTGTTCAGTCCTTCTTGCCTCCATGTACCATGATATGCACAAGGTTGTCTATTGAGATAGTAGGAGTATTGGAGCAGGGGTGAATTTTCTTCACATATGGTTATATGAGAACATTGTAGTGTTGAGGCCCATGGTTGTTCTAGCTAGTATATATGAGGATGATCCCATCATTTTTCGGTACAGGGTGCCAATGACTTTGCAGCACACAAGCTCCACATGTTTGGAATATTGGCATCTTTTCATTGATGACATGATAGTATTCAACTGGAGGCCATGGCTACATCATCCATGGTGGTATGATGATAAAAAAACAATTGGATTTTTCATGATAGACTCGGTACATATAGGGTTGAGAGTGAACCATCATTGAGTGGTACCTTCTAAGTCACATTGCTCGATAGTTTGGAGAGGTGCAGGATGTACTTGTTGATGGTTACATTGTTATTTTTGCTAGGGCATGAAAAGAGGCATAGTGAGGAGCCCTTGTTGATCCCATTGTGTCGATCAATCATTTTTGAGTGCTTATCCCATAGGCTTGGGCATATGATCAAGGTCTCTTAGATGCGGGGACCACTCTAGCCTATGATGCATGGTTTAGGCCACCCACACACCTTACAAATCGAGTAGGAGCATACTCGAGTTGAGTTAAAGGTTTGGGTAGAGGTAGAGATAGAGGCAGGAATGGTGGTCGGGGATAACACGAGGTGCAAGATCAACATAGGTCACAGGTGCCAAGTGATGGACACTAGCATCTGCCAGATCAGGGGCATCAAGATGGGCAACATGTTGGATAGGCTTCAAGAGCACTAATACCTCCACCTACCCAGCTAGATGTACATGCATAGACACAGATTTGGTATCTCACTACCAAGAGAGACTAGCTATAGGTAGAGAGGGATCAACTATAGTAGGATTTATAGGCCATGATTGCTCAAAGAGACTGTGGGGATCAGTTTAAGTAGCAATTGGACACCCAGCTAGCCTGAGAGATTGGGTAGAGATAGTAGTTAGAGGTAGTTACTGCAACATCACAAGGTAGGATTGCATCTACTCAATTATATAGAGAAACTATCATAGAGGCTGCATATTATTGTATGCACTATCACTATGATGTTTCACAGGGGATGCGACTACCTATTTTCTCACAACAAAGTGGAGCACCACCTAGAGCTGAGGATCAACAATTAGTTAGGAGTGAGACAAGTGGCCAACAAGCCTAGCCTACCTATGTAGAGACTTTTTCTATTATTTCTCAAATCTTTATACAAATTTTCATTCATGGGTTCCTTTTTGATAGCCTCATGGATATTGTATTTTTGATTGATATACAAACACTAATTCAGATATTGTATTATGACAATCACCATTCTTTGATATATATGAGATGATTCAGATGTGATATGATGTGATTTTCTCTTTTATTTCTTTCTTATGAATGTATGGGTGCTTATGTATTATGGTATGATGATATTCTTATGAGCTATAAATGGATGCAATGTGATGGATGCACTTCTTTTACTTATGTTTTATGTGATATGTGATGATGATCTATGACGCAATGTAATGAGATTTGATGTATATGATCTACCACATTATTATGCAATGGATGTGTTACCTTCTTTTTCAGTATCTTTTCATGACACTTTAAGGGATGGATGGTTTGATGTGAGATGCGTATGCTTATGCAAATAATATGTATATATTTATTTTTATGTACATTTCTATGAAATTTATGAGATGATGATGTATGCATATGGATAGATATATGAATGTTCAAGATATATATGCTTATGCATATGTTCATACTCATGTTATGATAATGCAATGATTTAAGATGCTTAGAATAACAAATCTATATTATTCATCACAACTTAAATGTTAATTGATGTGGGTTATGCTTTCTTTTATTATGATATGTTGTGATAATGTGAGATATATGTATGCTAAAAATTTGTGAATGCAGGATGGATGCATTGATGATTTTTTTGTTTGACTATCATGACACCAGGTTAGTGTGGAGAGAGAAGATACAAGAAATAAGAATGATTTGACCATTGATTTTGATTCAAATTTCCAACAAGTCTATGATCCACCAAGACTTTATTAGATATGATGGTGCATGATGCATGATAATAATGATGATGATGATGATGATGATGATGATGATGATGATGATTATGATGATGATGATGATGATGATGATGATGATTTGGCCATATCTTGGAGTTGGGAAATTTTTTCATTCCTTATTGTTTGATATAGCACATAGATTTGATGTATGAAGGTATTGATAAACATGGTAATGTTGTATCTAGTGTAATGGACTTTGACATTGCAAAAGGATAGCATGGTTCTTGTTCACACCTTGACATACAAAAACCTCATTGGAACATAATTTAGAAGCTTTAGAATATATCAGACCAAATCATACACAATAGTCAACAATGTACTCTAAACAACTTTCATACACATAACTAAGCAAGTATGCGCCAAGAATATTTTACAAGAATACCCACAAGTATGACAAATGAAAGATAATGATTGATACCCCATTCCTTTCTCTCTAAATCATTTTGATAGACATCATCGAGAGGTCCTAAGAATGAGTCATTAAGATAAATCATAAGAAAAGATAAAAGGAAAATAATCAGTGTTATCTATATCTCTTACTAGTCTAATATAGCTAAGGTGATTTGTGATACTGATGTCCATTGTAGGAAGGATGCATCCCAGGACATATTGATTAGATGTTTTCATTTAGGATGAGGTGTGTAATAAGCTAGCGATACAATCTTCACTAACACATTTAGCTATGATCTAGACTTTAGATTTTGACACTTAGGTTCTCACTTTATGACGTGCAAGAATTAACTTCTACTTGTTTTGATAAATTTTGAGGGTGATGATTGATTTATTATGGGTGAAGTTTTATTGTAGGTGAAAGAGAAATATAATGGACAATTTTGTATTTTTAGAATATTTTAGTGTTTTTGGTATTTTTAAAATATTTTGAGGCTATTTTTGGTCTTTTTGAAAGTTCATGTGAATGTTTTTGGTTTTTTTATTATTTGAGGTTGTAGACACTAAAAATTGTCCTACGCCTGTGACTCTTAATTTCTTCATAATTCTTTCATTTTCATTTTTCATAATTAAACAATTTTAATTATTTAATTCTTTCCTATGACCATATATCCTCTATTAATTAAATAATTTCAATAATTTAATTAATTCATTCACATCTTTGTTTCTCTTTGATTAATTAAATATATATTATTTATTTAATTAAATCGCTAATTAAACCTATTTTATTTCTAAAATTAAATAAATGTTTATTTATTTAATTTCCTATGTCACTTTCCACTATAATCAAATAATTATTTTAATTATTTAGTTATTTGTTTGCCTTTTCTCTCTAAAATTGAATAAATGTTTTTCTATTTAATTTCCTATGTCTCTTTCCACTATAATTAAATAATTATTTTAATTATTTAATTATTCGTTGGCCTTTTCTCTATTTAATTAAATAAATCTTTATTTATTCAATTTAATGCAATATCCTTGAATTTTGAATTAAAATCATTATTTAATTCAAAATGATGATTCATCCTTATTGCAATCTTCTATCATTAAAAAATATACTTATTATTTAATTATTCATTACTCACTTAAGTCTAGATAAGATTGGAATTTCTCTAATAGATAATTTTATGTATGACAATCTTATCTTCTACATTAACCCTTTATTAATTAAATAACTTTAATTATTTAATTAATTTATTCTTGCTTTTATTATTTCTTGATTAATTAAATAAATATTATTTATTTAGATTCATCACTAATTAAATCTATCTTCTATTAAATAATCATTTTAAATTATTTAATTAATTCTTGTCACACTTTCAACTATAATTAAATAATCACTTTAATTATTTAATTATTCCTTAGCCTTTTCTCCATTTAATTAAATAAATATTTATTAATTTAATTTAATCCGAAAATCTGGAATGTTGAATTAAATCATTATTTAATTCATAAAAATATTTATCCATAGCATATTCCTTTATAATTAGATAATCTCTTTGTTATCTAGTTAGTCACTTATCACTTATGTCTAGATCTAACCTGATCATTCAGTTATCTGGTAAGATAATATCTTATTGTTTCTAATGAACAATCTTTTCTCATGGTGTAGACACATAAAATTGACCTAGGCCTGTGAACTTGATTTTCATTGTAATTCTTCTAAACATAATAAAAACATATTTTTTTATATACAATAGAGGTGTCCACACAACTTAGCCCAATGGCCCAGTAGCTCGTATCTTGGGTACCTAAGGCGGGCTAGGGTGAGACTAGTCCCCTATGGGTGAGATCCCCCGCCCGCAAGAAGTCCCACCTCTTAAACCTAGGAGTAGAGTTGAACCCGAGATCAATGGGGAGCAAACCCACTACCCAAGCCAACTCTACTACCCATGTAGACTCATAATAAAAACAATTGATTATGTTCTTCTATCCAATTTCAACTATTAATTAAATAATTCTTAACGATGTAATTAATTCACATATTTTATTCTTCCTAACTATTTATTTAAATACACCAGTAATTTCAAATGCCCTCTTTAATTAAATAAATTATTAAGTTTATTTAATTTGTCCATTATTTCCTCCTCACTATTTAAATAAATAAACTTCATTTATTTATTTAAATACATTCCTAATCCTATTGTATTCTCATAATTAAATAAATCAGTCATAACTTATTTAATTATCGGACCACTTCCTCCATAATTAAATAAGTAAAACTAATTATTTAATTGTCATATTGGTTTTTCCTCCAGATTTTAAATAAAATCATTTATTTCAATTTCCCTCTTTCCAAGTAAATAATTTTAAATAATTATTTATTGTCACATGGTCCCACCAGTTTTGAATTAAAATTATTTTTTAATTTACAAGTTTAACATCACCTCTTGTGGGAATTAATTTTAAATTTCTATTTTAATTTCCCACTTTTCTCATAATATGTGCCCAATCTTCTCTTGTCACATGCAATTCTAACCCTTGATTTGATTTTCTCAAAATCAAATCTTGGCAATTCATTTAGAATTGTTTCCCTAACCCTAACTATGGGTTGTCACATGCATTTACAACCCTTGATCTTAGCGCATCTTCCCTCTATCAATCTTGTCCCTCCATCTAAAATTGAAATTTCTATAAAATGACAATTTTACCCTCATTTTGACATCTCTCAAGCTCTTGACATTTTTTGTATCTTGCACATCTTGACTTCATGCTTTTAGTCTAACATTGTCTTTTGTAGGTTTTTATATTTCATGTAGGCTTTAGTTCTTGCATTTACATCGGATCCTTAAATATTTTCTAGGTCATAGTCATAGGAATATTTTCTCATCAAAATCTAAGGGAAAACATAATATTAAAGAAAATGGAGAAGGTCATGGAGGTGAATCATGGAGGTCTTGAGGAGATTTGGTGATATTGTTCCTTATTTTATTTTGTGTCCTCCATTGTGCTTCATAGTTTAGCTAGGGTTTGATTTATCTTATTGGATTTAATACTAACCTTGAAATTTTACCTCAGTTACATTGGTGAACCCAACACTCATTTTTTTTGTAGTTTTCATATGGATTTGTTTCAGATTTATTATCGGTACAAGTATGGAACACAACAATTGCACCTTTCTGAGATACAAATGCTCTATCACTACGCATTCACTTTCGAGAACAATGCATCTAATCTATCAAACCATATTTTCTAGGCCGATCAATGCATATGATCTATTGAGCCACATTCGCATGTTGGAGCAACACATTTGATCTACATAGTGATGCATATATCTGACAAACTTCTAGCTTTTGGCCCTAAGATGCATCTGCTATGTTACGACACATTTGCTCAGTAAAAAATTACTTTCGGGTTTTGCTGTATTTTCCAGATTTTACCTTTTTGCATCCTAGGTTAGAATTTTTTGGTTACTAATCTATTAGTTACAACATGTGGCAAGATGGAAAAGGAGTCTAACCCTTATTTTTTTATGTTTTTTAATTTTACAATCTTAATCAAACAAACAACAACATGCATTTACATTTCATGAGGATAAAATGAACATGCATATCCACTCATGGGTTTAAAATGAACACAACTTTGCATTACAACTCATAAGGCTTAAAATGAATGCAACTTTTCATTATAACTCATAAGGCTTAAAATGAACATGCATTCTCATGACATTGGCTTAAAATGAACATTGTTTATCTCACATTAAAATGAGTTTTAAAATGAACAAGTGTCTTGTGTGTCTTGTGGTGTATAGTAATATCATATTAAGTGTGTATGCAATTCTCTTGCATTTGGTGTGATCTTGAGAAACAAAAACACTAAGAGGTTTTTACTTTACCCCCCTCAAATTTCAATTTAGGTTTTAAAAATGAACAAACTTGTGAGTGTGGGTTGAAAGCTTTGTGTATGTGATTTCCTTGCACCTTAGTGCGATCGATGACCAAAAACAAAACTTTCAATTCAGTTTTGTTTTATCCTTAGAGGGCTTGTCTGGTGGGAAAAAGTAATCACCCTAGGGAATGACCCAATCAGAAACATGCTAAAGCCAAGTGACTTCCAACCGGTATATAAGTGTGGGTACTTTAGGAAAGTTCAAGTATCAAAAAGATTGTTTTGACAAGAAGGGAAGCAATGGTCTCTAGCCATATGGATGATCCCCCATGAATGAAATGCCTATACTAGAACCTTTTGTTATAGTAAGCCAAAAACCTTTATCTATTCTTTGGTGCAAAAATGGTTGTTGCCAAGGCATCCACATTCTCGCAACTCTTAGTAGAGGTGAAAGCCTTGTCATGGGAGAGTCATGAGAGCTTGAAGCTTGGTTGACTTGAGAATTGAGTGTCATGTTGAGGGAGCTAGCGTGGCCAAGCTTCTAAGTCACCCACTAAGAATAAGTGTGGTTGGAGTAAAATCCATGTGGAACCCAAAGAATATAGTCCTTGTAAACCCTAGGATTGTGCTTATTTTCAAAACTTTAAAAGACAATGTGTTTGTCAAGTGCTTTTCAGACCAAATGAACAAATAAACACCTTTTCAGATCTAGAAAAACATTTTCAAATTGAAACAATCTTCAAAATCTACCAAAATTGCCAAGAAATCAGACTCTACAACACATTTGATGAACTTGTAACATATTTGACATTTTGGACCACATTTGTTGCTTTCTGCAACACAATCGCTCTGATAAACCGCATTTTCTATCTCAAACATTGCATTTGACATTTCTACAATGCATTTGTTTTCCTTAGATCCACAATTGCTCTATTAAGTTGTATTTGTTACCTAGAACGCCGTATTCGCTCATCCTATGATGCAATTGATCTTCTACAAAACATTTGACACCTAAAGTGATGTAATTTCCTATCACATGAAAAAACATTATCACTGCCAAAAACCCGAGACCAAACATTTTCAAAACAGTTTCTAGACACTTTTTTCTATGGTCTTTATCCAAAACCAGAACAAGAATTTCTCAAATCATCCATCCTTGCATTTTAGCTTGAATTTTTATTTTTCCATAGGTTTAGCATTGCACTTCTTTAATTGCATCCTTAGGCTTCACTATCACTTTAGGTTCTCATTTTTGCAAGTTTTAGAATAGGAACCTTTACCATACTTTCCAAAAAAATTTCCTTCAAGACTAGGTTGTCATTGGACTTAATCATAATCATTTATTTTAGTATTTTTTATTTTGTGAGACAATTCCAACTCATTAGTCTAGTGTGGAAACCTCACTTTGAAATTTAGTCCTCCAAACAAGTCCCTTGACACACCAAAATTGAGACATTTCCCAAACTTTGTAATGTTGAGTATACCTTTTCTAAAATCTATCAAAAGTGAGTGCCTCATAGAACTCCTTGAATTTCCATTAGAGAACCTTGAGTCTCCCTCATTTTAATCTCATTACATTAAGAATACCCCTTTAGACACCATTGTCATTTATAGAATTCCTTATTTCAAAAATCCAAAAACATAATGTCACATCATTTACATTTGGTCATTCTTCATCCTCCCCCATTTGATCAAAACTTATATGGTTGAAACAAGAATATAAAGAGAAAGAAGAATGGATTCCTTTGGTCAAGGAAAAAACTTTTAAAATCTCCCTAATGAAATGATTGCAATAAAAAATATGGGGAACTCTTTCATAAATCCATTTAGTGAAATGAACATTCCATCCTCCCCACACAACCCTTTTGATCCATTTATATGAGGAGATGAGAATGGGAAAGTATTTGAAGAGGATATACATGCTGCTGCATAAAATCATAAAGTGGCCTCCTTTGTGGAATAATTAGTCTTACAAGATTCAAACAGATATCTAGCCATGCTCCTTGACCAAGGGGATAGATTGTGAAAATGATCTAACATTAACACCTTAAGAGAAACATCTCTTGATCCTACAACTCAAACAAGTCAATCATATTCAACACCATCACATGATGCAAACAATACCTCCATGGAAGCTACAACAAAAAATGCCACATACCATTAATGCTACCTCCATTGGTGCTACCACTCAAACCATAACAAACACAACCAATGTGGTGAATACAACATCCATTATAGGAACATCAACAAACACCACATCATGTTCAATCCCACAACAAATCTCCATCATCCGATCCAAAGACATTGGAGCAACATTTGGAGCTTCAACTAGCACAATGGGAACCAACACAACAAACCTCTTTGGAGCTTCATCTAGTGCCATGGGGATAAAATCATCAAACCCCTTTGGGAGGAGCAAAATATTAGTTGTCATTCAAGGAACTCAATCTAATGTCCCTAGATCATTGCAAATCAATACCAACACCAATGTCCCCTTAATAAAAAATATGAACATTCAACATGGTCACATTTACCAAGTTGGACAAGGAAACCAAATAACACAACATGTGACTCCATTTTTCCATCAAAATACTAAGGACAGAATGGACCACAGATACAATCTAACATGACTAGAACACTCATTCCCAGCTATGCATCTCACATCCATACACATCAGCATATTTCCAATAAAAACATTCAATATCAACAAGTGCCAAACCAAAACACACAATTTTCTCATCACCAACACATCCCAAATCCAAACATGTCATCACAAAAAGTGGGAACTCAAGCCATACCTATCACCAACATGTGTGATTCTACAAAAAACCCAATAGTGGAGGCACTCACACTTAAAATTTCAGCCCTTCAAACACAAGTAGAAAACCTAAAAATGTCCAACAAAAAGACTCACATTTCATATGATTTATTTCCGTATCCTTTTTGCACAAACTTGTACATGCCACGATTCCCACATGTATATGTGGTGCCCAATTTTCCTAAATACAAAGGAAAAACCAATCCCATCAAACACATTAGAGAATTCACAACAAGTTGTGTGGATGTTGCCTATGAACATACTTATTTAATGTGACTCTTTTCTAGGAGTCTCGTAGGCCACACACTTGAATGGTTCACATAGTTTCCTAAAGGCATTAAATCATGGGATGAATTTTCCAACAAGTTTGTCAAAATTTATGCCTATAACATCGATTCGAACATTGACATCGCCTCATTAGGAATACTTACTCAAGAGGAAAGAGGCGAGACATTTATTCAATTCTTTCAAAGATGGAGAACTTTAGCAAGTCGATGTCCAATGGAAATACAAGAAAAAAAAAATTACCATGTTTGTGCAAAATCTCCTTGGACGACTGCGATATGGTCTACAAGTCCATTGATGCACCACTTTCACTAACCTTGTCGAAAAAGAAGTTCAACTCAAAAAATCCCTAATTTCCAAAGGTTAACTCAAATATGGTAGCAAGAACACCACCACCAACACAAACACAAATCGTAGTGCTCCCACCGATAGAGGCAAATATTGGGTCAAAAATAAACATATCACTAATGATGGAGTTGTTGATTGTAAAATTGTAAATGTGAAAGGGTCTTGCAATTATTCTCAAAGGAGCTCAATATCAAAACAAATTATTGACCACCCTGACACCCACAACCATTGCCATCCAAAAAAATCTCATCCAATCAAACCAAAGACAACCCCGCCAACCAAGACAATTTCCTCTAAAACACACATACGCACCTTTGGGAGAACCAATTGAAGTTTTCCTCAAAAAGCTTATCCAAAAATGCATCATCACATTATAGGACCCTAAACCATATGACCTTGGTCAATTTAAACCATCATGGTGGGATGAAAATGCATTATGTGATTACCACCACATAAAAGGACATAAAACATCCTCCTATCAACAACTAAGAAACCTTGTAGAAGATCTTATTAAAAATCATACCATTGAACTTTGTGGTCAGCCATTTTCTTCTAATTCAAACCATACCATTCACAAAAACCCATTGTAGGATCATGGTTTAGATAACCCCTCATCATCTAATGCAAAGAATAGTGACAATCAAGCCAACTATACCCTTTCTTCTTTTAACTATTCTCGTGGCACTATCATTAATCACCTTTGAGATGCTAATGAAGGTGAGTACATCAATACCATAACCATCAAGAAAACACCAAAACTTAATGTCACTACCTATAAAGGAAAGGTCACAATACCATCTCCTTCTACTCGACAGCCCAAGATCACCATTTGAGGTCCATCGGCCAAACCATTACAACCCAATCTAGAATTTAATCTTATTGAGCAATTAAAAAAAACACCCACCCAAATTTTCATCCTTGAGTTGCTTCATATTTTTCTTGCACACAAGGCCATATTAAATAAAGTCTTGCAAGAGTCTTCCATACCAACTGACATTGATTTCAACCATTTTGAAACCATGGTCGGATACTTGACTTCCCCCCATCATATCGCCTTTTTGGACCTCAATTATGTCTCACCAAAGGCATTTCACAATGATGCATTGCACATCGAGGTCTTTATCCATAAACATAGGGTTAGGAAAATTTTAGTAGATGGTGGAGCAAGATTGAATATTTTCTCTCTAAAATTGGTTAAAGCTCTTGGCTTCTCTGATGCTTGTGTGGACACTACAAAAAGAATTATAATAAAGGCATATGATGATGAGGAATGAGCCTCTAAGGGTATTATCACACTTCCAATTCATGTGGGGGTGATAATCATAGATACAACATTTCAAGTCCTAGATCATGAACTACCTTACAATGTATTGCTTGGTCAACCCTAGATCCATGCCTTAAAGGCCATACCCTCCACCTACCATCAATGATTGAATTTACCTTTTGAAGGCACTAAAATCACCATACTAGGAGATCTTGACCCTTTCCAATACTATACCAATTTGAGAGCTACTTTTGAACACCAAGTACCCATCAACCACGAGGTTTAAAAATCCACACCATCCAAATACATTGATCCATCCCTACTCACCAAGCCATTCACATTGACTTATTCTGCTTCCACCACATCAACCCCTGCCATCATAATACTTGTTGATCCTAATATCAAGATCGAGGACATTGGTTGTAGAGAATATAAACTAAACACAATCTATTGCATCACCACAATGCCCAAGCCACTAAAATTATATGGTTGGTCTTGTTTCAAAATGGAGCCCAAACAAACTTTCAAGGTTCCTCCAATGATTCTATTCACACTATGGGGCGACATGAATGATGAAGACATTTCAGATCTATCCACATGGATCTACAAAGACCCAAATGAATTACCCCTGCTACCAGTACTTATATATGGAGAAGGCTATGACATATGCAAAGCACATGGTTTTGATGGAATCAGTGACCTTGGAAAAAAAAACACCGAAAGGAGAGAGCCTATCATACCTAGGGTTAGGGTTTGAGCAACTTAGAACTGATGATCAATGTACCAATTTATTTTTGAGTGAGGATGTAACGAATCCTGAAAGTTTCAAGACAAGCAAAGAATCCTCTACTAAAACCAATTCACACAAATGGGAATTGGGTTCTAATTAAACTCTCAATGATTGTAAAATTTATGAACTATTTCTAGAATCTGATGCACCTTCTTTCAAGGAAAGATTTAGAAAAATTTATAACATTGATCCTTTGGACGGCCATTCTAAATAGAAGTAATGTGATAGCATTTTTTGGGAACCAAGTGACAATAAAAAAAACCATTGCCAGCAATGCCTAGCTTGTCCCACTACTTTCTTGAACCCCTCCATGAGCCTCACATGCCTGAGCCTACTACCCATGCTCCTAAGTTTCCATCTACACATATCTATCATGATTTGAATCCATTTTTCCCTTATTATGACCATTAATATAATTCATTTGAATCTGAAGATGGTCCTTGGATAGAAACCGAATGGGAAATTGAGGATGACAATTCTATCTTCATACTTTCAGATTCTATTTGTACACTCTCCACCTCATCCCCACCCTTTACCAACACTGGCAATGGTATCTCCCTTGTATACCCACAAGTTATTGACTAGGACCAACAAGGCATGCCTGCTATGGACATCTTTTAGAATGATGAAGCTATTGCAGATTTCATGGGAATCTATGAGCGCATACCATATGGTCATCACGAAATAGGATTCTCTATAGAAATATATTGTGGAGCATACTTTGAGGAGACTATGCAATCCTCTAATCACAAAAATATTAAAAAAAAAACAAAAAAACATGTCTTTAGGTGAAAACAACAAGGCATCTTTTGACAATACAAAAGTAAAATTAAAGGACGTATCTGAGGGTGAAAAACTCCTTGAGGTGCCCAAGGATGGAGGATTGGAATTTATTCCCATAATACAACAAAAATAATGAATGCTAATTGAAGACACCATGTAATTTAACATTTCTACATTAGAGGATCCCAAAATGGTTCTCTTCGCTGCATAATTGATAAAAGAAGAAAATCTTGAACTCCAAAAATTCTTCTCAGAACGTAAGGTCAACTTCACATGGTCATATGTTGATATGTCAAGCTTGGATCAATAATTAGTGTTGTACCATTTTCCTTTACTTATAGGTGACAAACCAGTCAAACAAAAGTTAAGGAAAATGCACCCACAAATCACATTTCTTGTCAAAGCTAAACTTAAGAAACTGCAAGATGTGGGGTTTATAATATCAATAGACTATGCTGACTAGATTTCCAACCTTGTACCTGTCACTAATCAAAATGGATAGATCCACATCTACACATATTTCAAATATTTAAACAAGGCATGTCTGAAGGATGACTTTCCATTGTTGAACGAAGACATCATTTTTTATCTCATAACATGATACAATATGTTGTCCCTTATGGATGGTTTCTCGGGTTACAATCAAATTCAAATCACTCCTGAAGATGAGCACAAAATAGAACTCATTTATCTTTGGGGAATATACTATTGGAATTTCATGTCTTTTGGCCTAAAGAATGTAGGTACCACATATTTGTGAGTCATGACAATGATATTTCATGATCTCATGCAAAAACTAATGGAGGATTATGTGGATGACCTCTTGGAAAAATATTTTACACACAAGGATCACCTTAGGGTGCTAGACAAAATATTTAAGTGGCTGGAAGAATACAAGGTTCGTCTAAATCCCAAGAAGTGTGTTTTTGGAGTGACTTCAGGAAACTATTGGAATACATAGTTTCTCGATGTGGAATTGAAGTGGACCTTGCAAAAGTGAAAGCAATATTAGACATGCCTCTACCAAAATGAATCAGTGAGCTAAGGACATTGTAGAGCAGATTAGAGTCTATCCAACACTTCATCACACAACTTGTAGAAAAATTCCAACCGTTTCAGTACCTACTGCACAAGAGCATCCCCTTTGTCTGGTCTAACAAGTGTTTAAAAAACTTTCAAAAAATCAAGGATTATCTATTGTTACCACTTTTCATAATTCCTACCATTGAAGGAAAACCTTCGATCTTATATATCTCTGCAACCACTAATGCACTAGGCGAATGGCTTGCTCAAAATGACTATGAAGAAAAAGAATGAGCTATATACTATATCAGTCGCACATTGATTGGATATGAACTCAACTACACATCCATTGAATGTGCATGCATTGAAGTTGTCTTTGCATCTCAAAATTTAAGACATTACATGTTAAACCACAAGACACAATTAGTGGAAAATATTGATCCATTGAAGTATCTTCTAAGTCGGGCAACATTGATAGGTCAGCTAGAAAAATGGGTTATGATACTGAGTGAATATGATATACAATATGTTTAACGCAAGGCAATCAAAGGATAGGGAATAGACGATCAACTTGCAAATGCACCTATACAAGGCACTCATCTAGTGATAGCTAATTTCCTTGATGATTCCATCTTTCACATGAGACCTACATCACCTTGGAAGATGCATTTTGATGGATCTCATACTAATCATCTATCAGGATGGGCATACTATTCATCACACCGCAAGGGGACCCCATTCCCAAGGAATTTTGCATTGCATTCCATTGTACCAATAACATCACATAATATAAGGCACTTGTCACGAGACTCCAACTGGCTATCAAATGGAACATCAAGGCACTTCTGGTGTTTTGAGATTCTTAGTGGGTCATCAACCAGGTCAATGATGATTATGAAACCAAGGATGAAAATGTTTTTCCCTACAAACGTATGGTTGATAGCTTTATGAAAAATTTCAATTTGAAGGTAGTTGATGCAATGGAAACAATAGGATCTCTCTTGAATATTACTAACAACATGACACAACTTGAGTTTTTAATGGAGCAACTGTTGGTTCCTACATATGATATTCCAGAGTAAGAAATGTTCTACGAGCTTGTTGGTTCCAATTCACCTTGGTATCAAGACATCTATGAATACCTCAAGTCCCAGAACCTCCCACCAGACCTATCCAACAACCAATAAAAAATCCTTTATCTACAAAGCTGCTTGTTATACCATCATCAGTGACACCTTATACCATTGTGCTTTGACAACAACCTTCTTCACTTTCTCAACACTGATGAAGCCTGAAAAGCCTTACATGAATTACATGAGGATATATGCGGATCTCCTTCGAGTGGTCTAAACTTAGAAAAGTTACGAGACTTGGGTATTACTCGTTGATAATGAAAAATGATTCTCTTTAGTTTGTCAGAACATGTCAAAAAAATTAGGTGCACAACGATCTAATTCACACACCTATGTAGGAGCTTAGATCCATCACTTCTCCTTGGACCTTCTCACAATGGGGACTCAACCTCATGTGAAAAATCCATCTGACCTCATCCAACGACAATAAATTCATTATTTTTGGCACTGAGTATTTCACTAAGTGGATTGAAGTCATCCCCCTCACATACATCACTGGTAAGCATATTTCAAAACTCATTCTTAACTACATCATCTATCAGTATGGTGTCCCACAATCTCTTGTCACAAACAATGGTCATTTGTTCAAAAATCAAGACGTTTGTGATATTTGTGTGCACTACCGTATCCAACACCGTTTATCCATGCCCTATTATCTTCAAAAACCAATCAAGCCAAGACATCCAAACAAAAATCCTTCAAATTCTTAAGAAGACCATCAATGACGTTGGTTGTGATTGGCATATACAACTCAATACTACCTTGTGGGCCTACCATACCAGTATCTACACACCCACTAGAGCCACCCCATTTTCCTTGGTCTATCGATCTGAAGCGATATGCCCATCGAGGTCAAAATTACTTCTCTTAGTGTCTACATGAAGGGATTGCTTGACGATGAAGAGTACATACAATCTCACCTACATAAGATAGAAATGTTACAAGAAAAATCACAAAATGCCTAGAATCACTTATAGGCATATTTAAATCACCTTTGTAGAAGTTATAATAAAAGAGTAATGGTCCTAAAGTTTGAAATTGGTGATTTAGTTCTAATGAAAACTCCAAGGAATCAAGTTGATCGAGAGAAACCTTGCAAGTTTGAGCCCAACTAGCTAGGCCCTTACATCATTATGGTTTCATTCAGATCTCGTGCTTGTTATAGATGTAAAAAAATATACTAAAGTCTAAGAGAAACATTTTTCCTTAGTCATCATCCTCCAATAATTAAATAATTTTAATTATTTAATTATTCCTGATCATATTCCTTTATTCATTAAATTATTTTTTAATTATTTAATTAATTCACTTTCTAATCTTTATTCTATCCCGATCAATTAAAATTAATTGCGTCACTAATACCCCTTTCTTCAAAAATTAAATAAATCGTTATTTATTTAATTATTTATCTTTCATCACATGTCTATATCAGATAATAATAATTGTTTGACCTTTTATTCTTTTATAATTAAATAATTGACGAAATTATTTATTTATGTGTCATTCTTCTCCTTTAAATTATTGATCCAAATCAATTATCCATATTTGATTTCTATCTCCTCCTTTAATTAAATTTATGAATTTAATTAAATCTCCTTTTTCATTTACTCCAAATAAATAATTGAAAATAAATTCTTTATCCCTCCATATTGGTCAAAGATCCTCTATCATTATTTCATGTCATAGCCTGTAAGTCCTGCATGTCTGTCATAGCCATCGGGCATCATAGCCATTGCCGTTATATCTTTTCCATGCATGGCACATTCTAGTTGCATCAATTTTCAACCATAGATCTTGGCATCTTTCAAGAAAATTGATCTTCACCATCCATTTCATAACCTCCCTCTCATGAATCCTCATTCATTGATCTTAGAATCTTTCTAGAAGATCAATCTCGTCTATCCATTCAAATGGTTATCTATAAAAGAAACCTTTCTTCTTCATTTTTGATTAACAAATAATTGTATCCAACTTTCTACTTACTATTTTGTAGGTATTTGCACATGTGAAACAACAAATATGAGGGAAAAGATTACAAAAAGGAGAAATAGGAGATCAAGAGAAGTGATTCAAGATCAAGCATGGTGAGTGTTTTGATTTAATGATTTTATTTTCCTTATGGTTTCATTGTTTTCTCTTGTTTGGATGAGGTTAATAGTTTAGAAGTGTTGGTTGTCACTTAATCTAATCTATTTTATTTTCCCCATCTTACATTGGTGAACCCGACGTGAATCTTACAATTTTGTAAAGAAATTTGTTTGTTTTTGTTGTTTTGAAGGTTAGAGATGAGAATTCGTACAAAATCCATCATATTATTTTGAGCACAGAAAAATGGGCACATAAATTCTTTAAAAATAATCATCTGTGTTTCGTAGCCCTCGTTTTCAACTTTCTGAAATTTCAAATGGTTTAAAATTTTATTAAGATTCGAGAAAGTTATGGTTGTTTTAGTATTTGCTATTTTTTTAATTGAACTGTTAAAAACCATGTTTTCTTTTGTCTATAACATTTTTTTCATGTAGAATCTAGACAAAATAATTTATGGGTTCTGAAGGTTTTAGTTTTAGCTTTCCATGGATTCAAACGATTTAAAATTTCTTTAAATTTTGAGAAAGTTATGGTTGTTTTAATTTTTTGTTGTCATTAAGGTTTTCTTTTGAGTTACTAATTTCTTGTTTTGAGCATGTGGCACAGCTTGGTGGGAGTCTAAAAATTATTTCTTTAGAAACAAAAATTGAGATTTTCATTTCTTTAGGCATAATTGATTTTATTTTCTTTCAACAACTACAAAAAATTGCATGCACACTCATTAGTTAAAATGAACATGCATTTCATATCATGGGATTACAATAAACACAATTTGCATGCACACTGATTGGTTAAAATGAACATGCATTTCATGTCATTGGCTTAAAATGAACTTTGTTTGTTTCACATCAAGTTAAACTTTTAAAATTAACAAAGTGTCTTGTGTGTCCTCCTCACATTATCATTTGGTAATTAAAATTTACAAGTGTTTTCAATTTTGTGTCACCCTTTGATGCAATAATCAAAAGTATCCTCTCCTCTTGTGCATTCATGCGATCCTAGGTGTAAGAGAAAAAGTTATTGTCTCTAGAACTTGGGCCTTCCTTGGTGGGAAAAATTACTAACCCCAAGGTGACTCAGATCAGCAACAAAGCTCTTTGGCCGAGCTACCCCCGACCGGTATATAAATGTCAATCCTAAAGGAAAGCCTATGATTATGAGTGCGGATGTGTCATACGGACCAATTAGTACTCCCCAAAACCTTGTTGAGCATAACCTCTTCAGGTTGGAGTGCCTCCTAAACAAAGCTTAATCTTGTGCCCCATGTATGGCCACTTGAATAGGGGTCTCGAACTAAAAACCTATGTGTAGTTGCCAAAATCCTTCTATTTGCTAGCACAACAATGGTCATTGTGAAGGCATCCACATTCTCCCAGTTCTTAGTACAGGTGATCAACCTGCCATAGGATTTTTATGGGGGTTGGAAGCTTGGTTGGCCTGAGAAGTGAGTGCAATGTAAGGGGGAGCCTGTGCGGCCAAGCTTCTAGATTCACATGTTAAGAATAAGTGTGGTTGGGGAAATCCATGTGGAATCTAGTGAATATTGTCCTTGCTTAGCCTAGGGTTGTGTTTGTCTTCTTTGTGCATGTTTTCAAATTTTCAAAGACAAGATATTGTGTTTTCCAAGTGTTTTTCTAATACATTGAGACAAATAAACACCTTTCACAAATCTGGAAACACACACATTCAACTTGAAACAATTCCAAATTTTGTAGTCTAAAACCCAAGACCAAACTTGTCCAATTTGCTATCAAATAGCCTCTATCAAAAACCAGAAAGAAAATTGCTCAAATCTTCCATTAGTGACATCTTTAGTTTGCATTTACCCATAGGTTCATCCTTGAAAAACTTAGTTTCATCCTTGAACATCATCATCTTCATAAACCAGTCCTTGCATCCTCATTTCATTTTCAGATTTTGGATTAGGACAACCCTACCGTACTTTGTGAAATCATTCCCTTCAAAGAGTAGGTTGTCATTGGACTTAGTCAACATCATTTTCCTTAGTCATTTTCCTTTTGTGAGACCTTTCCAACTCGAGAGTCTAGTTATGAAAACTCACTTTATCATCTTGTCCTACCAACAAGTCCTTTGATGACCCAAATTGAGACATAGATCAAAATTAGGGTGGTTGAGTAGCTCCATTTTCCAAATCATTTAGGCATTTTCATTTACTTACTTTAGACATTCAAGTCATTTTAGTCCTCGCCTTGCATATTTTATCTTGAAAATCCAAAAATATTGTCATAACTTCTATCTTAGTCCTCATTTGGCATCTAGACTTTGCATTTGTCATTACCTTAGTCAACATTTTTTTTCATATTAATCCTCATTTTTACCTTTCATTAGTCATCTTCCTTAGAAAAAAATCATTATCACCTTGCACTAACAACATTTATTCAAAAAATAAAACAAAAAACATAGTTTAGTGGCATCCACATCTTGCATTATCCATCAAACTTGCAAACATCTCACATGGTTGAAACAAGGTCAACATCCAAAATAAAGGAAATGGAATATTCAAGTGACCCATTTCATGACACTACCCTTGGGTTTAATTCAAATCAATCCACACCTCACAAAGAGGTGCCACAAGGAGATAAAACTAACAAATGGGACAATCTAAATCATGATGAATTCAACAAGAAATGGGAAAACCTAAGCATAGAGGAATTCAACAAACAATTGTATCCTCAAGAAATTGAAAGAGATTATCAAGATCCAAAAATTTTAAACATGATTGATCAACTTGTTAGTGCTGATCCTAATAGATACTTTTATGCACTAGCTAAAAAGGGTGCCAAACTACCTCAAGGTTTTGATGTATCAACCCTTGTAGAAGAGAAAACTGAAAATCCATTTACACTTGGCATGCCATCGTCATCACAAAGAAAAATTATACCCCTTGGGATAACCTCACACATGAGTACCACCACCACACATATCCCAAATGCCCCAACATTTGGAAACAAGGAAACCCATACTACTACACAAGGACAAAATTCTACACTTGGAAGCTATTCAAACTCCTTCGGTAAGACCTTTACAAATCCCCTTTTTCAAAACACACATCAAGGTTCTACCTCACAAGGTCCTACACCTTTGACTCAAAATGAAAACCAAGGTCCCATTCCTACACTTCAAAACACAAACCAAGGATCCTTGTTCCAATTTTCAAGTCAACCTAGAAAGGTCCACATTGTCTCGTGAAAAATCCAAAAGCAAAACAATAATCAAGGATCCATCCCATCATTCCAAAATGTGAATCAAGGGTCCCTCTCACCATTCCAAAATTCTAACCAAGGAAACATTCCACCACAAAATTTCAATCAAGGGCCTACATCTTCATTTCAAAATACCAACCAAGGAACCGTTTCTTCATCACAAAACATCGGTCACAAACCAACACCTTCATTTGCAAACCAAGGACCTAATTTTCAAAACAAAAACACAAATCAAGGGTCTACACATCAATTCCAAAACACCATACCACATGCAAACATGACCTTTGGGACAAACCTAAATGCCAATTTCATTCCAAATCAAACCAACAAAAATTAATATGGCAATAAAGGTCTCACATCACAAGGCATCAATCATAATTCAAATCCAACCTATCACCTCAATGCTAGAATCATGACACCAAGTCAAAAAAATGCAACACGATCACTTGCAGACTTTTTCATACAACAAGTGCAAACCCTTCAACAACAAATGACTAACATGCAATTGGGGACCAACAAAAAGACCTATTCCATGGAGAAATTATGCCCCTTTCCATTCGATCACAATTTATATATGCCACCCTTTCCCCCTCATTTTACAACACCATGTTTGCCTAAGGATAAGGGGATAGGGGATCCAATAGAGCACATTCGAGAAACAAACACATCATGCATGGAAGTCTCATATGATCCAACTTATTTAATGAGACTATTTCCGTGAAGTCTTATGGGGGCAGCTTTAGATTGGTTTTCACATCTCCCTCCTAGAATAAGAACATGAGGTGAACTAGTCGACAAATTCATTAACAATTTTTCCTTCAACATTGAAAATGATGTCACCCTCGCAACATTAAGCACCACTAGACAAGAAAAATGAGAATCCCTTACCTCATTCTACCAAAGATGGCGAGGTTTGGTTAGCAAATTCCCTTGTCACATTCCTGAAAAACAATTGGTCACCATGTTTGTGGAAATTCTTAACAGAGAACTCATGAGCCGAATTCAAATCCAATGTTGTACAACCTTTGAAGAGATCCTTGAGAAAGGTCTTATCACCTAAGGACTAGTCAAGATAAAGAGAGAAAATAAAAAATCTAACAATGATAAGAGAAAATACTAGTCTCAAAAAAAAAATATAACAAATGATGGAGTTGTTGATGTCAAACTGATAACTAAACGTCCAAACATTCAACTTAAAGGTCTCTCCTCATCATGAACCATGTCAAATACATGAATCCTAAGTCAAAACCAAACATTAAATGCTATCCAAAATAGTCAACAATGAAGAGTACATCCTTGTGCCAAGATAACTTACACCCCCTTGGGTGAACCAATCAAATTAGTTCTCAAACAAATATTGCAAACCAATACCATCACACTACTTGACACCAAGAATTATGAACCTTCCTTGATCAAACCAAATTTGTGGAAAGAAGATGAATACTATGAATACCACCATAGAAAAGGACATAAAGCAATAAGATGTTGAACACTCAAGAACATTATTCAAGACCTCATTGAAGATAGAACTATATCAGTAGGAGATTCACAAGGAAAAACCAATGCTGATCATACTATATTCAAAACTCCCTTGCAAGACCATGATAAAGGGAAAGCCTCCAATTCAGGGAACAACAATAGTGCCAACTATGCCATAGTCAAAGATGACTATAGCACTATTATTCCTAACATAACACCCTTTGATGATCGTATTTCTACCATCACCATAAACAAGCCAAACTCAAACTGTGTTTTTGCTACTCATAGAACCAAGATAACTATTCTAGGACCTCCACCCAATCCTCAGCCCAAGAACCAATATAATCTCCTAGAGCAGTTGGGAAAAACTCTCGTGCAAGTCTCTATCTTGGAGGTCCTTCGCACATCCACACAACATAGAGCTATACTTGACAAAGCATTGAAAGAAGCATTTGTCCCTGCCAACCTAGATCTCAATGCATTTCAAGCCATGGTCAGATACCTATCTACGCGACATCATGCCACCTTCTCTGAGCAAGACTTTTCTACACCAAAATATGATCATAATGATCCCTTGCATCTTTAATTTTGTGTTGATAAATGCAAGATTAGATGAGTCTTAGTAGATGGTAGACTGCGTCTAAATATTTTCTCACTAAAATTGGTGAAAGCATTGGGATACTCTAAGAATTGTATAGATTGAACAAAGAAAATCACTATCAAAGCTTATGATGATGTCGAGCATTCATCTGAAGGTGTCATTTTGCTTCCTATAAGAGTTGGCCCAGCCATACAACATATAGTATTTCATGTCTTGGATCTAGAATTACATTATAATCTTCTCCTTGGTCATCCTTGGATTCATGCTATGAGAGCTATCCCATCCACCTACCATCAATGCCTCAAATTTCAACACAATGGCACTGAAATCACCATTCCAGACGACCCTAATCCTTTTCAGTATTGTTCAAACTTAAGAGGAAATACTAAACATCAAGTGCCCATCAATCGAGAGGCCTCACCTTCCACTTCATCTGCCACTTCATCCCACTACGTTGACCCATATACACTGGTCAAATCATCCATTCCATTCACCATCCCCTCCATGCCTAAGATCTAGATCCAAGACAAAGGATGTAGAGAAGAATCTCTTTTTCATTGAAAAATTTCCTAAATCACCAACGTCTTATGGGAAACCACATCCCATGTATCCTAAGGTCATCTTTCATAATCCCCCTACCACCTTCACCAAATGGGGAGAACTTTCCAAGCAATCTCTAGATGATCACATTCTCACATGGCTATACAAAGAAGAAGAAGGAGACACTAAATCTAAGAGGTTTACAGTTCAACAGTATCCAAAAGGGTTCCCAATAATGAAATGACAAGGAAATGATGGACACAGTGGTCTTGGCCTAAATAAACAAGGAATTATAGAACCCTTGCAACCTCCTAAGTTGATTAAACATCAAGGGTTAGGGTTTGTACCTATAAGAGTGACTATCCAAGGTATCAAATTACCTGCAAGTGAGGTTGCTAATGCTTCAAATAAGATTGAGACATATGAGAACCCTTGGGATCTTGATGCTGATTCTAATGAATATGAATGGGATTCCCTATCCTCCACTAGATTTATGGACTTAGATAAACTGTGCAGAATACTTGATGAGCCTCCTATTGAAAAACAATCAGTCAAAAGCATACAATTGGTTCCCTGCTAGGTCTACCAAGACCTCATCCAAAAGTCCCCTTAAATAAAGAAGAATGGATTAAACACTTTTGGGAAACAATCGACAATGCCTCCTGGGAACCTGATGACTCTATGTTTGTCTTTACCCTCTCTGCCTACACCATGACTCTTGATAATGATGATGATGTCTTATCCCTTTTCTTCCCACAACTCCTAGATTGGGATCAACAAGACCCACCAAGTTTGGACACTTTCGAGAACGATGAAGCAAACATTGAGTTTATGGGACTTCATGAAGGAATAGCTAGTGGGGATCATAAGGCTATATTTTCCATAGAACTTGATTATACCACATACTTTGGTGAGGTTGTCCTATCCTCTACTCGCAAAATTGAATATGATAAAAATAAAAAATATAAATAATAGGTCTTCAGGTGAAAACCGAAAGGCGCATGTTGATCATGAAAAATTAAAAATAAAGGATGTATCTAAAGGTCAAAACCTCCCCAAGGAACCTGAGGATGGAGGATTGGACTCTCTCCCAATAGACCAAGAGAGATTGCCATTGCTGATAGAAGAAATAAAATAGGTGAATATTGGAACACAAGATAATTCCAAAATCATATAGTTAGCAGCATCTTTGACTGCCAAGGAAAAGCCTGAGTTCACAACATTCTTTGTAGAAAGACAAGTCAATTTTGCCTGGTCATATGCAGATAAGCTTGGATTAGATCCCGAATTGGTTTTACATCACTGACCACTTCTACCTAATGCTAAGCCATAAAAATAAAAGCTAAGAAAAATGCATCCACAAATCGCACTCCTTGTCAAGGAAGAATTGAAGAAACTTCTAGATGTGAGATTCATTCATTCTATTGATTATGCAGATTGGATATCAAACCTTGTCCCTATAACTAAACCAAATGGTTAAATTAGAATCTGCACAGACTTTAGAGATCTCAAACAAAACTTGTCCCAAGGATGATTTCCCCTTCCCAAACATTGGCATCATCATAGACCTCATAGCTGGGTACAAAATGCTATCACTCATGGATGGATTTTCGGGTTATAATCAGATAAGGATTGCTACTGAAGATCAACCAAAAATAGTTTTCACATGTGCTTGGGGAACTTTTTGTTGGAATTTAATGCCATTTGGACTGAAAAATGTTGTAGCTACATATCAGAGAGCGTTGACCACAATATTTCATGACTACATGCATGTGCTAATGGAAGATTATGTTGATCACCTTCTCTCTAAATCCCTAGAATGAAGTGGAAATTTAGCAATATTGGACAAGATTTTCACACGACTAGAAAAATACCAAAGAAATGTGTTTTTGGGGTCCAATTAGGCAAACTCATTGGATACATAGTATCACACAGAGAAATAGAAGTTGACCTAATGAAAGTCAAAGATATCTTAGAAATGCCACCACCAACCAACATCATTCAATTAAGGACATTGCAAGGGAGACTACAATCAATTCGTAGGTTCATTGCTTAGTTAGCAGACAAGATCCACCCATTCCAACATTTGTTAAGAAAAGGCATTCCCTTCAATTGGAAAGAAAAGTGTCAAGAAGCATTTGATCAGATAAAAAATTATCTACTGACTCCACCAGTTGTAATCCCTCCACTCGACGAAAAATATTTGATATTATATCTGAAAGCAACAACATCAGCACTAGGGGCATTATTAGCACAGAATTATAATGATGGAAATGAGCGAGTTGTATATTACATTAGTTGCACCCTAGTCAGATATGAGTTAAATTATAGTCCTATTGAACAAACATGTCTAGCCATGGTATTTGCAGCACAAAAATTGAGACATTACATGTTGAATCATAAGACAAAACTAATTGCCAAAATTGATCCTCTGAAATATATTCTCAGCAAAGCAGCAGTGATAGGAAGACTAGCTAAATTGGTTATGATGCTAAGTGAATATGACATTGAGTATGAAAATCGAAAGGTAATAAAAGGACAAGTGATAGAAAACCAACTTGCAGATGCACCCATAAAGGTAGATCATCCTTTGATATCTGATTTCCTAGATGAATCAATCTTTTTCATAGACACACCAATTACATGTAAGTTCTATTTTTATGGATCTTACACAAGTCATGGTTCAAGAGCTGGAATTTTGTTCATCACACCCCAAGTAGACTCCATTCCCAAGTCATTTCGAATAACATTCCCTTGCACTAATAACATAGCAGAATATGAGCCATTATTGATAGGACTTCGAATAGCAAGAAAATGGAAAATCAAGGATCTTCAAGTCTACGGTGATTCACAGTTAGTGATAAAATAGGTTAATGATGATTATGATACTAAGGATGAGAAATCGATGCCCTACAAATGCATGGTGGATAGCTTCAAACTATACTTTGACAATGTTTCTTTTGAACAGATCCCAAGAATCCAAAATAAAGTAGTTGATGCAATGGCGACCATCAGATCTCTCTTGGACATTCCCAATAATGCATCACAATAAGAGTTATTGGTAGAACAACTGTTGATCCCTGTGTTTGATGTCCGTGAAACTAAATTTGTGTGTGAAATTGTTGGTCTTGATTCACCTTGGTACAAAGACATTTATGCCTATTTACATTACCAGATTATACCTCCTGACTTGTCCCTTAACCAACGTAAGACCTTTATCTGACAAGAATCTAAATATGCTATCATCGATGACACCCTTTATTTTCATAGCCTAGATAGTACCCTTCTTCAATGTCTCAACTCAAATGAAGCACAAACAACCTTACAAGAGGTACATCATGGTATATGTGGAGCTCATTCTTCTAGTCCTACCTTAGCCAAAATTCTCATGAGAATGGGATAGTATTGGCCTACAATGGAATGTGATGCCTATCATTTTGTGAAGAAATGTCACCAATGTCAGATTCATGGAGATCTCATACATGCACCAGCTCAGGAACTGTTGCCTTTTACTTCACCATGGTAATTTTCTCAATGGGGACTCGACCTCGTAGTAAAGATCCATCCCACCTCTTCCAATGGGAATAATTTTATCCTTTTTGCCACTAAATATTTTATGAAATGGATTGAAGTCATTCCATTGACTTACATTACTGGTAAGCAGATAGCCAAATTCATCCTAAATTACATCATTTTTCGTTATGGTATCCCACACTCCATCATTATAGATAATGGTCGCCCTTTCAAAAACCAAGATGTCTATGAGCTCTATGAAAATTTCCATATTCAACATCATTTTTCCACTCTGTATTACCCCTAGGGTAATGGTCAAGCTGAGGCATCTAATAAGACTATCCTAAAGATCTTAAAGAATATTGTCAATGACGTTGGCCATGAGTGGCACTTACAACTTAACCCTACTTTATGGGCCTATCACACCAGTATTTGTACCCCTATAGGAGCCACACCATATTCCCTTGTTTATGGATCTAAAGCAATACTTCCTATAGAGGTCGAGTTACCATCCATGGGTCATCCCACAATACTAGTTTACAATTTTTGGGCAAACTGGACATTGAACTACTTTTTTTAAACTAAATCTTCACTTTCAAGCTCCTATAATGACTAAACCATGAGGAATTTGAAGATGATGCAAACTAGTGATTTGTTACATCTTTTCTATAGATTCTAGATATATTTTTTTCAAAAAAAATAGAATCAAATTGCACTTCTATTTCTATCTCCTTTGAAAACTATCTTTTTTTTAAAAAGAACATTTTTAAGGAGTGATGCTCACCAGATAAAACATAATTTTTTTTGTATGAAGGATACAATTCTAATTATTTTGAATTCAGATTTGTAACTATGATATCTAGCATGTTCATCTAGTTTCATAGTGTATCATTAAATAAATTTTCCTTAATCAAGTTTTGAAGTCAAACCAATTACAATTGAAACATAGGTGGACTGTATACAACATAACTTTTTCTGTATGTATCGAAATTCAATTTTTTTTCTTCTAATGGATCAATGGAATCAATACCCAACCTGAACATTATTTTTTAAATTTTATTTTGATAATATGCTATTTTTCCACATGTGTAGAACAAAGATCTTGATTTTCGGTGAAAAACCTATGTTTAATAAAACTAAAAAAACACATACATAATAAAACCAAAACATATAAAAATTATATTCATTGGATAGCTTGTTTTGAGGACTACCATGATCAATTCAAATATATTTTAAATGAATTCATTTTATCCCCCAAAAGGTAAATCAAAAGTGATTTTTTTATCAGCATTTTGATAGGTGTAAAGGAGACTCTATTGTAGGTATGGTTTAAAACTAGTAGGTTATCTCCAAGGGGGTTTGATCTAAGGTGGTTTGATCAAATCCTCTTTAATTGGAATCCTTAAAATGGAACTTTTAAAAGCTTAAATCATTATATTTTCAAAAAATGTTTTATTTCAGCAAGAAATAGAATCTTCCAAAAATTGTAAACCAGCTTTGTGCGATCACCCCCCTATGAGTCTCTATGCATGGCCTGATTGACCAAGAAGAATACCATGTATCCTGTCTACATGAGCTAGAGTTACTAGATGAAAAGAGACAAAATTCTTTGACACACTTGTAATAATATCAAAACTGCCTCTAACACAATTATAATAAGAAGGTTCATCCTAGAAGTTTTCACATTGGTGATCTAGTCCTAAAGGAGAATCTAAACAACCAAGTAGAATGAGAAAAACCTAGTAAATTTCAGCCTAATTGGTTGGGAACGTACATTGTCATAGTAGCATATGGATCTGGTGCTTATCAACTTTCTACTCTTGAAGGTGAACCATTGTTCGAACCCATCAATAACATGCACCTTCGCAAGTATTACACTTGATTCTCAGAGTATCCCTTAAAAAGTCAAAAATCTGAAAAAATATTAAAAAAAAAAAATAGTAAAGAAAAAAAATATGTCCAAAAGTGAAAACCACTTCGGTGGCACTTTGGATAAGTACCATGGTGAAAACTTAGAAAATAGGCGTCGTGTGTATTCAATCTATGCTCCTTCATCTACTTTCACTTTATCTATTCTTTCATCTATTCACACCCGTTCTTCATCCATAATAAAGCTTTGCCATCCTTCCCATGGTCTGAAAACCACCAACATTTAGCATCCTTCGCTTTCATATCCACCTGTTGCATCCACCGCTTCCCCTCTCACATAATAAGTTGTTCTTATACCTGATTGGGGGCAATTCCTTGACTTATATCTTCATGGGAAATAATACATGGCATCAACCTTGAAAAAATAATAAAAATCATAAAATGTCTTGAAAAAAATCATAAAATGTCCTGAAAAAGAAAAAAATCGAAAAAATGAAACTAAAAAAAAGTCATAAAATGTCTTGAAAAAATCCAAGAAAATCAAAACATTTCAAAATCCAAAAAATCCAAAAACATCAAAAAAATTCAAAACTCCTAAAAAATAGAGTCTGACTCTAAGTTTGAGTCTGAGTCAGTTTTGTTAGAGTAGTCTAACTACATTTCCTCTGATTGTTTTCTATGTAGGCAAGGCTCATCTTAAATGAGCCCTCAAGGCATTAGGCTATTCCCTTTAGGTTGTCCAAATAAAATCATGACCCATTATTTTTTTGAATAAGACAAAGTCAAGTCATGTCGAACTATGAGGTCTCTGTGCACTGCTACGTAGGCAAGGCCATCTATTGATGAGCCCCCAAGGCCCCCTAGGTCAAGTCCTTTAGGGTTCATCAATTTGGGTCACGTCCTTGGTCCGCAAGCAATCATCATTCAAACTACATCAAGAAACATCAAACCAATTAAATCTTTCAACAATCAATTATCTTATCATCAACTCAATCCGGTCACTATTCTTATATCAGAATGGGGCATTATTTCATTTGTCTCATTCAGTCTTATCTCTTGTCTTTTATCAGGATACGTCCTTCCTAGGATTAGAATTTCTCAACCTTGTCATTTACGTTAAGCAGGATGTGTCCTTGCAGTTAGTGTCATGTCAACACTTGTCACTTGGTCAACTTTATCAGATGTGTCCTCTACCTAAACAGGATGTATCCTTCCTACGGTTGGGTATCGTCACATTGCTTAGTCATATTCATCAATCTTTGTCAAAAAATCAAACAATCTTGTCCACTTTGTCGATCAATTTTTCCTTAATCAGGATGTGTCCTTCCTGAAATTGGGCATTATCATTATCAATCCACTTTGTCACACCACTCAATCTTATCAGCTTGGTCAATCAATCTTTCCTTTATCAAGATGTGTCCTTCTTGAGGTTATGCATGGTCAATCAAATAACTTTATCAATCCTTATCAACCTATCAATCAACTTAGTCATCTTGGTCAACCTAATCAACTAATCAAACAATCATCATTATCACTAGAAAATACTATCTTGGCAAACACTTTGTTGGTCTGATTTTTCTTATCTTTTAGATTGGTTTTGGGTCATGTTACTAGTCTCCTCAAGGGTTTCCTATCAATGGATTTAGAGGGATGATTATGGATCATGGCCTCTTTTCTTTGTTTGCTGCATGTGGTTTGTCTTGGGAAAAATACTAGGACAATTAGGTCTCTAATATGAGCTAGGGAATTCCTTGTCTTTTTGACTTTTTGCTCTCCCAAATGGTCACCTTGCAGACCTTGGTTTATGTCATACCATGGTGTTTGTGGTCCATTTGTGACATTTTGATGCCAATGATGATAAATATAAAAATGTAAGCATGAAAGTTGGTTCCCTTATCATTTCATGTCTATCTTCTTTCCCCTTTTCGTGCTAACATCCATCTCCTACATGCTAAAATTTCTTCTATCCTTCATTTTCTAGTCTTATATTCCATTTCAAGAGCACATTCGTATTCTTTAAACCTTCTTGCCTCTCGAGGGGGCATACCACAACCCTCCTGGTCATCCATCCCCTTTCTCTTTACACTAAGGCATATTTCAGAATTAAATTTTTTTAACACAATGCAATGAACTACATTATGTCAAAGAGGGGAAAAATGTAGACACTAAAAAATGTCCTTAAGTCTACAAGCAACATTTTTCCTTAGTCATCATCCTCTAATAATTAAATAATTTTAATTATTTAATTATTCCTGATCATATTCCTTTATTCATTAAATGATTTTTTAATTATTTAATTAATTCGCTTTCTAATCTTTATTCTATCCAGAGACATTAAAATTAATTGCGTCACTAATACCCCTTTCTTCAAAAATTAAATAAATCATTATTTATTTATTTATTTATCCTTCATCACATGTCTATAGTCAGATAATAATAATTATTTGACCTTTTATTCTTTTATAATTAAATAATTGACAAAATTATTTATTTGTGTCATTCTTCTCCTTGAAATAATTGATCCAAATCAATTATCCATATTTAATTTCTATCTCCTCCTTTAATTAAATTTATGAATTTAATTAAATATCCTTTTTCATTTCCTCCAAATAAATAATTTATTTTCCACTTGTCATCCTCCTCCATTTTTGAATAAATAATTTAAAATAAATTATTTATCCCTCCATTTTGGTCAAAGATCCCCTATCATTATTTAATGTCATAGCTTGCATGTCCTGCATGTCTATCATAGCCATCGGGCATCATAGCCATCAGCGTCGTATCTTTTCCGTGCATGGCATATTCTGGTTGCATCAATTTTCAACTGTAGATCTTGGCATCTTTCTAGAAACTCGATCTTGGCCATCCATTTTGTAACCTCCCTCTCATGAATCCTCATCCGTTGATTTTAGAATATTTCTAGAAGATCAATCTCGTCTGTCCATTTGAATGGTTGTCTATAAAAGAAACCTTTCTTCTCCATTTTTGATTAACAACTAATTGTCTCCAACTTTCTACTTACTATTTTGTAGGTATTTGCACATGTGAAGCAAAAAATCCAAGGGAAAATATTGCAAAAAGGAGAAATAGGAGAGGAAGAGAAGTGATTCAAGATCAAACATGGGGAGTGTTTTGATTTAATGCTTTTCTTTTCCTTATGATTTCATTGTTTTCTCTTGTTCGGATGAGGTTAATAGTTTAGAAGTGTCAGTTGTCACTTAATCTCATCTATTTTATTTTCCCCATCTTACACTTATCAGTTAGCTATGCTAGACGAAGAAAAATTGAAAGAACCAATCAATAGTCTACATCTACACAAGCTCTATACATAGCATTAGAGAGCTTGGCTAAAAACCTTGAAAGTACAAAAATCATCTCCTTGATGAAAACCTAGAAAATAGGCACCTTGGCGACACCAAAAAAATAAAAAAAATGACAAAATAGTAAAGAGAAATAATCTGTCCATTAGTGAAAACTTAGCAAACAAACATTTTGGATAAGTAGTATGGTGTAAACCTGGCAAACAAATTCCATGCATAATCAGTCTTTTCTTTGCCATATACTATCATTCCATCTACCTTCATCTATAATAAATACCTAATATTTTGAAACCCTCACGACATTCATCATAACTCCTCTCATTTTGTCATCCATGGCTAGCATTGGTTGACGTCAAGTGTTGCATACCCCCTGCCTTTCATCCTATGTATGCCCCTATCCATCTCATTCTTCTTGCATATTCCTCAACCTAGATGGGGGCAAGATCTTTATCACTTGAATGTAGTGGGTACTACACATGGCTCTAAAAATTAAAAATAGTCTTGAAAAAAATCATAAAAATTATAAAAATTCCCAAAAAAATATCATAAAAAGTCCTGAAAAAAATTAAAAAAATCGTATAAAGTCCTAAAAAAAATCATAAAATTTAGAAAAGTCTTGAAAAAAAAATTCTGGAAAATCAGAGAAAAGTCTTGAAAAAGACATAAAAATCATAAAATGTCTTGAAGAAAACACAAAAACATTTAGAAAACATAAAAAATCTAAAAGAAAAGAGTGTCAAAATCCATTGCATCAATTATGGAAGTCATGTCAATATTTGTCATAGTCAAACTACATTGTCTCTATGCATTTGCTACGTAGCTAAGGCATATCTTAAATGGTCCCACGAGACATTAGGCTAGTCCTTTTAGGTTATCAAAAAAAAATCATGATTTAATCTTCTATCACTAAGCCAAATTATTTTCTCATGTCAAACTACGATGTCTCTGAGTGCATGGAATAGGCAAGGCCATTAATCGATGAGCCCCCAAGGCCACATTACGTCAGTCTATTAGGGATCATAATACTGCAAATATCTTTAAGTCAAGAAAACACTTTCTCAATCCTAATGAAAACAACCTTGCAACAAACTCAAAGAATCATGTCAATCAACATCTTAATCGCAATACCATGTCAACATTGGCATGTGGTCAAATCTATCATCTAGTAAAAATCTATCAAAATAAGTCAACCTGTAAAAATTTGAGTCCTTCAGATGTGTCCTTCTGAAGAATAACTCTTGTCATTTATTTATGCTTCAGGATGCATCCTTCCTAAACATTGATATCGATCCATCATTCACGATGTGTCCTTCCTGAATTTGGCATCTTTTGACATTCGGAAACTTGGCATCTCGACATAAAAAAACTTGAACCTTGAACACTAGAAAAAGAATTGGAAAACACTTGGCAAACATTATCTGTCTTTTGAATTTCATCATGCTATTAGTTCCTTGCGTCGGAGGAGCCACAATGTATAATGATGATTGTCCTTATCTTTTTTTATCATCCTACTGCTAGTTCCTTGAGGATTTCCTAATATTAGGATTTAGAGGAGGAATGACATAGTATGATGATCATCTTTTCTTTTATGGCTATCATGTGGCTAATTCCTCGAGGATGTCTTGACATCCAGATTTAGAGGAGCAATAACGTTACATGACTATTCTTGTTTTCTTGCGATTGGTTATGAAAAAATGACTAGGGTAAATTGAGTTCCTCATATAAGTCATGATCACCCTTTTCTGTGATCACTTTTCCTATGTGATGGTCGACCTTGCACACTATTGATCCATGTCATATCATAGTGTTTGTTGGTCATTACAACAATCCACCCAATGATGATTAGAGAAACACCTATTAGTACTGTGGAAAATATTGAAGGATTCTTTTTACACACTAACATGCATTTCTTTCTCTACACTAATGTCCACCTTTTTCTGGTACCCTCTCTTGTCTCATCTCCTGATGATATCCTGTAACATACAAAAACATAATTGCATACCCATATAGAAATTGCATTTTCACATTTCACATTTACATATAACCATTTGCATAATATAATTCACATTGCATTCACATAATGTATAGGTCCATCATTTACATTAATCCATATGTCATATATTAAAAGAAAACATCATTTACATCAATTCATTTTCATAACATATAAATATCATAAACATTCATCTCACTAATGCATACATATAGGACCATAACATAACAACACCATACATCACATAATCAATACATCCATAAAATATCCATAAGTGCATCCATGATTATAAAGCATGGTATCCATTAGTCATATCATAAATCTCATCATAAATAATCATACATTAACGCATTCATCATAAACATTTGAACATATAGATAATATTATTCATCATCATCATGGCATATAAATCACAAAATAACCATCATAAATGCATCATCATATCATCAAATACATCACATCCCATTACATAAGCATCATAATGCATAAACAATATAACACAAAACATGTAGTATGATTCAAAATCATCTCATATATATCTAAAAAAAATCATGTCATAGGATAGAGTCTAGTGGAATCCCAAAAATGGAGCTCGTAGGTTCGAAAGTAAATACATAAGTGTCTCAACATAGAAATAATAATTAACATAAAATTCCCTAGGTTGTGCCCTCACCATCCCATCGAGGTGAGGAGTGGAGTGACAAAAACTCACTCCTGAGCTCAATGGTAGCATGCACTAAGGATGTGGCCTAACTCTATGAAGCTGATGAATCAATAATCAGAGGTTTGATCTGCTCTAACCTATGCCTTGATGACACTGACCCATAACTGTGGTTGGACCTATGACCTGATGAGTTCTTGTGGTTATGATGATATCTATGCCCTAAGGACTTCCTTGATGAGGTCGATCCACCTACACTATTGTGGCTTTGACTACTGCTATGATTCCTACTACCACTACATGTCTTGCTTTGTGATGTGGACAACCCAAGATCCCATCTCTCAGGTGGTACCTCTTGCTCATAAAGTAGTTTGTATTGGCCCTAGCTCTTGCTCATCCTATCCAACTACCTGATCATATCTCTTGTGGGCCCTATGCACATCTCTGCAAACTCCCTCACCCACCACTCAGACTCCTACTATCTGACCACAGCTTGGTCCCTCTCCACCCTTACCACCTCCAACTCTATTGTAAGTGCCTTGTTCTAGGACAATGTGACATTCAATATGCTTTGTAGATCCACTAGCCTCTAATCTGATTTGGCATCTCGTGGAAAAGTTCATGGCATGTCCCACTTATCCTCCCCCTCTATCATCTGCTCTCACAACTACCTCTCAACGTCATCTATATAATCCTCACCCCCGATGTCCACATCCTCCTCATCCCCTCCAATATCCTCCTCCCTGCCAATCTCTAGTGCCTAGTGCTCTCCAAAAATATCCTCCTCTCCTTCCACCTCTCCCTCGAGCTAGACCTGCATCTCTGCCCTAACCTCTTCCTCCATATTGTCCTCCTATATACCCTCCCCCTTTGGCTTCTCAACCCCTTGTCTAACATGAACCTCCCTCTCCCCCCTCATCTCCTTTGGCCACCCTTGCCATCCTCGCCATCATCTCATCAACCACCACCTCGTCCACCTCTGCCACCTCTCCCACCATCTCCCTAGCCTCTGTCCTTGCCTCTCCTCCCATATCCTTGGCCACCATCCATACCACCATCTCTCCCTCCCCATCCTCCCCTCTACACCCATGATATCACCGATCACCGATCAATCAGTGTTGGACCATCTAGATATGTCATTGGTATAGGCCTATGCACTTGCCACCAAGCATCATACTATGTTGTGGTCCCTACATCTATTGGATCCTCACTCCATCCCCATGGTTGCATAACCAACCCATCTATCTATTGCTCTGCCAGATGAGTTACTATAGGTGGACCCCATATTGTCTCTCTCGATGATCTAGCATAGTAAGTTGTCCCCACATGCACACTATGCTGCTCTCCAAATTGACAAAGTACGTAATGTGGAAATTAAATCTCTATAATGTGTTGGCTCTAAATGGTCCTCCCAATTAAGCATCTAAATTGCTGACAAAATGTCAAGTGCTCCTCCTTTCCATTCCACTATGCAAAGTCTCTATAGGTCCTCCAAAAAAAATTCATCAAGGTATCAATCTTGTGGTGCCAATACCCCATGTCCCCCACTCGGTTCTATGTCACTGATCATGTGTACAATTAAACATAGGGCATACCCCCACCTAGCTATTGAATCTGAACTAGTGTATGGAAGATAGGAATGTTCTCCCAAGCCCAAATCATCAATAAGGTAGTCCCATAGCTAATGCTTTATCCCTCTTGGTAGGCCACCTCATGTAACTTGTGATACAACATACCAAGCAAACATGGCCCCCAAGAAAAAACTATCTTGTCCTAGCACATCTTGACTAACACATCCCCCCACCCAATGTGAAATTTGTATCCATGGTGATCAAGATTCAAGACTTCGGCTATCAATGTGAATAACATGACATCCCATCAAGCGTAATTCTCAACCACAAACCCCCATCTAGTCTCATAGCCCTAAATGCCTAGTCTTGCATCATCCATGCCCTCATAGTACTTTGTCATGTCTTGTTGTCCTCTATTGGGATCATAAATCACTCATGACCCTCAGATCGAAATCCATAGTATCCTATAGACATCCTCTAATATAACAGTGGCCTCTCCTGTCGACATGTGGAATGAGCAAGTCTTTGAATTCCACCTCTCACACAATGTTGTTAAAATTCCCCTATTTTCCTAGATAATGGGCATGTAGGTAGCATAATATAAGCCTAGTCACATCAATTGTCACCACTTTCTATCTTGTAGTTGATCTCTAAAAGCATACATGGCCGGTTTGAACTCACGTGTAAAGATGGCAACTAGTCATTTCTTCACATAAAAAATTAGAGTTAGCACAAATTAAACATCTTTACAAAGTGAACTTACCATGCATCTAGTCAAGAGTGCATAATAAAAATGAGTCTAAGCTAAGTCAACCTTGGTCAAAGTCAAATGCATCATGATTACTTCACTTGTGTCATGCCAAGTCACATGCATCGTTCCATCTTGCACATGCATCAAACCCCGAAAATTATGTCGTTTGACCTCATATCTATGATAGTCCATAACTCTTGCATCATTCCACAAGTCAATTGCATCATGCGTGCGTGTAGGATCATCATGGAAAAAATACGCCCTTAAGTGGCAAAAAATTCAAAAAAATCAGAGTTAGGCAACTTGACGTAAAATTTTGAATAAGTTATCTATATTATTTCAAAATTATGTAACAATAGAATCTATAGAAAATTGAATGTAGTTTCTAAACTGCTTGGTTTATTTTAAACAAGAAAGTTCTATTTGGTGAAAATTTGAAATTTCAATGCAGTAGTACTCAAATTTCATGGAAAAAATAAGAAGTAGGTGTCTGTCTAACCACCCTAACCATGATAAAATGATAATTATATTTTATAATATTTTAGATATAAGTAGAGGACTCATGTCCCGATGTGATGCATATTTTTTTGTAATTATTTTCCAAGTAAATAATTAATTATGAATTGTTTATGCCAAATTTGTAAAAATATTAAAAATCATATGTTTGACCACCTTAACTTGGTCAAAACTTCATGAAATTCAATTTTTATTTTTTAATTCTTATAGTATGTGAAGTATAGAATGTGACACATGTTTTGGATTCAAAAAATGTGATACCATTTGAAATATATAGATGTTTTTCAATCAGCCTATCAATCAAGACTTTAGTCGTAATTCAAATAGAAAATGAATAATAATTGTTTATTAAATTCAAAGTAAAGAATAATTTATATTGGTGGAAATTTGAGAATCTCCTTTAAAAACCATTTTCGTTTCATCAATTTTGGGTAAGGAAAAAGTCATCAACCACATACCCTACACATACCCATCATATCGCCACTTTATGGCCCATCATGATCCTGCACGTACCCTCATTTCAAAATGTTTGTGTTGTGGGGTTTGGCACATGCGTGGCATTTTGGCGATTACATCGCTAAATTTGGCAGTTACGTTGCATTTTGGCATTTGCATTTCACACCCTGGTATTTATGTCATTTTAAAACTAGGGCTACCCTATCCCTAAAATTTGTGTTGTGACGCATCAAATTCTTGCAACGCAATTGCAAATGTGGCTTACGTGAATGCACATGCATCACAACACATGTGTTGTCCTACCCTAAAACTCTAATAAATGCACAAAATTTAAAAATGATGAAGTAGGAAGGGGGTACTTATCGGTGCCTATGCACCCTCTAGCCATCAAAATGTTTGGACCTAGTAGTCGTGGTGCTCTGTGACTGGGATCACCATATTTTTATCACTCCTCCTTGCTCTAAGCTCTCAAAAATTCAAAATTCAAAAAGTTAAAAAGACATGTGTTTTACCTTTTCAAACCTATTTATAGGTTAAAAATTAGGGTTTTACCCTTAGGATTATTACTAGAGGCTCCTTTGACCAAATTTGACCAACTTTTTGACTACTTGAACATCCTTTTTTTTTGAAACCGATCCCACTGCTGATTTTCTAGTCACCAAATTGACTTATCGAGACACTTTTCGAATTTCTCCAATCCCTGGCCAAAATTCACAAATTTTCCCGAGGGGGCATAGGCACTCCATACCTTCATTGGGGCATGTTTTTGACTATTTTTCTTTTCCATAACAAGATAAAATACATTATGACAAAGAGGGGAAAAATGTACACACATAAAATTGACCTAGGCCTGTGAATTCAATTTTGTCCATAGTTCTTCTAAACATAATTAAAACATTTGATTATGTCCTATCCAATTTCAACTATTAATTAAATAATTCTTAATTATTTAATTAATTCACATCTTTTATTCTTCCTGATTGATTAAAGAAATAAATTTTATTTATTTATTTAAATACATCACTAATTTCTAATGTCCTCTTTTATTAAATAAATTCTTAAATTTATTTAATTTGTCCATTATTTCCTCCCGACTATTTAAATAAATAAACTTCACTTATTTATTTAAATACATCCCTAATCCTAATGTCTTCTCATAAATTAAATAAATCCCCCATAACTTATTTAATTATTGGTCCACTTCCTCCACAATTAAATAATTAAAATTAATTATTTAATTGTCCTATTCACTTTTCGTCTAGATCTTAAATAAAATCATTTATTTAAATTTCTCTCTTTCCAAGTAAATAGTTTTCAAAAATTATTTAATGTCACATGGTCCCACCACTTTTAAATTAAAATTAATTTTAAATTTAGAAGATCCACATCACCGCTTGTGGGAATTAATTTTAAATTTTTATTTTTATTTCCCACTTTCCTCAGAATTTGTTCCCAATCTCCTCTTGTCACATCCAATTTCTAACCCTTGATTCGATTTTTGTCAAAACCAAAAAAAATCCATTCATTTTGAATTGCTGCCCTAACCATAATTATGGGTTGTCGCATGCATTTACAACCCTTCATCTTAAGGCATCTTCCCTCTATCAATCTTGTCCCTCCATCTAAAATTGATATTTTTATAAAATGACAATTTTACCCTCATTTTGACATCTCCTAATTTCTCAAGCTCTTGACATTTTCACTTCATTCTTTTAGTCTAACATTGTCTTTTGCAGTTTTTTATATTGCCTATAGGCTTTAGTTCTTACTTACATTTTCATGGAATCCTTCAATATTTGCTAGGTTATAGTCATAGGCATATTTGCTCATCAAAATTTGAGGGAAAAAATAATATTGCAGCAAATGGAGAAGGGCTATGGAGTTGAATCACGGAGGTCTTAAGGAGCTTTGGTGACATTGCTCCTTATTTTATTTTGTGTCTTCCTTTGTGCTTCATAGTTTAGCTAGGGTTTGATTTCTCTTATTGGATTTAATACCAACCTTAAAATTTTACCTCAGTTACACATGCAATCTTTATTCTTTTGTGTCTCAACTAAATTCCACTAGTGATTAAATTATTACTTAATTGAATCCCCTCCATTTATTCTTTATCACTTACACTAACTTAACCCTAATCCTATTGCATGTCACAAATTTTAATCTTAATCATAAATTTCTCTTTTAATCTAAGTCTATCATTTGAAAATTATATTTTTTATAATTTTTTTTTACCTCTATCATTATTACTCCTCCCGAAATCTTATGAGTTTAGGAAGCAACTTTAGATTTTTGAATATTTTTCTATTATCATTGTCATGAGGCCACACTTGCATGCTTGATTAAAATATGAGGGAAAGTATCATATTATAGCAAAATGAAGAGTAATGGACGTGATTCATGGGATTGGATGGATGTTTGGGAAAATTGTTTGTTTATGCATTGTTTTTATAGTTTTCCACTATTCTTGATTATTAGCTTAGGTTTAGTTTGAGTTTATGCTTATATTCCTAATCTGTGAATTTTCCCTATGCTACAAAGGTTTTTAGGGCTTTCTAAGTTTTCAAATATTTTGGGTTTTTTGTGATATTCAAGTGTTTTTGTGTTTTCTAAGTTTTCAAATGTTTAAGGATTTTATGATATTTGAATGTTTAGGGATTTTCCAAGAGTTTCAACCAAGAACCTGTATGAACGTGGATTTGCACCCCTTGTGAAAATTCCCCTTTTACCCACTTACACTTTAGACAATCAAAGGCGGAGGCTTAATTCCACACAAGCTCACTGCTTTCATCACACTTGGCACCTACTTTGTGTGTCGATGGGGGCGTTTCCATCTAGGATGCCCATGCGGTGCACAGACATTTGTGTGGCACACTTACATCCCTGATGGATTCCCACATCTAGAGCCTATAATGGCATTACAATTCCCATTGGGAGTTGCTTTGTACTACCCTTTTCGGTCAACCAACCCAAATATTGTTGTTTCTTCCCCCTTTCCTTCATATTCACTCACCTTCTTTCATTTCATGCCTGGTTGATCTCTTGACCATCCAGAGACTCTCCTCTTCCTTCTAAAATCTCCCCATAAGATTTGAGTAGCTTCTCCAATCCATCTATCTCAAGCAACACTTTACACTTCACATCAACATCAAAACTCCATCACTTCAGTAGAGCAAGTGTGGAACAAAACACCAAGAGACTAGAGACCTGAGTTCCTCTCATTTTATCTCCTATTAGCCTTGAGCACTTTGGGTGGAGGTGGTAAGCTTTCACCCATCTCCTCCATTATTTGATTGAGTAGTATAACATTGTTTTGTAGTGCTTTAGTAATCTTTACTTCATTTCTACATTTCTCTCTATCTATCTGGTTGTCTGTGGATGTGGGAACACCAAAATGGGGGTTTGACTGAGGCAACCCCCTATATAGCCCCAACACTTTCTCTCTTTCTTTTGTGCAAGTATTGAATACATTCATGTGTTGGACGCTTTATCACTCATACGTTCATAAGAGTTTCCTCTCCCTTGTTCTCCTTATCTCTATTTTACTTTTATTTCAGTCTATTTCAGCTTTATCACATTTTGTTACTTTATCACTTCCTAGAAGTTCTCAGTAATCGGATTGCTAGTAGTCACTTAGCTGTTTTCTATGATAAAATTTCTCTCCAATTCATATGAGATGCCAATGCACCTTGGGGACATCAGCACCTTGTGCTGTCATTTGCATTTTGCATTGATGTCCTTTGGCCGAGAGCTTGTCGGTTTGTCCAGAGAATCTTTGTGACCTGCTCTTTCTAGTTCTAGAACTCTCTCTATTTTCCTTTGAAGTAGTTTAGGGAAATTCACCCTGTGAGGGTCTCTAATTGAAGATAACTTGTGAGTAGAAAATCCCCCTACTCTCACATTTTGGTGAACCCAACGTAAAGAATAGTTTTCTTCAAAATACTAGGAATTTATTTACCCCTACTTGGCGGGGTCATAACTTTTCACTCAGTCCTCGGAATTTAGAACCATTTGCACCACTGGAAAACTCTTCTAGAGAACTAGTTTAGTACCTAAACTACAAGTGCCTTTGGTAGTCAAATTCTAAAGACCGATGCAAGTTTTGACCTCAAATTCCGCTTTGAAGACCTTCGAAAATGCAAATTACTAGAACAGAGGAAATACCGAAAAATCATAATGAATTTAATATCTTATGTTATTAGTTCTATATCTAATTTTGTGTAAAAAATTAATGATGCTCCATTTCACACATTTTATTATGACTTGGCTTTACCCATGTCACTCAGTGTCTTTGATCCTTCTCACAAGATCCCTCCCACTTCAGAGGATATCTCTTTGCAAGAAGATGAAATCATTGATACCTTTCTAAATGTTACTCTACCATATTTTCCTTTCGTGCACTCTCTTCTAGAGATGATGCATTCGTGAATGATGAATTTCTTATCTATTCTAATGCACTCTCCTCTAGAGATGATGCATTAGCACATGATGAATCTCCTTCCACATTTGATCCTATTTGGATTGGTGTTGAGAATATGTCTTCGAATAATTCTTCTACTAGTTGTGATGATTCTATAAATGTAATATATGTCTCTACTACCCCGCAGAGGCCTTAGAGACCGATAATTTACCTAACTCCAGCTAGTCATTCTAAAAGGGTTTGTTCTATTGATGGTGTTCCATTGGATAGTGAATTTGTTGATCTTTCTAAGGCTCCCTCTTATAGAGTGGTAGCCCATACCTATGATACTAGAATGAATAAACAACTAAGAATTCCTCAAGCACCTGAACCTATGACTAAAGCACCTAGTGATTGCAATCTGGTCGAACAACCTCATGTTACTTTGACTAAGATCTCACTATGGGACTTGCTTCTGCTTAAATTTATCAAGGTATGATTCAAGAAGCCTTTAAAAAGATCCTCTTGTCTTCTTCCATTAGGCAAGCAGATGTTGATGTGTTGTTAGCATATCTTCGTGCGGATTCATCGAATATCATATTTTATCCTTACGAACTCCCACCTTCGGAAGTGCAGAGGAAAGATGACCCTTTAATGATTATTGTTGACATTAATAAGATTGGTATTAGATGCACTATCATTGATGTTGGTTCAGCGCTCAATGTATGTAGCATTGGTCTATTGCCTTAAATTAATATTGACTCATATTGTCTTAGTGCTTCTTCCGCTAACATTCATGGTTTTTATAATGTTAGGAGACAAGCTCTAGGTACAATAATATTACCTTTGTAGCTTGGAACCATTACTATAACCACTCTTGTATATGTTATATCAGAGAAGTTACCCTATAACCTTCTTCTTGGTAGACCATGGATTCACACTATGGGTGCAGTCCTGTCTACCTTGTAGAAATCTATTAATTTCATTTGTAATAACTAAGTAGTCACAATCGAGGCTGACCTTGATGTTAAGAACTTGTGTGAGATGGTAGTTGTTATCCAGGCTTCGATTATGCCTACTCTTATTCCTTTTGTATCTTCCAATGTGTCGATGTTTACTCCAGCCATACCAACTACAAAGGATACTCTTCAGATAGATGTCACTAAAGAAGATCCTTTTTAAAGCGATAAATCCTAAGTTTGTTCCTTCTACCTATTCTCAAGAGGATGCATGTCTTGGTGATGATTGGGGTACTTTAGAATTTATAGATTCCTTCGTACAAGAATATAAAGTCGACCTGATCCACTTAGACCCTTTGATAACATCATTCACACCTGTTATCAAAGATGATCATTCTTCTGCATCGCGAGATAACATGAATGTGAATTGTAATTTTCTTAGTTTTGATCCTTCTCCTTCTCATGATTTTCAAACACGTTATGGCCCTGGCTTTAGGTTGATATCTAAGTATGGATATGAGCATAAAGGTTATGGGCGTAATTAACAAGGTATTCAGGTCCCTCTCGAATTCGTACCTCATAAGCATAAATTGGGGCTTGGCTTCTTTAATAAAACATCTGAGAAAAAACCATGGTTGAATGTTGACATGATGGCCACTCAACCTCATTCTCACAGATTGGTCCATCCTCCTATTTCTTCTATCTTCATGTCTTCTTCTTCTGGTGAGAAGTCAAAATTCTCTCCACAAGAGAAAGGGTTTCTTCTTGCTCCCCATCCTTTATTTGAGCAAGAGCGTATTTTGTTGCATCTTCTTAAAGCCCACTTAATTACCCTTCCTCCTCCTACATGCAAGAAATCTCATAAACATGATAAAGGAAAACATTCTTTCTACGCATACCATCGAGTGCCCGACCATTCCACTAGTGAATTTAGGGCCTTAAAGGACAATATACAACTTCATGATTCAGGTGTTTGTTCATGCGCCTTCCTCTTCTTCACATGACAAGTGATATCGAGGTTTACCTCTATCCTATTCCAAGTATCTTGCATGCTTCTCCTCCCCTATACGTTGGGGATAATGATAAATTTCTTTGGAGATGTGCGCCCTTCTAAGGACCCTCTCTCTCTCCTCTTAATGTCTTTCAAATGAAGCATCCCTTGAGTGGACCCTCTTCCTTTTGAAGGGTTCCCAAGGGACCCCTTTCAATTTTTTTATCTCAAATAAATTCCATGATGACTAGCTTGGGGCAGCCCGACTAGACCTTTTTCTTATCTTTGGGTCTAGCTTGGGGCAGCTCGACTAAACTGATCTTACATCTCCACATCTAGTCTAGGGAGAAATTGACTAGACCTACTTTGCATCGTTACGTCTAGCATGGGGGTAGCTTGACTAGACTTCAATTTTCAAACAACATGTCCCTTGAGTGGACCCCTCTTCCTTTTGAAGGGTTCCCGAGAAACCCCTTTGAAATTCTTCCAACTTAATGTTGGTCTGCATGACTGTCTACTTTGTGATATGGGCTCTACTCCGAAGTGGGTTTTTATTTCATCACTTTTACTTTGTGATACGAGCTCTACTCTGAAGTGTGTTTTTATTTTATCACATTTACTTTGTGATATGAGCTCTACTCTGAAGCGGGTTTTTATTTTATCACTTTTACTTTGTGATATAGGCTCTACTCCGAAGTGGGTTTTTCTTTTCACTTGTACTTTGTGATACGGGCTCTACTTCGAAGCGAATTTTTCTTTTATCACTCTTACTTGGTGGTATGGGTTTTCCTCCTTGAGTGGGGATTAATTTATCACTCTTAATTGGTGGTACGAGTTCTTCTCCTTAAGTGGGGATTGCTTTTATCACTCTTTCATTCTTAAACTTTTGCATATATTGGATCAAAGATTTACGTCTTCTTCATCCTGAGTATATGCCTTTCCTTTCTTCATCTCAAAATTATTTTGTGTTAGTGCCTTTAATTTGGGGATGACGCATAGTACTAACACAACCTTTTACATCAAGGTCTCTTAAATTACTTTTTTGACTCGAATCCTTTAATTTTCTAACATTGTCATCTTGTGCAGGTCTTTCTACTACTCCGATCTACTTTACCGAAGCACTCATTAGAACTCATGCTCGCTAAAGTGGGGGAAAAATTTATGAACATGGAATTGCACCCCTAGTGAAAATTCTCCTTTTACCCTCTTACACTTTAGACAACCAAAGGTAGAGGCTTAATTCCACACAAGCCTACGTCTTTCATCACACTTGGCACCTACTTTGTGTGTCGGTGGGGGCATTTCAGTCTAGGATGCCCGTGTGGCACGTAGATGTCTGCGTGATACGCTTACATCCTTGCCAGATTCCCATGTCTAGAGCCAACAGTGGTGTTACAATTCCCATTGGGAGTTGCTTTGTAATGCCCTTTTCGACCGACTGATCCGAATATGCCATTTCTTCCTCCTTTCCTTCAGATTCCTCACCTTCATTGATTTCATGGTTGGTTGATCTCTTGAAAATTTGGAGACTCTCCTCTTCCTTCTACAATATCCCCACAAGATTTGACCAAATTCTCCAATCCATCCATCTCAAGCAACACTTTACACTTCACAACAGAAACATCAACACTCCATCACTTTAGTAGAGCAAGTGTGGAATGAAACACCACGACAACAGAGGCTTGAGTTCCTCTCATTTACTCCTCTTTTAGCCTTGAGTTCTTTTAGCGGAGGTGGTAAGCTTTCATCCTCTCCTATATTATTTGGTTGAGTAGCATAATACTATTTTGTAGTGCTTTAGTACTCTTTACTTCATTTCTACATTTCTCTCTATCTATCTAGTTATTCATGGAGGTCGGAACACTAAAATAGGGGTTTGATTGAGGCAAACCCCTATATAGCCCCAACCCCAACAATTTATCTCTTTCTTGTGTGCAAGTATTGAATACATTCACATGTTGGAGGCTTCATCACTCACTCATTCATAAGAATTTCCTTTCCCTTCTTATCCTTATCTCTATTTCACTTCTATTTCAGTCTATTTTAGCTTTATCACATTTTGTTACTTTATCACTTCCGAGAAGTTCTCAGTAATCAAATTCCTAGTAATCACTTAACTGTTTTATGAGATAAAATCACTCTCTGATTAGTATGAGATGCCAGTACACCTCGAGAATGCCAGCGTGCTATGTTGTCGTTTGTATTTTGTGTTTATGTGCTTTGGCCAAGATCTTGTTGGTTTGTCCATAGAATTTTTGTGACCTGCTCTTTCCAATTCTAGAACTCTCTCTGCTGCCCTTTCAGGTGGTTTAGGGTATTTTTCCCCATGAGAGTCTCTGATTGAGGAGAATTTGTGAGTATAAAATCCCCCTTCTCTCACAGAACCTAACCTAAAAGACCTATCCTAGGGGTAATGGGGATTGGTCAAAGATTAGCCTTGCCTATATTGTACATGCAGAGACCATGTAGTTTGATTGTGTGATCCTAATAAAGTGTTGCTTCCTAAAATGTGAGATGTTAGGTAGAACTAATAGTGCAATAAAGAGAAACAACAAGATAATAGGGCACCTTAATGATTAGCCTAAGAAAATGAACAATATGAAAGCAAGATGAACAAGTAAATTGCTGTTATACCTTCATGTTGTTGCTCCCTTGGTTGGCCCTTGATGTTGAAGTCTTGTGTGCTCCATGGATGGTGATGGAATGAAATGGATGCTAAAATAGATGAGAGATTGAATGGCAATTTTGCAAGAGTTTATTTGCAAAAGACTTGATCCTTCAAAATGAAGGAATTGAAGGGGTATTTATAGGCCAAATTGAATTCTCTAGAGAATTCAACGGTTGGGATTGATCCAACAAAGATCAAGATGAAGGGCTATGGTGAGTTGAGGACTCACAAGCCCTCACATCTTGACATGTGGAGGGTGAGATGTCCTAGGGTGGAGTGATGTGGAGATGAGGTGGATCTTGGGGGATGAGAAGATTCCTTGGAGGAATAAAAGTGAATTTAAAATTCACAATGATTGGAAGAATCTAGTGGATAAGAGAGTGTCTCCAAAAAGCTGGAGATTTGTCACATGTGGGTGATGTGACAAGTCCAAGGTTCTAGAAGCCCTTGGCACATGTGAAGTGACAAGTCAAGGCTTCTAGAATCTTGCATGGGCGATGGGGAAGACCTTGGAAAGATAAAAGTGAATTAAAAATTCACATGGGGAAGAAGGGAACCTTGGTTGAATAAATGTGAATTAAAAATTCACATGGGGAAGGGAATCCATACCAAAAATGGTAAGTGGGAAGGTTGACCAGAAAAGGTAAGCAAATGTGGCTAATGATTCTGATTAAGGTTGTGCAAACACATGATCAAGGTAATTAATGAGAGATTAGAGGCAAGTGGGAGATTATGGAGGATGTGACACTTAGTCAAGATTAGGTGGTGCACATCCTAATCACAGACTAATTAATTTAATCTAGATTAGAAGAGGGTTATGGAGAATGTGACAAGGAAAGAGAAAAAGGAGAATTAAAAATTGATTTTAATTCAAATGGGTTAAATGACTAAATTAAATAATTTGTCATGTTTATTTAATTTAGAGAAGACAAGGGGGTAAAGTAAAGTATTTAATTTATTTAATTAGATACTTTAGGAACCTTAGGCAGAAAGTGAAATAATGATTAAATAAATTATTTAATCACTATTAATGAAATAGATGAATAAAGTAGACAATTTTGATCATATGGAAGTGATCAAATTTGGATGTCTACATTTTGCCACTCTTCGAAGTACCATTAGAATAACCGTGCTTCAAAGAAAAGAAAGTGCAGATGAATCTATAGAGGAATTCACCGGAAGATGGTTCCCCAGCATAGGACTTGAGCTATCCAAATTAGCAGGGAAATGGATGAAGATTATGGATGAGAAAATAGATAAATGGGAAGGGTATGCCCCCTCGAGAGGGCGACGGGGGAAAAGAAAGGGGTCCTGGGTGACCTCTCGATATGAAGAAATGGATGGTATAGTTGGAAAGAGGGAAAAAAATTAGGCAAGTTTTCCTTTTGAACGAAGTCAATCAGACAAACGGAGTGCAAATGGCAGCCCTGGGAAGAGAAGGGATTAGTCAGAGGAATAAAACAGTAAATAAAACATAAAAATACCTTTTAAAGGGGAGGGAAAAGAGAGGGGTCCCAAAAGAAAATCTCTCAATAGAAAGAAATGGAGGGTATGGTTGGAAAGAGCTCGAGAAAATAAGCAACTTTTCCTTTTGAATGAAGTCGATCCGACGCACGGTTTCCAAATGGCGGCCCCGGGAAGAAGAAGGAGAAAAAGTGCTGCAGAGGGGCGAATGTGCCCCACTGCAGAAGGGGCGAGGTCACCCCGGGAGGACAAGTATGCCCCAGGAAGGGACGAGTTCACCATGGGAGGGTGGGTTCACCCCGAGAAGGGGTGTGTCAGCCCCGGGAGGGCGGGTACGCCCCAGGATGAGGTGAGTTCGCCCCGAGAGGGCGTGTCCGCCCCGGGAGGGCGAGGTCGCCCCGTGAGGACGGGTACACCCCAGGAAGGGGCGAGTTCACCCCGGGAGGGCGAGGTCGCCCCGAGAGGATGGGTACACCCCAGGAAGGGGCGTGTCCGCCCCGGGAGGGCGGGTATGCCCCAGGATGGGGTGAGTTCACCCCAGGAGGGCGGATCCGCCCCAGGAAGGGGCGTGTCTGCACCAGGAGGGCGGGTATGCCCCAGGACGAGGCGAGTTCACCCCGGGAGGGCGTGTCCACCTCGGGAGGGCAGGTACGCCCCAAGACAGGGTGGGTTCACCCTGGGAGGGCGGATCCGCCCTGCTACAGATCGAGGGCGGGTTCGCCCCGGCAGGCCGAGGGCGTGTCCGCCCCGTAGGCGGGAGGAAAGAGGGAGGGGGAAAAGGAAAGAAAGAAAGAGAAGAAGGAAAGAAAGAAAGAAGGAGGAAGAGATGGGGGAAAGGATGAAAGATGAGATGAGGAAAGGGGATATGAAAATGATGATGTAATTTCATGGATAAGAAATGATGATAAGCGATGGGAGATAAAGGCAAGCTGCAAAAGTGCAGATACACCCTTTGGATTGCTGTAGAAGTGCGAATACACCCTATGGATTGCTGCAGAAGTGCGAATACGCCCTCTAATTCCTGTAGAAGTGCGAATACGCCCTCTGGATTGGTGCAGAAGGGTGGATGAGTGATGAAAGATGAAGGAATGTGGGAAAAGATGAGAGATGAGATGATGAAAGGGGATATGAAGACGATGATGGAATGGAAAATGAAATGCAATCCTAATGCAATTTGCCATCCGTAGAGCACTGATTTTTGCTATAGTATAAGACACCAAGTGTCAGGGTATGTAAACCAAGATGGATTAGTGTTCAATGCATAAAACAAACACAACAAACAAGAAGGCTATTCCAATACCCCAAAATCACGATGACTTTGGTCAGGCCAGGTATTGGAATAACCACAAGCACAAAAGGATGCCCTAGCGTAACACAAGACCTCAGGGATCTTGGTGGGTACTACATGGGACAACCAAGAAGACAAAAACAAAGAAATGAGCAAGATATGCCCCTATGTTTACTAGTCAAAGCACAACATGATATGATGGATCAAGGCGACCATGACAAGTGATGATAGGGAGCTCAAATGATAAATAAAATGTCAAAAACATCAAAAGATCACAATCAAGTTTGAAACGTCCTTTGCCATAGGATCAAGATGATGGATGGGGTTGATGAGGTTTGTTAGGAAGGATACATCCTGTTGAGACCGATGATGGATAGTAAACTAAAAGATCAATATGACGTAGGATACCAGAATTTGATTGGATCATGTGATACAGATGACCGTTGTTTGATAAGCACCAGCTAGGATAGGGACATACTTGATGACACGACAAGAAAACAGGACTAACACACCCTAAAGACCTAGGGGCTCGAGGGTTGATCAAAGATCAACCATGCCTATGTGAAAGCGCAGAGCCCTCGTAGTTCAGGAAAAGACCATGGTAAAAGTGGAAAGAGGATGATGAAGATAGAGGATCAGATAGAAAAAATGCCCAGGGGGCGGACCAAATGATTGACCTTGTCTATGTGAAAGTGCAAGGGCCACGTAGCTCAACACAAGGCCAAAGATAGATGATGGAAGAGACAAGACAGACAAAAGATAGAACCCTGGGGGTGGATCAAATGACCGACCTTGCCTACATGAAAGCGTAGGGGCAACGTAGTTCGACCAGAGACCGACGACAGACAATGGATAAGGGATGATGAGATGACCAAGATAAATGGATAAAATTATGGAGAGGATATGATGAGCCAGGATAGGCCGTAGGATTGGATGGTCGATATGTGGGATGTGGGTTATGCGAAGCTCAGGGATGGGATAGTGACCTAGATTATTAGAATATGAATTGGGAGGATGAGAGGATGTATAGATGAATGATGAAGAGTGATAAGATATCAGAAAGATGTAGGAAATAGATAGGAGAGATGAATGACAATGTGAATGGCATTGGGTTGCATGCGGGTAGCCTATAGCTAGATACCAATGACAAGGAATAATGGATGGAAATGGATGGATGGATAAGAAGATGCTAGGATAGGTGGATAGATGATGGATAGATGAGTGATGAAGATTGGAAAGATGTGAGAAATAGATAGGAATGATGATAGTGAAACATCAAGTCATTGGATTGCATGAGGGTAGCCTATAGCTAGAGACCAATGACAAGGGATGGAAGGAAAATGCATGGATTGATAAAGATGGGGAGATGCTAGGATATATGGATAGATGATGGATAGATGAGTGATGAAGATTGGAAATATGTGAGAAAGAGAGAGGAATGATGATAGTGAGGTATCAAGTCATTGGATTGCATGAGGGGATTGCATGAGGGTAGCCTATAGCTAGAGACCAATGACAAGGGACTATGAGATGGAAGGAAAATGGATGGATGGATAAAGATGGGGAGATAGAAAGATACTAGGATATATGGATAGAAGGATAAGGATTCAGAAAGATGACATGGATTACTGGGTAGATAAACGGATGAGGAGATAAGGATGAAAAGATGGAAAAGGATTTGTGGATAGGAAGATAAGGATAGGGAGATGGATTGGATGTTTAGATAGATGAATGGGGAGATAAGGATGAAAGGATGAAAAAGGACTATGGGATGAGAGGATGGGGAGATGGAGAAGATTACCTGGCGGAATGGATGGACGATGTCTCCAAGGACCCAATTGCAAATAAGGAGATGCCCCCACTCTATATGTGTCATGCATGACGAGGCAAGAGGGATAGCAAGATGGGTGGATCAGGGAGTGAGATGGGCAATGGAAGATAGATAGAGGTGGATAAGGAATATGATAGTGTATGGATGGGAATATATGCCAAGAGGTGTCCAAAGCATGTATATAGGTTTGCCCCTACATTTATCAAGATCACACGGAAGATGGAGGGAGTGGGATAAATGGGATAAGAGGGATGGGATGCAGAAGATGGACAGATGTAGGAGATGGAGGAAAGGAATGCGTAAGTGGATGTTGCCCCCAATCATGGAAGGAGACTAGATGGGGAGTTTACGCATGATGCTTGTTTGCCAAGTTTTCATCATGGTACTTATCCAAGGCGCTTGTTTGCCAAGTTTTCATCATGGTACTTATCCAAGGTGCTTGTTTGCCAAGTTTTCATCATGGTACTTATCCAAGGCACTTGTTTTCCAAGTTTTCACCATTGGACGAATTATTTTCTCTTTATTATTTTTTTGTTTTTTGTATTTTTCTAATTTTTTAGCTCTTTTTTTTCTTTTTTGGAGTATGATGTGGACGAAGATGGATAAAGATAGGGAGATGGATATGCATATTTTAGAGGACAATTGATAAGGATAGGGATGAAGGACTCATGTATTAAGTTCCATATGAGGTAATAAGAGCCCATGTTTGAAGTGACTATTCAGATGTTGGTACAACCTTAGTAGATTGGATGGTTTATGCAAGAGGATGGATTAAAGGAATTTGATGGGGGAGACAGAGAGGATAGTGGAGGGGATGTTGGAAAGTGTATGGATGGAATGATGGAGTGGATGTGTGATAGGGGAAGGTGTTCAGGACCAACATTGGCACATGTGGTGAACGTGAAAATATAGGTGGAGGAA